>CM030361.1:232320254-232916738 GCA_017893485.1 Hemerocallis citrina | reverse complement strand
AGCAAGGGACTGAATAAGGCAATTGTACAAATCATTGACTAATGGGGTTACGACTATTGATTAAAATTAACATTAATGAAGGAAAAAATAAACTACCAGAGATGAAGGAAAGTGGAGGAGAGCAACGTGTGGGCGAACTCGAGGGAGTTGGGGGAGAGAGTGACGGCCTTGCGGGTGGAGCAGAGGGGGTGGAGCTTGGCAACAAAAAAAAAGTTCTAATTCAACTTAATTAAGAGAAGGCAAGAAACTTAACTGATAATGATATTAACTCATAGGCATCTCCTTCCAGAAAGAAGGTTCTGTTATGGTCCTTACGGAGCATGATTGAACATTAAATATAAAATTGAGATTAACTTACCAACTTAGGTACATACTCCATTGGCCCTTTCACCTTTGAACTCATAATCTTGAACTTAACATTGCATTTCTGATCTTGTGGTTCTCATTGTTCTCTGGTTGTTCCACAAACTTGAAAACTGCAATTTAAATTGAAAAGTAGAATCAAAATACTCTTCATTTTTTGTATTAAAAACAACCCTTGCTACAACTGTAGAAAAGTCCTATTCATGTATGGAAGAAAAGATAGAAGTGAAGAAGAAATTACAATACCAGCTGCTATAATACTCTCTCCAGGAGATAGTATACCACCTAGAGGACGCATAATGAAGCTCTTTGGGGCAGTTGTTTGGAACTGGTAACAGAAAGCTGGAAATATTAGCTAAAAACTTAATAATTGACCAAGGTTGATAATAGTCAAAGTATATTTATATTTTTAAGCCAACCTTAAGCATTGGGAAATTTTTTAAAGAAATTTAAATGAATAAAACATATATCAACAACCTTTGTTGTGCGTTATGAACACCACTGAAGAAAAACAAGTTAAACTTTTCGTCGCTCTTCTTGCTTTTTCTTTAGTTTTTCATCTTCTTATTTATTTAAAAAATAATTTAAACAAAGAGATACAGGAGGTCAAAACCCAATATCTGAACCCCAGTTGTACAGTTACACACACCAATCACATTATCATCTAACATCTGTTCTTTTAACGATTATCTTTTTTAGCCTTCTCTCACAGTATCACAACCCACAAACTATGCCTTTGAAGTACTATTACGAAGTTCATCTGATACAGCACAATGAAATATGAAAACATGGATGTCATACACACCTTAAATTCTACATGAGACTTGCTGGTGTTTTTTATCCTGACTGCCTCCTGACCTACTTGCCAGGTTCATCTTCACAAAGCAAAATAGCATAACAAACAATTAATAAAGTTCAAACAACAAACAAATAATAAATGATACCATGACACTTAGTAAGAAGCTTCATATAGGAAGCAGGAAACGACATGTTAATCAAAACCAATACACAAAGGATCATCACAAAACGGACAAGCAAGGAACTATGCCTAACTACTCCTAAGCGGAAGTAGCCCCGAGTATCACGAAGCGCCAATCCTCCTCCAATACCAGCATGCAGTAGAAGTATCGTGCTTGAGCATCGGCGGCGAGATGAAGGGTGGATGATTCTAGAAGAAAGCTGGAAGAACTTTGCAAGCACCAGAAGCCCAACCCAGGCTAGATCTCCCCAAGTTCCCGACAGGAGAAGTAGTCCATTATGGTCTCGGACCTCGGGATTTGGGGAAGGACCTCAGATCTTGGGCCCGGAGATAAACCCATCCAAGTTGCACATCGGGATGCTGAACCCCTGGAAGCAGCATGGATCTAACCGAAACTCCAGCAACCCCTTTCCAGCACGAGCCGCCCACCAACAACAACCCGACATCCACCTCCATCACCACTGTCTCTATCATAAACCCAAACTCCTCTTACTCCAATACAACCCTGACCTCCAAACAGCAACCTCCATCAGTCTCGAGCCTCATCCTCTCCAACCTGCACACCACCACCATTAGCCACCACCTCAATCCCGCACACCATCGCCACCAGCAACCACACCGAAACTTCTTGTTTTCTCCATCCTGACCTCCAGCAGCCCCGAATAGCCCCTCAGCTGCCTCTACTTCATCTTCAAACCCAAACAGCCAACTCCTCCATCTACAAACCCATCTCATTTTCTCGATGTTGTTGTTGCTGTCCTTGCTGCCGCAGTTATTGCCCTCTCTCGCTGGAAGCAAAGCACAAAGCCAAGCATGAATGAAGTGCACGCAACATGCGGGAATCTACGCACATGAAGGCTTCGTCGGAACAAGGCAAACGTCTTTTGAACTCTTAGCAAGTAGCCTTCGTTATCATCAAATTTTATCGTCAAACTCTATTTATAGTTTCTTGCGCCAATGTATTGATTTAATCTTGAAATGTTAACCCTCTTCATATCAATTCAATGTTATCGAATTTTTATTCATACCATGTTAATTTACTTAAATCTTGAATCAATTGATATGCTCACGTTTGTTCCATCTGTTAGATATTATAGTCCCATATTGGGTATTGGGCTAATTTTGTATTTGGTTCCCTCCTATATATAGGAGATATTGTACTCAGTTATTTCTCAATTCAATATTCAGTATTGTTTTCATATATCTTATTTATCTTAACATGGTATCAGAGCCAGGTTATACAAATTTTCTATTCTTCCCAAAACCCTAGAATTCCCACAGCAAAAAAAAAATAAAAATACTCATCTTCAACCTCCAGAAGCCGCCTATTCATCTTCTACACCCTACCTCTTCAACCCATCAATCCTCCCGCAGTGTCGCCCTCTCCTAAAGCCCTCGTCAGCCCTGTCTCCTCCCGAGAGACGCAGCCTGTGCCGTCGACCCCTTGACGACCACCCCTCTTCACCACGTCTCGCGGTGCTCCTCCGCCCTCTCCTCTTGGTGCGCCTCCGCTCTACAGCCACTGCATCGAAGCATCCTCTCCCCTGTGCCCCTCCTTCCCTTCTGCTCTCCCACAACCAGCGACTTCTACCTCTCAGCGACTGCACCCCAATCCCGTTAAAACCCTAACAAAGCCAACCATGGCCAACCGCCTCAACATCACCAAATTCAACGAGATCAAGAAAATCTTTGGCTTCCCCGAAGACTACAATCCCTAGATCTCCAAGGCAATGCTCTCAAACCATCATCATCATCAACATCTACCCAACAAATTCCTTTTTCTCTCTAGCACAAAAAAAAAATCAAAAAATATATTATTATTATTATTATTATTATTATTATTATTATTATTATTATTATATATATTATTATTATATATATATATATACAGGTAGTACTGTTTGATGGAATCTCAACCTCTCCTACATATTTCTGCCTCCACTGACTTCCCCGATGCAACCGCTTTTTGTTCCTCCTCCAGATTTAAACAGCAGCAGCGCCACTTTCAGTCTGCCTCCAGCCTCCTACCTTCTCCTAACATCATTCCTAACCCTATCCCACCTCTACTTTCGACACTGGTAGCACCGTCATGTTCCCTACCCCGATCCAGACACCAACAGCACTCCTTCTATATTGTGCTCTCAGTTACAGCAGCGCTAGTCTTATTTCTCCTCGCAGTGCTTCTTTCCCTCACATCCTCGACCATACCCGTCACTCTAGCCTTGCTGTCTCCTACTGATTGGGCTAATCTTCAGCAACGCCTCACTCAGCTGGAACTACAGCTCATGGGTCAGTCTATCAATATTGGCTGCTCTGCTCCTGCACTTTCTGTCACTCCCAGTATGAATTCATTCTGGATTTTAGATTCTGATGCATCACATCATTTCACTAGTAATCATACACTATTCACCATCTGCACAGCACTTCGCTCTCACTCTCCATCTCTACACACAGCTGATGGCTCACCACTTCTTATTACACACTCAGGGACAGTTAGCTCTGCCACTCTCACATTGCCATATGTTCTTTATACTCCTCATTTATCAATAAACCTTATTTCCATTAGTGCGTTGTCTGATAGTGGTCTTGTCATTACTTTTGACTCTTAGGTTGTTCTATTACTAATTCCTCCACCGATGAAGAGTTTGGGCATGCTAGTCGTCAAGATCGTCTATATTATCTAGATTTTCTTCGTGCACATCGCTCTCCTTTTAGTTTTGCCGGTATTGTTTCCTCTGGTGCTGATCTGTGGCACAGACATTTAGGTCAAATTAGCACATCACGACTCTAGACTGTAGCTCGCAGTGGTGCCCTTGGTTCTCTCACTTTTAAACATTTATCAGATTGTTAGGGTTGTCATTTGGCCAAATACATTGCCTTACTCTTTAGTCACAAAAGAACTTCTGAAACCACTCATCCTTTTCAACTTGTTCATTCTGACATCTGGGGACCCTCTCCTATACGTTCGCGAAAAGGCTATCTCTATTATGTTGCCTTCATCGATGATTTCACCAGACGTACTTGGGTTTTTCTTATGCGTCAGCGATCTGTGATACCTGATATTTTTCGGTTCTTTACAACTATGATTCACACTCAGTTCGGTGTGCACATTAAGAATTTTCGATCGAACGGTGTACGTAAGTACACTTCCACCACTATGAGATCGATCCTTCAGTCTCATGATATGTAATACACCGTATTTCTGAAATAAATATATATATATATAAAAGAATTCGTGATGTTGTCCTATAGAATATTTCTATAGGAAGGGTTGTTTGAAAATTGGTTGGAATTAAATGGATTTGAAAGGATTGTTTGAAATCCGGATTGTGAAAGAAAAAGATGCATACAGTTGTATGCTGTTGGATTTGTGAGATTAGTTGGTTTGATTTGAATGGAATGGATGATGACGTGTCATCCAGGGAGTATTTGGATTTGATTTGGAAAAATTGTATTAGAATGAAATTGGTTATGTGGGTAAAAACGTGTACGTGAGGTACACGGTAATTGTGAAGAGATTGAGAAATATAGTCCCACATGGGAAATATACAAAAAATAGTTTGAGTATAAATATAATTGCCTATGATCAAGAGTCACCTAATTGGTTAACCACCTTTTGAGAGGCAGCCTGTGGTGGGCAGCAGTTGTACTACATAGTATCTAATTTGTATTCTAAAAATATTAAAATTGTCTGAGTATTGGGGCGGGCGTTACATGGTACCCTTTTTCAGTAATCATGCCCTCACACACATGAGTAGAATGTTGTAGCTGAACGCAAGCATCGTCACATTCTTGAGATAGCTCGTGCTCTTTTACTCTCCTCTTCCACTCCACGTTCTTTCTGGACTGAAGCTATCATGACCTCTGTTAGTCTCATCAACATTACTTCATCGTCTGCCCTAGCTGGTACGACGCCTTATAAGGCTCTTTATCACTCACCTCCCGGCTACAGTATGCTCCGTATCTTTGGGTGTACCTGTTACGTCCTTCTTCCTCCTATTGAGCACACGAAGCTCTCCACTCGTATTGCCAAGTGCGTTCACCTAGGTCTCAGTCCCGAACACAAAGGTTATCGTTGTTTTGATCCATCAGCAGGTCGTGTCTGCATTTCTGGACATGTAACCTTTGTGGAAGACTCCCCTTACTACCTAACTCCCCCCGAGGATACTAGATTTCTCGATTCCCCAATTTTTGCTAGCCCCCCAACTTCATCTTTTCGCATTCCTTTTGATCCCACTCCTCTGGCTCCATTCACATCTCCTGCCGTCCTTACACCTGTTGTTCCCCTTACCAACACACCACCTGCATCCCCACAGTAGCCAGCACCCACCCCACCTACTTACCCACTGACATATGCACCTACTCCACCATCCTCACCCCCACACCCTGTTAGTCCACCACCTCTTCGTCAGTCTACCCGTTCCACTTCTGGTATTCCTCTGGCACGTTATACACCTGATGCCACTGATCCTTCTAACCAGTTTAGTTTTGCCACCCTAGCTTCCTACTTACCACAGTTTCATGCATATCTCACTGCTATACACTGCTATACACTCTACACGTGAGCCCAGAACCTATCAAGATGCAATTCAATATCCTGAATGGAGGAAAGCTATTGCAGAGGAATTCCGTGTATTTGATAAGACTAGCACTTGGGATGTTGTTCCTCTGCCAGAGAACGTTCAGCCTATTAGGTATAAGTGGATCTTCAAGGTCAAATATCAACCTGATGGATCTATTGAGTGGTACAAGGCTCGTCTAGTAGTCCGAGGATTTACTCAAGAGCATGACATTGATAATAAGGAGACCATTGTTCCCATTGCATAGATGACTACTGTTCGCACTCTTCTTGCTGTTGCAGCCATCCGCCAATGGTCGTTATACCAGATGGACGTGAAGAATATTTTTCTTCATGGTTCCTTATCTAAGGTAGTTTATATGGATCCTCCTCCTGGCCTCCCTACTCCTCCTCGTTATGTTTGCTGGTTGCGTCGGACTATATATGGTTTGAAGCAGGCCCCTCGAGCCTAGTTTGAGTATTTTCGCCTTATCATTACCAAGGTTGGTTTTAGTCAGAGTTCTCAGGACCATTCTATGTTTATGCGGTCATCACCGCAGGGAAGGGTATTTCTACTACTCTATGTTGACGATATGATCATTACTGGGGATGACTCTGCGGGCATTACATCCACTCAGAAATACCTTCATCAGCAGTTCCATATGAAAGACCTTGGCAGACTACATTATTTTCTGGGCTTAGAGATTGCTCATTGATCTCAGGGGATACTCATCTCTTAACAGAAATACACATCAGATATTATCTCCACTGTATGCCTTTCTGACAGTCGATCAGCCGATACACCCTTAGAGCTTCTTGTGAAGCTTCGTCCCACTGATGGTGAGCTCCTTCCTGATCCCACTAGATACAGACAGATTGTTGGACAGCTTGTCTCTTATGCAAGACCAGACCCGATATTGCTCACGCATTCAGTGTTATCAGCCAGTTTGTTTCTGCTCCTACATCAGTTCATTACGGTGTTTTTTTTCGGATTCTCATATTCGGGACACTATTACTCGCTCATTATTCATGCCTGCTACATCCAAACTAGAGCTGAGTGCATATTCTGATTCAGATTGGACAGGTGATCCTACTACCAGATGGTCTACCACCGGTTTCTGTCTATTTCTTGGTGATTCGCTAATCTCATGACGAAGTAAGAAATAGACAGTTATTGCAGGTTTTTCGACTGAAGCTGAGTATAGAGCAATAGCAGCTACTACTAGAGAGATTGTTCATGTTCGTTGGCTTTTATCAGATATCGGTGTCACTCTTTCAGGACCTACTCCTCTTCATTATGATAACCGGAGTGTACTACACATTGCAAGCAACCCGGTCTTTCATGACTGAACGAAGCATATAAAGATTGATTGTCATTATGTTTGTGAGCGCTTCGAAGCAGGGACAATTTCTCTTCATTCTATTACCTCATCATAGCAGACAACAGACTTCTTCACCAAATCTCATACTATTCAGAGATTTCGATATTTAGTAGGCAAACTCACTCTGTTTGACCCACCATGAGTTTGAGAGGGGGTGTTAGATATTATAGTCTCATATTATGTATTGGGCTAATTTTGTATTTGGTTCACTCTTATATATAGGAGATATTGTACTCAGTTATTTTCCAATTCAATATTCCGTATTGTTTTCATCTCTCTAATTTATCTTAACAACGTTCTTTTGTTCAGTGTTTCCTAAATTGATATCTGTAAGAGAACCCATAAAATTCCCTTGTCATGATCATTATGTTGCACACCACTTATAATCGCAAACCTAGATGTATATTATGTTATAATATCTATTTTAGATTGTATTGTTATGCATGAGTATTATTATATAATTGGATTCATGACTTGAATGATGCGACCAATGTTTTTCTAGACATGTTCTTAGATAACTCTGACTTTAATGATGAGTTTTCAATGTAAATATAAGCATGATAATTTGACCCTATATTGCTGCCTGAACATTAGACTCGTAAAGATCAGATTGGTAGGCATGGTTGCAGAACTTATATTGTGTCGAGTGAATAAGCGTTGGTTTCAATAGAGAGTCTATTTTCTAGAATCCGTTACGGAATTGCATTTTCATTTTCGTAGCAGTAGAAAAGTGAGTTTTAGTACAAACATGTGTTGCTGTCCACATTTGTAATTTGTGTTCATTGACTATAAATATATAAATATATTGTTAATCTTGTGTAATGATTCGTTCGATACTGTTGATCTTTAGACTTCCTCTATATCATGCATTGCATCTATCTTATGTTACTTCCTCGATTACTACCTTGATACCACTGTTCCCACCCTTTGCATCGACTGCATGTTCATGTTTAACTAGATAAAAGAATGACAAGCCGGGGTTACAAAGGGTTACGACTTAACAGTGAACAATATTGGAAAGTGTACTTGGAAGGGGGCCCGTATTTCCCGTAATAGTGATTCTTGATTACTGGATTCCACATGTCTTGATTATTGATACTGTCACTGGAAGATCCGAGTACATAATCTTATAGATTTCACCGTTTAATTCCTAACGTTCACTTAAGATTGACAGTGGGCATTGACACTGATATAGCTAAAAATGGGGGTTAATCGGAACCGCCCAAATCGGGTACGAATCTTGGGACCCAGGGGTAAAACGGTAATTTCGCCTACAAGAGGGTCCGAAATGGGTATTAGATCTTCTCCCCCAGGGGCCCAATAACCCATGAATAGATCCACCAACAAGAGGGTGCGGGTTTTAACCCTGCTGCGCACCCAATCCAACAAGATAGAATCAGGGTCCCTGATTAATCACGATCAACGGCCCTGATGCACATCTATCTTTTCACTGGGATTTGGGGATTAAATTCCTTATCTGATTACGGGGATATACCTTATCAGATTACAATCCTAATCTGTTGACAAGGGGAATATTCCATATCAGATCACGGGGATTACATTCCTAATCTGTTCCCTGAGACGCCTATAAAGACCTCCCATCCATCTCCATTAAGAGGTAATCAATCTTTCACCAGTTTTTGCGCTCATTCATAGTCTTCCTAGATTACTGACTTGAGCGTCGGAGGGTGCGTCGCCGGGAACAACCCAGGTGTCTCGCACTTTTTGCAGGTGTACGGCGGGAGCGACGATCGAAGCCCAAAGGAACAGGTATACAGGTTTACTATTCAGTTTCTCTAAGAATCCACAAATTTCATCTGTTTGCCCCCACACCAAATTTAGCGGCAACAGATTGGCGCCGTCTGTGGGAAACTAACGAATAGAGACCTCTCCTCTTCCTGGTGAACAGGTCTTCTCCAGTCATGCCGCCTCGCAAAGTCAGGTCAAGGGGGTCCAACCGAGCACCCAACCCTGATCAACAACAAGAAGTCCTTCCTAATCCCGCTCAGCAACAAGGGCAACTTCCCCCTACTGCGAAGACCCGCTCCAACAGAATCTTCCCCCTCCTGATCCGAAGGGTCCTAATCCTCAGAAACAACCCCTTCATCAAGAGAATGTCTCCATCCACAATACCTCCACGGACTCTATGGCCTCCCATCATCCCCGAGCCTCTGGTCGCCACAATACTGCCCCTAATCGCCAGAAAGATGATGATCTCCGCCGCCATCTGGAAGAAAAGCGGGCCCGAGAGGGAGCCTCCCGCCAATACCATCCAGGCGAGCGGTCTCCTCGCCACCGGTACCACATGTCCCCCGTCCGCAGAGGGAGGAAAGAGTCCCCCGATCATTACCGAAGAAGGCACTCCCCCGCAAGTCGGCAACAGCCCAGGAACAATGAGGCACCAATCACCCGTGCCGAGTTCCAGCAGTTCCAAGCGACCGTCCTGCAGGCTCTCAACCTCCGTCAAAACCCTAATGAGCCGAAGGCCCCGTCCCCTCCTCCGGTCCGAAGCCCTCGCCGACGGTCCCCGTCTCCTCGTCCTGCTCCTACCAACTCCCGGCGCACCCCAAGTCCTCGTCGCTCCCGAAGCTATCATCGCCGCAGCCCTCGTCGACGGTCCGAAGCTCTCGAGGCTCGGTAGATTACCGTCGGAGAGATGACACCATGAACCGCCGTCTTCATGAAGTAGAAAGGCGCCTGGGTCAGATAAACCGAGAAGAGGAGCTTAGAGGAAGGACCCTACGTCCTAGCCGACCCCCTTTCTCCCAAACCATAGTGGATGCACCCGTCCCGTTCGGCTTCAAACCTCCCCAATTTGAGACTTACACCGGGGAGACCGATCCAGTTGACGACATCGAAAGCTTTAAGACTTTGATGCTCCTCCATCAAGCTTCCGATGCCCTCCTCTGCAAAACCTTCCCCGCAACTCTCAAAGGACCAGCTCGAGAATGGTACTCTCGCCTCGCCCCTCCTCAATATTCTCCTTCGAGCAGTTCAAAACCCTTTTCGTCACCCATTTCGTAAACAGCCGTAGAGTTGAGAAAACAAGCATCTCCCTATTGCACCTCCACCAAAAGAATGGGGAGAAACTGAGAGACTATGTGAAGAGGTTCACACCTGAAGCCAGGTCTATAGAATCCCTCGACCAGTCGGTTGCTATGGCAGCATTTCAATCTAATGTCCTCAATTCCAACCTCCGCTCCTCCCTTACCAAAAAGCCTCCGCAGAACTTTTCCGACCTCCTCCTTCGCAGTGAAAAGTATATCCGGGCCGAAGAGGCCGAGCAGCGACCAAACTGGGAGGGGTCTTCCTCCGGGTTTAAGAGAAAGGGAACAGAGGAGGAAGGAGCCAAGAAGCTCCAAAAGGACAATGCCGGCCAGTGCCGAACTCCCCCCAGGTTCGAAAAGTTCACTCCCCTCACCACTGACGTCTCAACCATTTTGATGGAAGTCGAGAACGAGGGTATCATCCCCCCTGCTCCAAGGATGAACACCCCCGCCAAAAGAAGAGATAAAGAGAAATGGTGCCGTTATCACCGGGACCATGGGCATGACACCAGCGATTGTCGCACCCTCAAGAACGAGATCGAAGCCCTTATCCAGAGAGGGCAGCTGACTAGGTTCGTAAGAAAAGACCGAGCCGAACTTCCTTCCCTGCCTTGGGGGGCTAACAAGCGTCCGGAAAGAGAAGAGACGCCAGACTTCGAGGAAGAGCGAGTCCTCCACCTCATTCATGGGGGCCCAATGGGGGGCTCCTCAAACTCCTCTCGGAAGGCATTTATAAGAGAAGTCAACTCGGTCCGAACCACCCCTCCTCCCAAAGGCCTCGGAGTGCCAGTCACGTTCTCCGACGAAGATCTTGAAGGAGTTCGTACCCCACATTGTGACGCACTCGTCATTAGCCTCCACATGGCGAATTTCAAAGTGGAAAGAATCTTAGTAGACAACGGCAGCTCCGTCAACATCCTTTTCCTCTCCACTTTTAAAGGCCTAAAGCTCTCCAGAGACAGACTCAAGCCCGACGGCTACACTCTCCATGGGTTCACGGGGGTACCGGTAACTATTGAAGGGGTAATCACCCTCGATGTAACTGCCGGTCAAACTCCTACCACCCGAACAGAACCAATGGACTTCATGGTGGTGGATGTTCCCGCCGCCTACAACGTCATTTTGGGTCGGCCCGGCCTCGCAGCTCTGGAAGCTGTCCCCTTAGCATACCATCTTAAGATGAAGTTTCCCACCCGGTCCGGGGTCGGGGAAGTAAGGGGCAATCAAGAGACGGCCAGAAAGTGCTACATGACCTCAACCCTTGGACCCGTCCTCTCCTTAGAGACTCTGGAAATTCCTCAAGATACTGCAAGACCGACCTCCGAGCTGGTGGATGAACTGGAAGAAGTGCTCTTCTCAGAACAAGAGCCGACCCGCAAGTTCTTTGTTAGCAAGACCCTCCTGTCCGCTCTATACTCAGGTATTGTGAAATGCATCCGAGCCAATCAAGACCTCTTCGCATGGTCAACAGCAGATATGCCCGGTATCTCCGAAGAACTCTTGGTCCACCGCCTGAGCGTCGATCCGGGGTCCAAACCGGTTCAGCAAAAGAGGCGCAAGTTCGCCCCCGAGCGTCAGCTCGCTATCAAAGAGGAGGTAAGCAAGCTGTTGAAGGCCCGATTCATACAGGAGGTAAACTACCCTGAGTGGCTGTTAAACGTAGTAATGGTGAAGAAGTCCAATGGGACTTGGAGAATCTGTATTGATTTCACTGACCTCAACAAGGCCTGCCCCAAAGATCCCTTTCCTCTGCCGAGCATCGACACTCTGATTGACGCAACCTCGGGACATGAGCTCCTCAGCTTCATGGACGTTTTCTCAGGTTACAATCAGATAAGAATGTTCCCCCCGGATATTCCGAAGACATCTTTTGTGACCGACCAAGGCCTTTATTGCTATAGAGTCATGCCATTCGGCCTAAAGAATGCAGGGGCGACGTACCAATGCCTCATCAACAAGGTTTTCCAGGCCCAGATCGGCCGGAACATGGAAGTATACGTCGATGACATGCTGGTGAAAAGCATCCGAGGCATTGATCATGTGGCTGACCTCCAAGAAGCATTTGATGTTTTGAGGAAGCACAATATGAGACTCAACCCGAATAAGTGTGCGTTCGGCGTCTCATCAGGGAAGTTCCTTGGCTTCATGGTTAGCCAACGAGGAATAGAAGCGAATCCGGAAAAGATCAAGGCCATATTGGACATGGCCCCTCCTAGAAATGTCAAGGAAGTTTAAAGATTGACTGGTCGCCTAGCCGCCATAGGGCGCTTTCTGTCGAAGTCCGGGGAGAAGTGCCTCCCGTTCTTCAAAGCCCTCAGAGGGGCTAAAGGATTTGAGTGGGGGCAGCAGCAACAAGACTCCTTCGACCAGCTTAAAGCCTACCTCGTCAGTCCACCTCTTCTTAGCAAACCAATACCTGGCGAACCACTATACCTCTACCTGGCAGCTTCCGAACAGACGCTTAGTGCGGTCTTAGTCAGAGAAGAAGAGAGGGCTCAGAAACCCATTTACTACGTCAGCAAGGTGCTTCGGGACACCGAACTCCGGTACCCGAAGATCGAGAAAATGGCCTATGCCCTGGTAATGGCCGTGAGAAAGCTTCGGCCCTATTTTCAGTCACATTTGGTGGTCGTCCTTACCGACCAGCCGCTCAAACAGGTCCTTCACAAGCCTGAGACTTCCGGTCGCCTTATGAAGTGGTCAATCGAGCTGAGCCAACATGATATAACTTATCAGCCTCGGACCGCGATCAAGGCTCAGGCGCTGGCTGAATTCATAGTGGAGAGTACAATCCCTGAGCCCTGCCAAACAGTAAAGGGACCGCCGGTTTGGTCAATTTATGTTGACGGATCTTCTTGCAATGAGGGAAGCGGGGCAAGAGTCATCCTGGCAGGCCCAGATGACTTCATCCTCCAATACTCCCTCCGTATAAATTTCAAAGCTTCGAACAACGAGGCTGAATACGAGGCGCTAATAGCCGGTCTAAGAATGGCCCGAAATGCAGGGGCACAACGGCTACAGATCTTCAGCGACTCTCAGTTGGTTGTCAATCAGGTCCTCGGTGAGTATGAAGCCCGCGATGATAGAATGGTTAAATATTTGGCTAAAGTCAAGAGCCTCATGGCACTGTTTGAAGAGGCCCTCATCCAAAGGATCCCCCGAGAAGAAAATGCTCAGGCCGACGCCCTATGCAAATTAGCCTCCTCTTCCCTTCAAGGTCTTGAGCAGACCGTATTGATAGAAGTCCTCTTGAAGCCAAGCATAGAGGACGAAACACCTGACTCCGTTGAAACATTGTCCGTCCTCCTCGAAGACAATTGGATGAAGCCCCTCGTCGAATTCTTAAAAGACGGACTCCTCTCCGAAGATCCGAGGGAAGCAAGAAGAATCAGGACCCGAGCTGAGCGTTATACATTGATCGAAGGTATCCTATACAAGCGCTCCTTCACCCAGGTAGACGGTCGCCCCTACCTAAGGTGCCTCTCCCCCGGGCAAGCAGACTACGCCCTACAAGAACTTCATGAGGGCATCGGCGGAGCTCATTCTGGGTCCAGGACTCTGGCACGCAAAGTGTTGAACTACGGGTATTTTTGGCCCACTCTACTACGAGACGCCGAACGACACGTTCGGCAATGCAGCTCCTGTCAAAAGTATGCCGACATCCGATGCCTTCTGCAAGCACCGCTCACCTCCCTATCAAGTCCGATCCCCTTCGCTATGTGGGGGATGGATTTACTAGGGCCGTTTCCACCAGCCCCCTGACAGCTAAAGTTCCTAGTCGTGGCAGTCGACTATTTCTCTAAATGGATAGAAGCCGAGCCCTTGGCCACAATCACCGAGCATAGGGTCGTTCAATTCTTCTGGAAAAATGTGATTTGCCGATTCGGCGTTCCCCGAGTCATAGTCACGGATAATGGAACACAGTTCACTGGGGCCGCCTTCCGAGCTTTATGTGAGGACCTCGCCATACAACACCGATTCTCCTCCGTCTCCCATCCTCAGTCGAATGGCCAGGCCGAGAATGCCAACCGACAGATTCTTTCGGGCATCAAGAAGAGATTAGACAAGTGTTCCAAAGGACTGTGGGTCGACCAGCTGCCAAACGTGCTCTGGAATCATCGCACCACCAAGCGGACCCCAACAGGCGAGAGCCCATTTAATCTCACCTATGGGGCCGAGGCCATCATCCCCCTAGAAGTCGGGATACCCTCTCCTCGTCTGATAGCTTATGAAGAAGAGCAGAATGCTAGAGAGTTCAGAGCAAGCTTAGATCTGATAGATGAAATCCGAGAGAGGGCTGCCATACGCCAGCAAGCTTACCGAAGAAGAATCGAGCTAGCATACAACAAAAGGGTCCGCCCAACGGACCTCAAAGAAGGGGACCTAGTCTTCCGAAAATTGGCCATCTCGTTCCCCGGACAGAAAAGCAAATTGGCCCCGAATTGGGAGGGACCGTACAAAATCTCAAAAGTGATCAGCCCCGGTGCATACAAGCTAGAAGATCTCGAAGGCAGAGAAATTCCCAGGACTTGGAATGCCGACCATCTTTTGAAATACCAAGAGAAGGCAACTACGCCTCTCTAAGTAACTCGAGATGTCAAACCATTCCCATCCTTTTACTAGTAGTGATTTTTCCTTTTATTTTTTCATTGTAATAACGGCTAGCAACTTTAGAAGCAGCCGATCATTAGATATTAATAAATAAAGTTTTTTTTTCATATTTTCACTGCTACTACATCTCTCTGCTTTTAACTCTTTAATCTAACAATGGTTCCAAAGTCCAACACTTGTCTCGATTCTACTTCGCAAGTTCGCTCCTAAGCGAACTAGAAGTAGCTCGCCATTCGGAACTGCTCCCATGGCCGTTGAATGGTTCGGAGTCTAACACTTGGTTCGACTCTACTTCGCAAGCTCGCTCCTAAGCGAGCTAGGAGTAGTTCGCCATTCGAAAATGCTCCCACAACCCTAAACTAATCTAACAATAGTTCCGGAGTCCAACACTTGGCTCGATTCTACTTCGCAAGTTCGCACCTAAGCAAACTAGAAGTAGCTCGTCATTCGGAACTGCTTCCACAGCCGTTGAATGGCTCGGAGTCCAACACTTGGTTCGACTCTACTTCGCAAGCTCGCTCCTAAGCGAGCTAGGGGTA
This sequence comes from Hemerocallis citrina, assembly GCA_017893485.1. Lineage (NCBI taxonomy): Eukaryota > Viridiplantae > Streptophyta > Magnoliopsida > Asparagales > Asphodelaceae > Hemerocallis > Hemerocallis citrina. The sequence goes on along the minus strand of CM030361.1, from coordinate 232,901,259 downwards.
GTTCGCCATTCGAAAATGCTCCCACAACCCTAAACTAATCTAACAATGGTTCCGGAGTCCAACACTTGGCTCGATGCTACTTCGCAAGTTCGCTCCTAAGCGAACTAGAAGTAGCTTGCCATTTGGAACTGCTCCCACAGCCGTTGAATGGTTCGGAGTCCAACACTTGATTCGACTTTACTTCGCAAGCTCGCTCCTAAGCGAGCTAGGGGTAGTTCGCCATTCAAAAATGCTCCCGCAACCCTAAACTAATCTAACAATGGTTCTGGAGTCCAACACTTGGCTCGATGCTACTTCGCAAGTTTGCTCCTACGCGAACTAGAAGTAGCTCGCCATTCGGAACTGCTCCCACGACCGTTGAATGGTTCGGAGTCCAACACTTGGTTCGACTCTACTTCGCAAGCTCGCTCCTAAGCGAGCTAGGGGTAGTTCGCCATTCGAAAATGCTCCCACAACCCTAAACTAATCTAACAATGGTTCCGGAGTCCAACACTTGGCTCGATTCTACTTTGCAAGTTCGCTCCTAAGCGAACTAGAAGTAGCTCGCCATTCGGAACTGCTCCCACAGCCGTTGAATGGTTCAGAGTCCAACACTTGGTTCGACTCTATTTCGCAAGCTCGCTCCTAAGCGAGCTAGGGGTAGTTCGCCATTCGAAAATGCTCCCACAACCCTAAACTAATCTAACAATGGTTCCGGAGTTCAACACTTGGCTCGATTCTACTTTGCAAGTTCTCTCCTAAGCGAACTAGAAGTAGCTCGCCATTCGGAACTGCTCCTGCAGCCGTTGAATGGTTCGGAGTCCAACACTTGGTTCGACTCTACTCCACAAGTTCGCTCCTAAGCGAGCTAGGGGTAGTTCGCCATTCGGAATACTCCCACAACCTTTAAACTAATCAAACAATGGCGCCGAAATCCGACACTTGGCTCGATGCTACTTCACAAGTTTGCTCCTAAACGAACTGGAAGAAGCTCGCCATTCGGAACTGCTCCCACTTTAGAAGCCTCGGCGCGGCAGACAACAGTCGCAAGAGTAAAACACACAAGTTTGGCCACAACACTTTTATTGATGAAACAGATGCGGTACAAAGACAAACGCAGCAGGGTTACAACTCGTCAAAGAAAAAGTTACAATGCCGACTTATTACACTTAGCAAAAAACAAAAAATACACAAAAACTCGCAGAGTCAACGACTTTAGCGCTTTTTGGGAGCCGGAGCGTTCCGCTTCAAAGACACTCGAGAATGACGACGCTTGTCTCCGGAGTGCGACCCCAAGCCGGCGAATTGAGACGTATCCTCGGCACCACTTCTAGTGGCTACTCCGATGGACGCTCCGCTCGACGAAATTGCTACCGAGCTCTGCGCGTCCCCCGGACTAGGTTGGCCGATCCGCTGACGAGTCGCCATCTCATAGAAGGTAATGCCCCGCTCACTCTCAGCACGAGTGCACGACGTGCTTCGAACGTTGATCGGTCCTGAATGCGGCTTAAGACGGGCCACTTCTGCCTCCAACTCCGAGATCCGATACCGCAACGAGACGTCTTTGACATCGACTTCGAAACGTGGGGGTATCGCGGAGTCCGGCACTCCAGATCGGCTGGCGATGAGGCGCCGAAGGTGAGTGACCTCGATGCTTTTATCCACCGTCGCTCTCTTGAGCGCTTCGACTTCGGCAGTCAATTGTACCCGTTCGGTCGTCAACTTGGCCACCTCGGCTGTCAGCCCCTCGCCCTCACTCCGAAGCTTCGCCTCTACGGACTGCAGATGCTGTATCTCGGAAAGCAAGTCATCTCTCTCCGCTATTATTTTTGACAAGTTATGACGGATGCACTGAACCCGAATCTTATTACTGAAATCAGTTGGTGAATATTCACCTTCGGGGATAAGCTCGGCGATCCTGCTCTCCAAACGGCGAATCTCGATATCTCGTCGGCCGAGGACGAGCTGAAGATGGGTCCTCTCGCTTTCAGCTCGGTGCAATCCGAGCTCGACCTCGTAGAGTCTCTCTAGGCACTTCGCCAGACACAGCCTCGTCGCCCCAAGGCCGACCTCGGCTCGAGCTCCTTCATCCGAGCGCAAAGGTTCGACGTCTTGGGCGATCACCATAAGCTGCAAAGAGATCGAAGTAATCAGCAAAAATGTCGAACACTGCCGGAGCACCACACTTGGAAAAATTTATTCTAAAAACAAGAAGGGAATGTTCGGCGAAAAGGGGGCAAAAGAAAAAAACTTCCGAACATCAACACTTGCAAAAACATTCTTTTCATTCATGTCAAAAAGTAGCGGTGGCCAGTCCGCTATTAGGCATTACAGAGGTTGAAAAGAAAAACAAAAAACAAAAACAAGAAAACGAAAGGCGGAGTCAAGGCTCGACCTCTTTCCCCGGGCATCGAGGTGGGGTAGGGGTTGACTTCGCCGAAGGAGATGCCGCCACCAGCGGGGTAATCGCGGTGCTGGGGACCTCATCAGTAGCCCCGGCCCCGGCGCCGGCTTCGTCGTCGCCCTCCTCCTTTTCTTCCCCTTCGGACTCGGGGTCAAAGCCCTCGACATGTCCGGGGAATAGCCGCCACCCCGAGACGTCCACCCCGGGGTACGCTTCCGACACCCGCTCGAGTGCGGCGGTGAAGGCCTTTGCCATGTTCTGCAAGAGGAACCCTTGGGCCTTCTCCAGGGTCGCGTCCTCCGCCGCCTTCACGGCTGCCGCCTACGCCGCCTCGACCTCGGCCAACTGCTTGGCCGACCCCTCCTTCTGCCGAAGGAGCTTGCCCTCCAGCCTCTTCACCTCGGCCTCGAGGTGCTGGATCCTCGCCGACCTGCCCTCATGCTCGACACGGAGCTTGTCGAGCTCGTTCGACATCCGAGCTTTTTCGTTCCGAGCTTGGTCGGACTTCTGCTTCAGCTCTTTCTCCAGAGCTGTCAGCCTCTCGGTGAGGTGGCCGAAGTGGACGATGATCTGCAGCAAAGAAGAACTAAAAGAGTTAGAATTTTTTTTTTTTGTGATTCAGGAAATTCAACAGACGAGGAGAAGCTTACCGATACCGCCGAACGAGCGATCTCGATCACGTCGTCGCCTTCTCTCCCCACCTCCATGGCGGCTCGGTCCTTCGGGGTGGTGAGATGCTTGACGGCCTACATGCTCGCCAACGAGTTCCCGAGGAACCCATCGTGCCTCCGGACTTGCCAGTCCGGAATATGGATCCGCTTGTGCTCCTCCGTCAGGAGCTCCTCGCCTGCCACGGTCAGCGGTGGTGTCGGCATAGCGAGAGCGGCGGCAATGGGGAACTCCCCTGCAGGTGTAGGAGCCGAAGTCCCCGCCACGGTGACGAACGGGTCGTCGAGGATCTCCACCCCCTCGACAGGGGCCGCGATCCTCGGAGCCTTCGAGGTCGAGGGCAGCTTGGACGCTACCCTCTTGCGCTTCTTCGACGCCTTGCTCACAAGTCCTGCTCTGAGCGCCAAGACCGCGTCGTAGTCCATGGATTCTGCATCAAAAGCAAAAAATTGATTAGCACATAGAAAACAACAAGGCAATGAGTACGGAAAAAGAAAAAACTTGACGAGAGCCACGTACTGGGATCTACGCGGCAGAGCCCTCCCTTGTAGAGGACGTCCTCCGTCAGCTCCCTCCAATCGTACTTCGGCCGGTCAAGGAGGATCCGGACCGCCTCTTCTTCCTCTACTGAGAGCTTCGGCATCGCCTTCGCCCTCTTCGGCACCCCTTCTACCCAGGCAGAGGGGATCGGCTAGGCCTCTCGACTCCGCACAACGAACCACTTCTCTCGCCAGTGCTTAATAGAGTCGGGGCAGATGACGAGTTTGCCGCCGTGCCTCGGAGTCAAATAATACCGGTACTCCGACTTATTCCCTTGGTGGAGCCAGGTATAGAGTCCGAAGCACGTTCAGCTGCGGCTCGATCCCTGCGGCCTGGCAGTGGAGAACGAAACCGTTAATCACTCGCTACGCATTCGGCATGAGTTGGATGGGGCTGACCCCGAACCAACTCACCACGGTAATTGCGAACGCGTGGAGAGGTAGCCGAGCACCGGCGATAAAGGCGTCGACCGGCCAGCAACACATGGTCACTGGCAGCGGCGAGTTGGCCCTAACTCCGGGGCCCGGCAACATGATTTCGTACTCCTCCGGGATGAGAAAAGAACCTCGGATTACTGCTAGATCCTCCTTGCGCAGGATCGACGCCGCATCGTCCGCCTCCGTCGTCTCCCTCGCGGCATTCTCCTCGAAGGACCTCCCCCTCCCATGGACAATCCGCTCGGCCTGATCCTCCGGGAGCTGCCTGACTCTGTGAAGCCCCGTCAACGGACCTGGCAGTTGCCCGAACTCCCCCATTCTCTTCGGATCCACAACGATCGAATCCTTGCCGAACACCTTGCCTTTGGTCGGGGTCGGAGTCGAGTCCTCGACATCTTCAAGGGAGGGCTCGGACCAAGAGACTTCGTCAGAGACAGAAGCTACAGACATAGTTGATGATAAATTACCTTAAGAGAGATAGCTGCCGGAAAACTTCGCCTGAACCAAACGCCGACGCCGGAAAAACTCGCCTGAGCACAAGAAACCGTCTGAGCAAAAGAGAGGAGAAATGAGAAATGAGAGAGGGGGGTGAGGATTTATAGAGAGGGGCGCTCCAAACGAGGTTAATGGGCTCGTACGACCGGCCCATTCAAACGAAACGACGGAGCGACCCCAATCGTCGCCTTGCTAACCACGCCAAATCATGAGTCGAATTTAATGCGCGCCCCATCTGACAGAAGCCCAAAGGTCACTGCAATTAATAAACGTCCCATCTGTCAGAGTTGTCAGAGCTGTCAGAAGCTGTCAGAAGTTCAGATGGCGCACAGAAGAAACAAACTCCTAAAAACGACAAGTTTGGAAGCTCGGCACCCACTGTCGAGCGTTCGTGACACCGACCTTGTTACGGGGTAAAAATCAAGTTCTGCACTCACTGCCGAGCGTTCGTAACACCGACCTTGTTACGGGGTAAAAATCAAGCTCGGCACTCACTACCGAGCGTTCGTGACACCGACCTTGTTACGGGGTAAAAATCAAGTTCGGCCACTCACTGTCAAGCGTTCGTGACACAGACCTTGTTACGGGGTAAAAATCAAGTTTGACACTCTCTGCCGAGCGTTCGTGACACCGACCTTGTTACGGGGTAAAAATCAAGTTCGGCACTCACTGCCGAGCGTTCGTAACACCGACCTTGTTACGGGGTAAAAATCAAGCTCGGCACTCACTGCCGAGCGTTCGTGACACCGACCTTGTTACGGGGTAAAAATCAAGTTCGGCACTCACTGCCGAGCGTTCGTGACACGGACCTTGTTACGGGGTAAAAATCAAGCTCGGCACTCACTGCCGAGCGTTCGTGACACCGACCTTGTTACGGGGTAAAAATCAAGTTCGGCACTCACTGCCGAGCGTTCGTGACACCGACCTTGTTACGGGACAAAAATCAAGTTCGGCACTCACTGCCGAGCGTTCGTGACACCGACCTCGTTATAGGGTAAAAAACAAGTTCGGCAGATCGCCAGACTCACTCCTAGTGCTCGCAGCTATGCCGAACTCGCTTTCCTCTCCGGAAAAGCTTGCCGAACTGCATATCGACCTCGGCCCTCTAGTCAGTGAGCCCTAGGGGGAGTCAAAGGCGTGATCCAAATGTATAAGACCCCCGAATGACGAATTGACGCTTCGCGAAGATAAAAAGGATATCCCTGCAAGAATACCACATGACCATCAGAGCTCATGAGCAACTCGGAGCTCAGTCCACTTGGCAAATCACCTCACTACCCCCTCAAGATTCAAAACCCTCCATTTGAACACCGATACAACTCCGTTAGCCATTAAAACAGTTAAACTACTCCTCAAAGGCCGATCAAATTTAGCCTTTAGGAGTGGGGGGCTCGTGATATGGCTAAAAATGGGGGTTAATCGGAACCGCCCAAATCGGGTACGAATCTTGGGACCCAGGGGTAAAACGGTAATTTCGCCTACAAGAGGGTCCGAAATAGGTATTAGATCTTCTCCCCCAGGGGCCCAATAACCCACGAATAGATCCACCAACAAGAGGATGCGGGTTTTAACCCGCTGCGCACCCAATCCAACAAGATAGAATCAGGGTCCCTGATTAATCACGATCAACGGCCCTGATGCACATCTATCTTTTCACTGGGATTTGGGGATTAAATTCCTTATCTGATTACGGGGAATATACCTTATCAGATTACAATCCTAATCTGTTGACAAGGGGAATATTCCATATCAGATCACGGGGATTACATTCCTAATCTGTTCCCTGAGACGCCTATAAATACCCCCCATCCATCTCCATTGAGAGGTAATCAATCTTTCACCAGTTTTTGCGCTCATTCATAGTCTTCCTAGATTACTGACTTGAGCGTCGGAGGGTGCGTCGCCGGGAACAACCCCGGTGTCTTGCACTTTTTGCAGGTGTACGGCGGGAGCGACGATCGAAGCCCAAAGGAACAGGTATACAGGTTTACTATGCAGTTTCCCTAAGAATCTACAAATTCATCTGTTTGCCCCCACACCAAATTTAGCGGCAACAGACACAATTCCTGATTACATGATCTCTGGTTACCGATTGATTATGCCTTTAATGTCCTGATTGTACTTGCTTACAGTTATTACTTGCATCGTACATGATCATACTATTTTGGTATTTGCACTGCTACTTCTTGTTGCCTTCCATGTTATGCTTTATTGTTTTGCTGTCATACTGCTTGTTACTACTTACTGTCCGAAGCTTCCTCTAATATCCCCCCCCCCCCCCCCCCCCCCCCCCCCCCCCCCGCCCTAAAAAAAAATGATAGTTTTATTCTATTTTATGTTCATGTGATCACTATTATTGCTTGTGTGGATGTATTTTTAAATATCTTGTTGAGCTTATAACTGTACAACTAATAAATGATGTCGTGTCGTTCGCTAGACTTTAGTTGCGTGCCCGTAATTCCGTATACTGGAAAACTGGGCGTGACACTAGTTCTATTTAACCTCAATTTTAGATTGAAGAAACAGCACAAAGGACCGTAACGACATCCTTAATCGTAATGAGAGCTTCACTCATGCTTTCATTAGTTGAGTTCATTAGGATTCAAACCATTGTCTTCAATAAAAGCCTTAGCAGCCACAGATTTATTTGCAAACAGGTTAACAATTGGTGTTGGTTATGTTAATTTTGTATTGAGACTGTTCTTCTATGAGAGTTGCCCTTGTACTTTCTTACTGCTGTCACTGAATAAAAATGAGGATATTTTCGTATAGCTTCTGCTTTTCCTAGGATATGCACTTTGATCATGTATCTCTCTAGGTGCGTCAGATTTGTCATCAAAGCATATATTCCTTCAAATACACAACTGAATTTTTTCAAGATAGCGAAGCCCAATGATTCATCGCCATTCATCAGACCACAGAAAACCTTTGCTCAAGCCCATGATGGTGAAAGTCATGATAGCCAACTACATAAGTGAGCAGAAATTGCTAAAGTCCTACTGAATCTCACATGTAATACACATCTAAGGGAATTAGTAACTAGCAGGAATTACATGCATTCTAGGAGCACAGATACTTCTAGTTGGTTACTTCTCAAGTCAGACAAATGAATCTGAACTCCACTAGCTATTTTGTGTTAGTTTTTTAAAATTTTCCTCATGTGAGGTGTGTCGTGTCAGACACTGTCGGTAGATTTGTGTTCATGCTTCTTAGTATGTATTTGCATACTTGCAAGTGATACCTAACATTCTAACTAATGTCGAATAGATGGCGTAACCCCTCAAGCATCTTCATTTGAAATTGTTACCAAAATGACCCACTTTCGAAAGTATTTACCGAAACGATCTACTCGCTTTTTAAGAAAGCGAGTTTGGTTAAAACCGAATTGTTTTTTCAGAAAGCAAGTCTAAGCTTTCAAAAATCAAAAGCCTCACACTCGCTTTCTGAAAAAGCGATGAGGTTTTAACCACACTTGCTTTTTCAGAAAGCGAGTAAGGCGTCTGAAAATTTTTAAAAAAGGTAGGGCAGTTTGAAAAAAACTTTCAAAAAGTGGGACAGTTTGGAAAAAATTTCAGAGAAAAGTGGAGTATATATTGATGACAGTTGTTCTAAATATAGTATGATATCAAAATAGTCCAATTTTTCAAACTAATTTCTAAAATAGTCCACTTTTTCAAACTATTTCTGAACATAGTTCACTTTTTCAAGCTAATTTTCAAAATAAATCACTTTTGAAACTAATTCTCAAAATAGATCACTCGCAGTTCCCAACTGCGCTCGACTCTATTTTGTTGACGCAGATGACAACTACGGTCTAAGTATATGCCACAATAATTCAGTTCCAACACTTGTGTCAAAATAGTGTCATGTAGAAAAACTATTTTTACCTTAGAATGCAGTTGGCAACTGCATTCTTAATTGCGCTAAGCTCGCAGTTCCCAACTGCATTTCTAATTCAATCTTTCATAGGGTTCAATTAGGAATGTAGTTGGGAACTGCAAGCTTAGTGCAATCAAGAACGCAGTTGCCTGCGTTCTTGATTGCACTAAGCTCGCAGTTCCCAACTGCATTCCTAATTCAATCTTTTATAGGGTCCAATTAGGAATGCAGTTGGAAACTATGAGTTTAGTGCAATCAAGAACGCAGTTGCCAACTGTGTTCTAAGGTGAACATAGTTTTCTTCTTAACACTATTTTGACACAAGTGTTGGAGTTGGATTATTGTGGCATATACTTAGACCGCGTTGCCAACTGCGTCAAGAAAATAGAGTTGAGCACAATTGGGAACTGCGAGAGTCTATTTTGAAATTTGTTTCGAAAGTGGTCTATTTTGAATATTAGTTTGAAAAAGTTGCCTATGTTAGAAAAAACGTCTATATATATCAATGGCCGGCCTCTCTTGTCGTGTACTCGTGTTCTGTTATTATGTCCTCCCATTTCATGTTCTATTTGTATTATGTCAAGGGAAATTGACAGGAGGATGAAAAATGATTATATATGTAGAAAACAGTATACTGCAGATTAGCTTATTTATTTCAAGGTAATAAGATAATACTCTGGAACTAAAATGAAGATAACTTGTTACCTAAATGATCCACTTTTAGAAAGTATTTACCAAACTAACCCACTTTCGAAAGTATTTATCAAAACAACCCACTCTCTTTGTGAGAACACGAGTTTGGTTAAAACTCAATCGTTTTTTTAGAAAGCGTGTCTAGGCTTTCGAAAATTACACTCGTTTTTCGAAAAAACGATCAGATTTTAACCATACTCACTTTTTTCAGAAATCGATTGAGGCAGTTTAGAATTTTTTTTAAAAAATAGGACAGTTTGGGAAAAATTCCTTTTCTCTATGGTCGACTGTGGCTTAGCCGTCTGTGGCCATGGTCGACGTCTAGAATTCTGCAAGGCTGGATATGCATCCTGGACTCTTGCTACCCACAGCGAATTGTCAGGCAATCATATTCGAGCTGTATTCCATAAAGGTAGGGTTGGCATTCGGGTCATCCGGGCCGAGCCGGGTCGGGTCGGCCCGCCCGGGTTGAAGGTTGACGTGGACGGGTTCAGGTCGGGTCGGAGGCTTAACCGGGCCGGGCCGGGCCGAGTTGAAAGATCAAATCGCGATCCGCCCAACCCGTGAACCCTTTCGGGTCCAACCCGGGTCGGTTCGGGTCGGGTCGCGGGTTGGCCCGGTCAGAGAGTGAACTTATTATTTTTTTTATATACTTAAAAAAATAATAATAAATATTAAAAATCATAATAATAAAAATAAGATTGAAAGAGTGAAATTGCCAAAAGTAATGATACATTATTTATATGATTTCAAGTTATACAAGTTTCACAATTTGTAATAAGAAATAAAGATTTCACAAATTTGTTTTATACACTAATAAATTTCTTATATACAATTTCAATTTAGCTCAATTTTCCTAATTTGAATTTTGAAATAACAAGCAAAGAATTAATACAATTTTTTATCTATTTACAAGCTATTGATGTTGTTGTTGTTGTTCTTCCGGCGAGTTGCTCCCACTTGTAGACGTAGATAATGCTTTTCCTTGTGTCCTATCTTCAGCCTTTAGCCAGCCTTCTGTGCAAACGAGCATCTCTAACGAGTCGGGCTTCAAGCGATTCTTGTAATCAGTTAGAATCCTGCCACTTGAAGAAAATGAACTTTCAAAAGCATAGTGAGATAAGTACCCAAATAAATATTTTATTATCGTAAATCTTGGAATCACATGTACTTGTTCTATATTGATTGTCATGCTATAATGTGATATGCTTGTGGGAACCGAATGTTAAACTTGCTAATAATTTCTTTGATCGAATGTCATATTGTTTATAATGATTTCTATGATCAGTGGCAGAGCAGGTATTTGTACATAAGAAGGGGTAAAATAGAAGGACAAAAGCAAAGAAAAATATAAGATTTTATTTGCTTATAGATCCAAAATTTTAAATTGATAATAAACTATGGTAATTCGCCCCGACGGCCTTTCAGGTTCTGAATACATTGCATGAATTTTTCATATTCAATGCTACCAAACATATCTCTTTTAGTGTAAGTAATCAAAATATCAGTCATCTACTGATCCCCCATTCGATTTTACAGTATACCTTCTCTTATCTTCATGCAAGAGAATACCCTCTCGACTGCAGCTGTTACAACTGGTAAAAATAAAGGCAGTGTACTATGCCTATAAATTAGTGGGTACATGTAAAGCCCCGAGTCCAAAAATACACAAACTCGATGATGTTTTTAACTTTCCATCAAATAGAATTTATACAGCAGCTAAATCCAACATATTATTGACCTTAAATATTTTGTACATCAGAAGCAAGGAAACAATATATTCCAATTGACTTTCCTTCTGACAACCTAGGACCTAAGAATAATCGGGGTATAACATTCTCCACACCTTATAAAATTTCGTACCCAAAAATTGCTCTAGAATAATTCATCAAAATAAACTAATCATACTAGTCCTCAGGATCAATGATCAAACCTAACCCTAAGGTGATCATCATATTGCTCTGATACCAAGTGTAATACCCTAGGTCCAAAATTACAAGTTGTCAAGCATGTTATTATGTTTTCATCAAACAGAATGTACAGAGCAAATAAATCCAACATAGTATTGGCCTTAAATATCTTGTACAGCGGAAGCAAGGATACACTAAATTCCTTTTGACTTTCCTTCTAACACCTAAAAAATTTCAACCTAACACCAATAAATATTCGGGATATTACATTACACAATATCTTTTCTTTTCTCAACCATTTTATCTACAAGATCACTATTTCTTTTTTACTCGAAGAAATCAACGTTCATTTTCATATCCATGACATCAGTTTTTAAGTTGATTATCAAGTAACACACATTATATTGCGGAGAACTCAATAGGATAAAACTCAACAAGGGGAACCAATTTTTTCTTATCAAATGCAGAGGCAAAAATTGTTGCATTTAACCATGCCACACCCGAAAGCAACTCCATATTTGTTTCATCAAATCGATCATTCAGCAACTTTTTTAGCTATAACTATATAAAACAACTCAATCGGTCAGTGATGGATACACTACAAACGAACTCACTTTTCCCGGGTTTATTTTTCTTTTTCCCGGCGTTTATAAACGTAGAAGATGATCCCCCCCGCCCTTCAAAAAGCACTGCCGCAAGCGCCGTGCTTGGCCCTGCCAGGGTTGCGGAAGAGCTATCCCGGCGTTTGCAAACACCAGGATAGGCTAATTTTAATTTTTTATATTTTTTTCCATTAAATAGCCTATCCTAGCATTTGAAAACGGCGGGATAGGTTTTTTTATTTTTATTTATTTTTATTTTTTTTTTGGCCACAACAATTGATAAGATTACCACAACCTCTTATTTATAGGATATAAATGTAAAAAATCAAGGTCTCAACAGAACTACAGAAGTGAACAAAAACAACATACTTTGCAAATTGTCATACAACAAGAATAAGAATTAAACATTAATCCATACACTTTTTATATATGTTTATAATACATCTTTTGATACATAACATTAAAACTTTGTTAACTAGAAAAGAATTTGCTCACTGATGCAAAGAAAGTACAATTCCCTTTGGGTACATTTTTCCTCCAGTGTTGTGCTATCAAATGGAAAACAGTAGAAATTGAAAATAAACTTCACAGCATCAGGAAGTACTTTGAGCAACTTGCAATAAAGTGACTTCAACACATCTCCAGGATGGCACTCTGCAACAAAATGTTTTGTGTGTGAAATTTACAGGGGTGTATTGGATTGTAATTTGAAAAGAATTTAAAAGAATTGGGAATCTCAGTATTTAAGGGATTTATGGAGAATTCACCTAAAACTTTGACTGGAATTTATAAGGATTTTAAAATAGTTTGATGGATTTCTTATTATGAATTTGATGGAATTCGAAGGAATTCGATGACAATTGAACTTTTCCTACACAAGATTGTCCTTATTCCGAACAGTTCGTCGTCAACAGCAGCCGAACAATTGAACCGTTCGATGACAAATGAAAATCGATGACAATTCTTATTTGTTTGTGTTTGGGAAAGAAGAGGGTCAAAGGAAGTTTAGAAGTGAATACAACAGGTTTAAGTGTAGGTATGCGCGGTCTGGGGAGAAGTATTAGCATCAGTGCATCACAAGCCAGACTCTTCCTAGTTTATTCACCCTTTGTAGTACATGTTAGGCTGTTAGCTGACATGTGGCTTGCCAAAACTATCTCATTGCTTAAAAGTAGCATACCATAGCTCAATATGATGCTTATTACCAGGACATACACACCTTAGCAGTTGAGTATAGCAGAAGATGGTCCTTAGGTTGTTTTCTTTTATTTTCCCATAGTGGTTCACCATTTTCTAATAGTGTATACTATGCTATGTTATTTGCTTACACTAATCTCCTACACTATCTCACTACTTTCTCCTCTCTTTGGTATGATAGAATAAAACAGCCCATGAATAATCTCATTTCCCCACCTAGCCATGCATGTTCGATATAATTAATAGGAAGTGAAAGAAGAACAGAGAGAAAGATGGGCAAGATAATGAGACACCGAGCTACGTTCAAACCAAACACACACCAAATAATGACACTCTTCAAACATGTGCCGACATTTATCAAATATGACCCCCCTTTTGAAATAAAATTTCAAATTTTGAGTACTTTTTGGTATTTACAAGATGCATTACGATGTTTCTTAAGCACATCTTCCATATCCAATACCACCAACAGTGTTTACATATCTTCTTACAATACTTGATGCTGAGTCAAAAGGCATCATACATTAACTTATCATATCAAAAAGACAAGTGCCAATGCTCATTTTTCATATAATGTTCAGAATTTTGATAGGACGATCACCAGCATCAGCATCGTGAATCTTATAACTTATGCTATCCTCAAATGTGCATCCAAACACTCCTAAGTGCCATAAACGAATGTATGTGCGTAAGTATTCTCATTCTCTCCCTATGATATATTTTCCCTAAGGTTGTGTCCAGTTTCCGAATTTTCTACAATCATACTCCATTACCATCAACACTCTAGAACAAAACCACACGGCCTTCTACTTTCTCATCTGCAATACGATTTGTAGCAATATGTCGGTTTTAATTATCCCTTAGGCTCAGAGTCTGGAATGCAATTCACCCTTCTGATCCTACATAGTATCTTTCCCTACCAAATACAAGAATTCGAACAACACACAACAAACTAGTCTCACCAAATTACAACATGCCCTTCTCTTCTTCAGAATCACACCTCCCAAGAATCAATCTTTATGAGCAGAAATCAGAAGTGACAACAATTAATACACCATCAAGAAGTAAAGTTTGGGCCTTTTACCTCATAAGCGGCTAGGATTTGGAGGAACCGGTGGGAGGAGTCATCATCGATGGAATTGGTGACATCGGGGTGCGTCTCCTTCGCTAGCTTCCGAAAAGAAGCCTTAATTTCGTTGAAGGAGCTGGACTTCGCCACCCCCAGCACCTGGTACACGCTCAAACTCCCCAAAAACTCGAATCCTCTGCTCTGACTCTGATCAGATTGAGAACCGTTCGAGCTCAGAGATCTATAAGAATTGAAATGTTCGGCTGCTATTGACGACGAACGGGGAAGGAGGACATGGTCGGGGTTGGGTGGCGCGCGTGTGTGTGGGGGGGGGGGGTGGCGACGGGGTCGCCGGAGGTAGGGGTGGCCGGAGCTGGTCGGGGAGAGGGGGGAGAAGATGAACAGTAACTGACAATCAATTTCTTCACAAGAGGGGTGGATGCAACTGTGGGGAAGGAGGAATGTCTAATCACTTGAAAGTTTCTACGGTAAACGTGAGAATTGCAAAGGCTTTTGGTATTTATACCTCAAACCCTAGATTCCATCTAAATCCTCCAAATTCTCAATTCTACCAAAATCAATAACTTTTGAATACATCGAGAATTGAATGGGGTCATTTAAAATCTCAATTGAATACACTGAGAATTGAATAGAATCACTTAAACTCTCAATTGAATACACTGTGACTTTTATAAACTCCTTTAAAACCCTAATTGAATACACTAGGATTTTCACATTCTTTTAAATTCTTTTCAAATTCCAATCCAATACACCCCTGTGAAAGTTTCTACAGTAAACGTGAGAATTGCAAAGGCTTTTGGTATTTATACCTCAAACCCTAGATTCCATCTAAATCCTCCAAATTCTCAATTCTACCAAAATCAATAACTTTTTGAATACATCGAGAATTGAATGGGGTCATTTAAAATCTCAATTGAATACACTGAGAATTGAATAGAATCACTTAAACTCTCAATTGAATACACTGTGACTTTTATAAACTCCTTTAAAATTCTAATTGAATACACTAGGATTTTCACATTCTTTTAAATTCTTTTCAAATTCCAATCCAATACACCCCTGTAAATCACTACTAAAATAGGAATTACATATAAACCTAAACCTAACTGTAAGAATCCATTTGGTAGTGGTACCTAAGATTTGGCCGAGGAATCGATGAGGATGGGACGGTGAAGAAGAAGGTATTAGGGTAGAAATCCTTGCCCTTCTATTGATATTTCCCCATAATTTATAGACAAAAGGGAGAGGTAAAACTCCTAAACTCACGCCTCACCCTCCTCTCCAAGAAAACATATTCACAGCTCACGCTTAACACATTCCTAAAATACATTCATAGCTATGTATTATGAGAATACACAGCTCATGCCTCAATACACAGCTGACGCCTTATACCCCCCCTCAAGTTGGAGCATGTGGATCAAGAATGCCCAACTTGGAGAGGCGGAACTCAAATTGTCGCGTACCCAAAGGCTTGGTAAAAATGTCAGCCAGCTGAACCGTAGTTGGAACATAAGAAGGAAGAATGGTACCGTCTTGGATAGCATCACGAACAAAATGACAATCTGCTTCAATGTGCTTAGTTCGTTCATGAAAAAGGGGATTCTGAGCAATATGTAAAGCCGACTAACTGCCACAATAAAGACCAATAGCAGCGGGATGTTGAATGCCTAAGCTCAGGAGAAGACCCTTCAACCATTTCAACTCACAAGTAATAGAAGCCATAGAGCGGTATTTGGCCTCTGCTGAAGAACGAGCCATTGTGTGTTGTTTCTTGGTTTTCCAGGAAATTGGAGAATGACCAAGAAACACAAGCCAGCCTGTTAGAGAACGACGAGTAAGAGGACATGCAGCCCAATCTGAATCACACAACCGGTTAAAGAGAGAGAGCTATCAGCTCGTAGTAAGATGCCCTATCCAGGAGAGCCCTTCAAATAGTGGACCACACGCAAGGCTGCCTCCCAATGTTCTTGTAAAGTTTCCTGCAGAAACTGTGATAGGATATGAACAAAGTATGCCAGATCAGGACGGGTGACAGACAGGTAAATTAGATGACCAATCAAGCGCCTGTAAGACTCCGGGTTAGACAAAGGATCCCCAACAGCATCTGCTAGCCGATGATTCTGTTCAATGGAAAAGGAGACGGGGTTGGCACCCAAAAAACCAGTCTCAGAGATGATGTCAAGAGAATACTTTCGTTGACAAAGAAAAATGCCCTCGGGACTTCGCGCCACCTTGATACCAAGAAAATATTTAAGGACTCCCAGATCCTTCAGATGGAAACAAGTGCTCAAATAGGTCTTAAAAATTGTCAAAGTAGCAGAATCATTCCCAGAAATAATTAGATCATCAACATACACCAAAACATTAATTTGAATTGCACCTTTAGCAAAAGTAAAGAGTGAATAATCAGCATATGATTTTAAGAACCTGTACTTTTTTAAAGCAGTGACCAGCTTGGCAAACCAACATCAAGGTGCCTACTTCAAACCGTATAATGATTTTCGATACGGCACACCATATCAGAACTGGATGACTGAAAACCAGGAGGAAGTTTCATATAAACTTCCTCAGCAAGATCCCCGTGCAAAAAAGCATTATAGACGTCCATCTGATGCAGCTCTCAATTTTTAGATGTTGCAATAGCTAAGAATGCACGAACCATCACCATCTTTGCAACTGGTGCAAATGTCTCGTTATAGTCCATCCCTGCAACCTGATGATTACCAAAAACGACCAAATGATCTTTAAGCCTCTCAATGGTATCGTCAGAATTATACTTGATCATATACACCCATTGACTACCAAGAGCATGCTTGCCAGGCTGGTAAAGTTTCCATTGTCCAAGTACCATAATCCTCCAAAGTACGGATTTCTGTTTGCATATCACGACGCCAACCTACATCTTTCATAGCTTCTTTAAAGGATTTTGGCTCACCTATAGTTACAACAGCAAGAAATTTTCGGTAGCCCATAGAAAATTTTTCGCAATTAATATAGTGTGCTATAGGAAAGGGTGTACCTGAGGATGCTGATGGTGCGGGTGAAATTGGAGAGAGAGAGTAGATGGACTTTTCGTGGAAACACTGTTAGTAACATAATCACGAAGCCGAACTGACGGGAGCTCATCTCGTAATCCACGACCTAGTTGGGTTTCAGTAGTAGAAGCCGAAATAGACCCTGTTGCACCCTCTATATCTGGATGTTGGTCAGAAGTAGGTGAGTGGGCTGGCCCATGATCCGAGTGGGTAGTTTGTGTGGGCTGAGTGGTATGTGTAGGTTCAGGTTGAGGAGGATTAGTGGGCTGCTGTTGGATAGTTTGTGTAGAGACCGAATAAGGCATTCCCAAAAAATCATCAAAACACAATCATCTCCACTCAAATTCATATTTCCAAAGTTGACATCAGAAACACTAGTAGAAGTAGTATTTTCAACAAAGGGAAAATGGTTTTCCAAAAATTTAACATCCGTAGAAACAAAAAAAGATTTAGTTTCTAGATCAAAGAGCCTCCATCTTTTCTTACCAAAAGGGTACCCAACAAATACACATTTCCGGCTTCGACTGGCAAATTTATCGCCCTTGGCATGTTGATTATGAGCACAACATAAGGAACCAATCATTCGTAATTCATCAAAGGTAAGCAAAGTATTAAATAAGACTTCGTAAGAAGTTTTATTCTTTAGAACAATAGAAGGTGTTCTGTTGATCAAATGACTTGCCGCCAAAACACATTCACCCCAAAAATAACGAGGAAGATGACCTTGAAAAAGTAAGGCCCTTGCCACAGATAAAATATGACGATGCTTACGTTCAACCCTGCCATTTTGTTGTGGAGTCCCTACACAAGAGGTTTGAAATAATATCCCATTGGCACGAAAATAAATTTCTAAACAGTGAAACTCCGTCCCATTATCACTTCGAACAATTTTAATTTTTTGACCAAATTGTCGATCGACCATAGCAAAAAATGCCATAAACATATTAAAAACCTCCAATTTATCAATCAACAAATAAACCCAAACAGCACGGGAAAAATCATCTACAATAGTCAAAAAATAACGAGCCCCTCAAGAGGAGACCGTATTGTAAGGACCCCATAAATCACATTGAACTAACTCAAAAATCCGAGAAGCCTTATTATTACTGATAGGAAAAGGGTCCCTAGATTGTTTTGCACGAGGGCACACATCACAAGGCTTATTTAATTTATCTCTAGAGTTATGAAAAAAAGGCTATGACTTTACTACTTTTTCCGAAGGATGTCCAAGTCGTTGATGCCAAAGGTCCACCGAAGAATGAGAACCATCCATTCTAATAGCTTGCACTGTAGACGGTTGCCTGTAGTAGTGAAGTCCATCTCTTCGTTCACCTGTTCCAATTAGCTTCCTCGAGTGTAGGTCCTGTATCACACACATATTAGAGGCAAAATGGACAAAACAGTTCATGTCATCAATAAGTTGTGTAACTGAAATCAAGTTGTAGTATAAAGTAGGCACATAAAGAACATTTTTTAGACAAAAACCTTCCGAAAGCATCACACTTCCTTCTTTGGTAGCAACGATTTTCTTTCCATCAGGAAGCCCAATGGGACACGTAGCAACATTCTTGATGTCAAACAAGTATGATATATCTCCCGTCTCATGATTAGAGGCTCCAGTATCAATAATCTAAGAAGTTTTAGAGAACTCACCGTGCAAACAATTGCTAGAGGATTGAACGTTGCCAAAAATGGCCGCAATGGTTTGCCATTGCTCTGTACTCATGTTAGGAAGAGATACTGGAGTATTTGAATAAGTGGTAGAAGAAGTGGGCTACTCAAACGCTGAACTCACCATACCTGAGCTGCTACCATCCACCGCTATGGCACGAATAGTGGCACCTATGCCACGCCCAGCTGTTGGTGGATCTGAACCCCGACCTCCATTCCCTTTACCACGAACAGAAGATGCACCTTGAGTACGAGGTCTATCCCCCCACCATTCTGGATACCCAAGAAGCTGAAAACAGTTTGCAATGTCATGCCCGGAACGATGACAGTGAGAATACATGAGCCCAGACTTATCAACCTTCTCTGGTTTCCCTTTTCCTCGTCCATCTGGATGAACAAAAAAACCCACTACCTCTGGTGGAGATTCTTTGGCACGTATAATCCCACGAACCTGTTCTTCCTGAGTAACATGCTGATAAATACGATCAAGAAAAGGTAAAGGCTCTTGAGATCAAAGAGTAGAGCGTAGTTGAGCATAATATTCAGAATTCAAACCCATCAAGAACTGATGGAGATGCTCAATATCAAGACACTTCTCGTCTTCCTTACCCAAACTGCAGGTACATTTTCCACACTTACAAACAAGAATTGGTTCATGATTGGCTAAATCATCCCATAAATCTTTAAGCTTCCCATAATATGTAGCAACATGCATAGATTTAGATTTTTCACATTTAACAATATCAGTTTTCAATTGTTGTATTTTTGGGCCATTAGTAACAGAAAAACGAGCCTTCAATTCATCCCACAAAAGTTTAGCATCATCATAAAAAGAGATAGTAGACTTAACCTCTAGATCAATAGTATGCATCAGCCAAGATACAAGCATCGAGTGAATGGTTAGCTAATCCTCCTGCATGAAAGGTACCTTGGGTTCCATAATCGTACCATCGACGAAGCTAAATTTTCGACGAGAGAGAAGAGCGAGACACATAGATCTTGCCCATTCGCCGTAGTTATCATTTCGAAGTCGAACAGGAGTAATCAAATTGCCAGGTATGTCCTGCGATCCAAGAAAGAAAGGTGATGTATGGTCATTTCTGGAAGATGGTGGTGGTGTAGTGCCTTTTTCACCAGGCCTGATGGTGATGAAACGTGTATCTTAGCCGTGATGACTCTGATACCATGAAGAAGAAGGTATCAGGGTAGAAATCCTTGCCCTTCTATTGATATTTTCCCACAATTTATACACAAGAGGGACAAGTAAAACTCCTAAACTCATGCCTCACCCTCCTCCCCAAGAAAACATATGCACAGCTCTCGCCTAACACATTCCTAAAATACATTCACAGCTGTGTATTATGAAAATACACAGCTCACATCTCAATACACAGCTGACGCCTCATAGACGGTGACGACAAGGCGAGGGAAGGGATTGTGACGGCAAGGAGAGGCTGGCATCGGGTACATCGACGGCGGGTGTTGGCGTCGGGGACGACGATGGGGGGTGTTGGCATAGGGGACGGAGATCGGTCAGAGAAGACAACGAGACTAAGAACTAGGGTTAGGATTTTGATTAGAGAGAGCGAGATATAGAGAGAGGATCGAAAGGGTTTTGGTGAGCGAGAGACGACGGAAGGGAGGGGGGGCACGGTGA
Organism: Hemerocallis citrina; assembly: GCA_017893485.1. NCBI lineage: Eukaryota > Viridiplantae > Streptophyta > Magnoliopsida > Asparagales > Asphodelaceae > Hemerocallis > Hemerocallis citrina. Next base: position 232,881,001 of record CM030361.1, on the reverse strand, counting down.
CGTGGGACACGACGGTCGAAGATGAAGGGCATGACGACTGCGAGGGGGTCTGGTCAGGGAAGATGGTTTGAGCGAGAGTGAAAGAGAGGAAAATAAATCGAAGGGGTGGGGGGTGAGGGAAGATTTAGGTGGGATGCGGGACTCTACCTGGAGTTTAATAAATAAAAAGCCGGGGAACCCCCACCTACACCGGTGCTTTTGGAACGTCGGGGTAGGGTAGCTTTTCTTTTTTTATTATATAATTTCATACCCAGCGTTTAACCCCACATGCCTGGAAAGATATGCCGGGGTAGGGCATCTATGTTGTAGTGTATACTGCTCTTCTGTTCCGAATTTCGGCAAGATCTTCTTGGAGCAACAAAAGTATCATCCATATTATGAACAACTATACTATGCTTCGAATAGAATAAAGAAACCACTTACAAAAAAATACCAAATGCTTCCTCAGTTCTCATATATTCCAATAGCTCTTTAGCTACTTTGACTAAGTCCATAGCTTTCACAATATCTTGATCTTTTTTCTGGAATGCTTGTGGAAACTCATTTGTAATTCTCAATATATTCTTCATCATGTGAATATTAAAAGCAAAATTAAAATACTGTAATAAATCTAATAACATGCCTACTTCACCTCTTTTATGCTCGTGCATTTTGCCATTATTTGTAACATCATCAGGTAATAGTAGAAGAATATACAAATCAAGCTTACTAAGGAATCGTATGTGAGCCCTATCGTGTATCACTGGGTCATTTTAGACTAGTTTCTTGATTTGACCGCGGCCACTTGCTTCCAACACTTTTGATGGTTTTGTCTCTTATAAAGAAGATCACGACGTTTACATGATAACTCCAAGTTTTCTAATTACATAATTGACTATGGTGAAAAGAAATTCAATGTTCCCATTGAATTTAGCAGTTTTAACAAGTGCCAATTGAAGTTGATGTGCAAAGCAATGGATGTAAAAAGCATATGGATTTTCTTTCAAAATTAAGGCCTTGAGACCATTAAACTAACCTTGCATATTACTCTCTCCATCTTTAACCCTATCCCTGTAGTCTTGAAATTCTCAATCGATGCTTTAGAAATTCTTGTTTAAGTGTCGCCTTAAGTGATTAGCACACGTACCAGCAACATGAACAATGTCCGAAAAGCACTCAACAAGATGTACTTCTCTATCAACATAACTGCTAATAATTCCCATCTGCTCCTTCATTGATACATCTAGACCTTCATCTATCAAAGACGAGAATAATGCATCTTCAAGGTTATGGGATTGGTGGATCCAATACATGATATACAAGGGTTTGAAGTAGAAGATGGAAGCACAATAGTAGCGAGACGCATGCAGCAGAAACAACAGCAAGCAGAAAAGGGTATTTGACAGTCGACTACTAATCCAGTCGACCTTCAAATACAAAGGAGAGCAGTGGCTAGCTCTCTGTTTGGAAAAGACTCAAATACAGTCGACCGCCAGGAGGGCAGCGAACAGCGTTTGCTCTCTAACTTGCTTGAGGGTTGGTGCGGTCGACTGTCACTTCTCATAGTCGACTACGACGGCGATGATCAGGAGATTCATTTACGGTTGATATCTAATCATTTTTAATCCTATATATGTGTATAGTGTACGATTATTAGGGTTATTCCAAACATATTCCAAGTGGAAAAGAGAGATTTAGCAACCGTTCTTTAGAGAATGAGAAGAAAATAAACCCTACACCTTGGTGGTGAGATCTTGATTGATTATAACAAGTTTCTCTTCATTAATTCTAGTGAAAATTGCAGGAGTGCCTCTGTAGGGGGAAGTAGCCACTGCATTAGGTGAACTTCAAAAAAATCTTGTGTGTTCTTATGTGCTTGGTTGTTTTGTTTGTTCTTGTTTCTTCGATTAGTTTTCTTTTGTTTGCATCTCGGTTAGAGTTATTCCGCATTAGACTTAACATAAGGTCATTTCTAATTTCATTGGTTTCCAGTGCACAGGCATGGACGATATCATTTTGAATATCTGGTGCCATCATCTTGAGATTTTCTGGAGCATTATCGAGTGTCTTTTTCTAGATTTCTTCATTATTATCTCAAATAAGTTATACCGTTGATATGGATAAAAATAGAACCAAATCGGGCACGAATCTTAAAGCACTCAAGGGTAAAATGGTAAATTTTACTAGAAACAGGTCTGTAAACGGGAGTTGGGCCTCTTTTAAGCCCAAGAACCCAAAATAAGCTTGTTTAATTGGGTTGTTATAACAGCCCAGCTTGAAGGAGTTCATGATTATCTAAAAATCATTATTAACTCATAATTATCTATAAGAGACGGTTCGAAAACCATATCTCATTACAAGAGAAGAGTTCTAACCTAAAAATTTGCTGGAGATTTTTGGAAGAGAGAAATGGTCAGATGAAGAGTAGAGAAATGAAGGGCATGGAGAGGGGGTCGGGCAATTTCAAACCCTTGAGACCTCCAAACTCTTGGGCCATCTCTTCTTAAATTTTTTATTTAATTTGGGGTTCCCTGTTGTCGGGAAAGCCCATAAAAAAAGAAGGGAAAATGCCCAAAATCCCATGAAAAAAGAAATTAAAAGAGATGCAGAAGAAAGAAGGAGGTGGGGCATGTGCACCGCACGTGCCCATGGTTAGCCGCAAAAAATGGGGGAAAAAATTGACATGTGTCGCCAAAAAAGAATTTCCGACCGGAGTCAATGTTGACCAGTCAAAAAGACGCGTAGCATCACCTCGGCACGCCATGTTGCCCCCATGCACGGTGTCACCCTGGGTAACACCGCCACCTGGTAGAACGGGGGAAAACCCGCTTATGGACCGTCCGATCAGTCCAATTTTTGCTCCCATCACGATGAACAGCTCAGATTTGATTGGGTGAATAATTTTAAATTTAGAATAGTTAATTAAGAACTTAGAAATTAATTGTAAAAATAGGGAAATTGAATAAAAAATCCGAAAAAGATTAAAAATTGGAAAAAAATTTCGAAAAATCTTAAGAAGTCATAAAAATCCAGAAAATTCTTTTTTTTTTTTGTATTTTACAAACTTAGAATAACATCGTTACACCGACGCCAAAATCAGTATATGAAGTCCGGAGTTTTCTTGGTCTAGCGGGGTACTACAGGAAGTTTGTTCGGAATTTCTTGAAGATTGTCGAGCCGTTGACCAAGTTGACTAGAAAGGATCAGAAGTTTGTGTGGGATAAATCCTATGATGAAGCCTTCGTTGAATTGAAGAATCGGTTGACATCATCACCTGTGTTGACTATACCAGATGGATTAGGAGGTTTCGTAATTCACTGTGATGCCTCAGGAAGGGGCTTGGGTGTTGTTTTGATGCAACGAGGCAAGGTTATCACATATGCATCTAGACAATTGAGGCTGCATGAGAAGAATTATCCTACACATGATTTGGAGCTTGCAACTGTGATCTTTACCTTGAAGCTTTGGAGGCATTATTTACTTGGAAACCGAGCGAAGATTTTCACTGACCACAAAAGTCTCAAGTATGTGTTCACTCAGAAGGAGCTGAATATGAGGCAGAGGCGATGGTTGGAATTGATGGTAGATTATGATATCAGTTTGCGGTTGCTATGGTTCTCACTGAGCAGGATGAGCTTTGGAAGCTATGAGGAGGTTAGATTTGGAAGTGGTTTTACCTGGTTCTGAGTAGAGTTGTATGGTGCTTCAATTGCAATCGTCTTTAGTGGATCAGATTAAGGAGACACAGTCTTGTGATGTGCAGTTGCAGAAGTTTCGAGCTGAAGTCGAAGCTGGTTCAAGGACTGATATGGTGATTCATGAGGATGGATCTCTCTGTTTTGGGACCCGTCTATGTGTTCCGAAGCGGGAAGTCAGGCAGAAGTTACTTGAAAAAGCTCATCGTACGCCATATTTTTATTCATCCCGATGGTACGAAGTTGTTTGGGATTTGAAGTTGAATTCTGGTGGCATGGTATGAAGAGCGATGTTGCAAGATTTATTTCGCAGTGTCTGATCTGTTAGCAAGTGAAAGCAGAACATCAGAGGACTGCTGGACTTCCTCAACCACTTCCTATTTTGGAGTGGAAGTGGGAGAACATTACTATGGATTTTGTGACTGCTTTGCCTAGAAGTCACAATGCCATCTTGGTGATTATGGATCGCTTGACGAAGAGTGCTCATTTTATTCCCTTCAGAGTGGGTCAGTCCATGGAGAGCCTTGCAGAAAAGTACATACAGGAGATTATGAGATTGCATGGTGTCCCTGTCAGCATTATATCAGATAGAGATACTAGATTCAGATCTCAATTTTGGGAGAGTCTTCAGAACAGTCTGGGAGTAAGCTGAGATTCAGTACTGCATTCCATCTGCAGACATATGGACAATCGGAGAGGACTATTCCAACATTGGAGGATATGTTGAGGTCCCGTGTTCTTCAGTTTGGAAGATCTTGGGAAGATCATCTATACTTGGTGGAGTTTTTATACAACAATAGCTACCAAGCAAGTCTTAAGGCAGCTCCTTATGAAGCTTTGTATGGTCGGAAGTGTAGATCACCAGTGTGCTGGAATGACATTGGTGAGACGAAGCTTTTGGGGCCGGAGTTGATCATGAGGACAGTTAATGCAGTGGCCCAGATCAGGAAGTATCTTCAGGTAGCTCAGGACAGACAAAGGAAATGGGCAGACATTCACAAGAGACCGTCGGAATTTGAAGTGGGTGATCATGTGTTCCTCAAGGTATCCCCATGGAGAGGTGTTATTCGCTTTTGTGGAGGGGGCAAGCTAAGCCATAGATTCATTGGTCCGTTTGAAGTGGTGCAGCGAGTAGGCAAGGTGGCCTATAGACTCGCATTACCGTCGGCTTTATCTGGAGTGCATGATGTCTTCCATGTCTCCAAACTCAGGAAGTATGTCAGGGATGATAGTCATGTTATTGGTTTCGATTGTGGACCGACGGGAGAGGATTTGGACGAACAAGGTTATCAAATTGGTTCGAGTTGCTTGGAATCCTCACTCGCCGGGTGAGTTGACTTGGGAACTTGAGGACGTGATTCAGAAGAAGTTTTCCCATCTTTTTGTGTAGTTTTTTTCTTTTCTTTGGGGTTACCCTACTACCACTTGCGTAAATTTCAAGGACGAAATTTTATTGTAAGGCTGGTAGGATTGTAACTACCATTTTCGTTCTTCTCATTTCCCCCTTTTTATTGTAATTTATTATTTGGCATTTGAATAAAATACCATATTTTTCTTGATCATCTTAATTAAATTTTGTTCATGAATTGCTCTGGTTCTTCTTGTTGAGTTATTTTCTTATTGATCCTATTTCTATTTTATTGTGGGTATTTTATTTGAACCCTATTGTCTTTAAATCCATGTCTTATTGAACCCAAAACCCAATTGCAATTATTTCTAGACCCGAACCCATTATTATTGGATTCTAGCCCATTAACCCAATAACCTAATTACACTCTATAAATACAATCCTATTGCAAACCCTAAAACACAAAAATACATGCCCTAATTCCTAGTCGTCTCTCACTCACTCTCCTCTGTTTCTCTCCCTGTCAGTCGTCTGCCTCCGTTTTCCACCCAAACCGTGTTCCTTCTTCCCCGACCCAACTCCGGCGCCCTTTCCGTCGAGCCGCCACCGATGCCCAGCAGCGAACCCCAAACACCCGACACCCTATTGCTCCCTGTTCTTCTCGATGACAGCAACCCGCCATCGTCGCTGAACCGCGCACCTTCGTCATTTATCGTCAATGCCAAACCGCCGACGTCAGTCCTCACCGACATTGCTGCTTGTTGTTGCTGCCCTTTACTGTTGCTGCTTTTTACTCTTGTTGCTTTGGTGTTTCTTTGTACACGTAGTTTGCACATAATTGTTCGTGTGTTCGTTGCTCTCATACCGTTATTCTTTAGTATTCGAATTTATCATCTATAAGGCATGTCACTTTTCCTCTTGAATTGAATCTTATATTAAATTCAAGTTTTTATTGAAATTCTTGCAAGTAGATCCAATTGTTCACCGTATTTTATATTGTTCTTTCCTTTCGTTGAGTTTATTGAGGGTTTATACGAACTAACCCAAATATTCTTGACTTCGTGCCTTTGTTGACTCTAAAGATCGAATCTTTTATGCATTCATGTAGTATTGGTGATAGGGTTGTTCATATAATCATCACATAAAGACACTATTGTAGAATCGATTACTAGGTTGATTGATTGATTAATTGATTGATGAATTGTGTGGTTAATTTAGTATATGTGTGTGTTCTTAATTGTATTTACCATGCTATTGTGCCTACCATGCTGATTATGAAGTTTATTGACTAATTGAAGTGGAATCATCATGTTGAACCGCTTTATTTCATGAAAAATATCGAAAATCTATATGTTTACTTGCTGTCTAGATTTTGTATGATGTTTTTGACACAGTAATTGATCTCAAAATAAATAACTTTCTGAATACAAGTTGTAGCCCTTGTTTCTAGTTTCCAGAACATCTAAAATCTTTGAATTTCGAGTTGTATTGCAAAAGTTCTGATGATTTTACTACTACTATGTTTTTATTTCCTGAATTTCAGATACTTGTATGTTTTCATGTTCAATCTATTAAAAGGCTAATTTAATATTAAAATAATGCTTTGATAATCTCCAGAATGTTAGTTAACATGTTTGAGAGTCTAAAGAATATTTTTGATGATTTTATAATTGAGTTTTCGCTAATTCTAAAGATATAACAACATGATGTCGTTATTCTGTCTGAACATGTAATCTGTAAAGAATGATGTATTTGACCTAACTACTGTTGTCGGATTTTGTATTTTAAATATACGTTGGAATCAAGTGGAAGTTTAGTTTCCAGAATTTCGGGCGGTTCCAGTTTTCGATTTCTGTAGCTGCGTAAAAACTGATTTTTGTACAGTGATCTCTTTGTCCAAAAATTCTTTTTCCATATTTTCTTAAAATAATTATTTCTATATCATTGTGTTGTATTAATTGAAGTGTATGTGTTGCATTGCATGATCCTAATGTGTTACTGTTATCATTCTTATTGTTCTATCCAAATTTATCATCCTATTGTTCCTCTATTGTTACTATAGTTCATCCAATGTCTCTAATTGCGTAATGTATTGTTGCATTGATAAAATAATTAAAAATTTGGGGTTTAAGGGACTTGGGTAGTGAATGATATAGTGACTATGCCAGCCAGTGTTTTATCGATTGATTGTTGGAGTGCTAACTACGAACCCCAATCTTTCGTGTATCATATCAGTGTATTGTGAATCAGTGAATCATTATAATATATCGTGCACAATATTGTTATCGTATCAGTGATTATCGTACTGACACATGATGTATAGAGTTCACTACTAGAGTCTGAAGGAAATTGATTGTATGCATCGAACCTGTAGTATGGGATGTAGTAGTACGTGCATTAATTAGGATTAAAATGATTAATAGACTTAAGAATTGACACCACATCGACATTGCATATTGTACCTCATTGTTTCTATTGATATCGAATATTGTCTAAGTATTATTGATACCATTGAACATTGTCATCGAATATTGAACCATTGTTTATAACCATTACATTGACTATCATTGATATTGATTATTGTTATCATCCCGTGTTATTGATTTCTATTGATCCATTGAATTCATTGCTATATTGTTATTCCATTGTTTCTTTACTTCCTCTACTTGCTGTCCATGACTTGCTCTAAGGATAATTTGTATTCTGTTTTTAGATGAAGTGTTCACAGGTGTTGAAGGAGAATTACTTGCAGGAATTGGAGAACAAGCTTTCTAAAGAATTATTGTTTTATAATTGAATGTTATTTCATTGAACTTATTGTATTGAGACTTATTGTTATTGTGTTTGGATTTATTATTGTATTGGGCTTATGACTCGGATATTATTGTTTGTTTCTAGATGTCGGATTATTGTATTTGGATATTTCATATTATTTTATTTCAAGTATTATTGTTCATGTGGTTAATCTTATTTCCTGCGCAGTTGTTTTGTACTGTTTGTATTGTTGAGTTGAATGGGTAAACAACTTATGGATGTCGCAAGTCATTCGCTGGGCCAATGTTACGTACTTGTATTCCGTATTTTTCGGAAGCGGGGCATGACAATGCAGTTAAGAGAACTGCGTCAATCCTCCCTGCTCGAAAAGGACCTTCCATGGTGCTGCGAAAACTTGGGAAGCGACGATGTATGTCCCAAAACTCCTCCCAAGTTGCATCCTTCGGGGTGCCCCTTACCACTGTATTAGAACTTCAGAGACGACGACACCCTTCTTCCCCACCATTCGCCTGTCTCAAATCTGTATAGGTTGGTTCTCTTGTTCTTGGAAATAGGCAGGGTGATTGGTCGTCAGCTTACTCTTATTCCCCAAATGGCCCTTAAATTGAGAAACGTGGAAGACATTGTGGATTTTAGCAGTTGGGGGCAGCCGCAGCTTGTATGCCACTTGTCCTACTCCCTTTTCAATCTAGTAAGGCCTGTAGTACAAAGGAGATAGCTTATGGATGCGTTTACCCCCCAATAGTTACCTTCCTATATTGCTGCAGCTTAAGATAGACAAAATCTCCAATCGTATACTCCTTCTCAGTTCTCCTCTGATCCGTGTGCCCCTTCATCCTCTCTTGTGCTCTATGCAGGTTATGTTTGAGTGGCTGCAAGGTGGTATTTCTGTCTAGGAGGCATTCTTCCACCTCAGGAGTGCTAGCAGTTTTAGGAATATAAGTAAGGAGTGTGGGAGGGATCGCCCATATAAAACCTGGTAAGGAGATAGTCTTGTAGCACTATGTACATTTGTATTGTACCAATACTCCACCCATGGTAGCACATTTGCCCATCTAGATGGTTTGTATGCATAAAAACATCTTAGGTAAGTCTCCAAGGTCCTATTGGTCACCTCCGATTGGCCATCGGTTTGGGGGTGAAAGGATGTGCTTAAGCACAGTTGAGTCCCCTGTGCAGTGAAGATTTCCTTCCAAAAAGTGCTTGTGAAGATAGGTTCTCTATCACTAACAATCTTTACTACCCCCCAAACAGTTTAATGACATTATGCACGAAGACATCACCAATGTGTTTAGCAGTATAGGGGTGAGACACTGGTATGAAGTGGGCGTGTTTGGATAGACGATTGACTACCACTAGTATAGTGGTTTTGCCCCAGCTTTGGGGAAAGGCTTCGATAAAATCCATGCTGACGTCCCTCCATACCTTTGCAGGAACAGCCCCGATGGGGCTTGATTACTGTATTTGCTGCGTTGGCAGATATCGCATTGCCTAATATAAGATTTCAACATTCTTTTCATCCCTGGCCAATAAGCGACTTGCTTCAGTCTCAAGCAAGTCTTCTCGTTGCCAAAGTGTCCACCTTGGAGGGAGTCATGATAGATTTGCAGCAGTTGGGGAGTTAGCAGGGACATAGGCTTAAGTACAACCCGCCCCTTATAATAATATAGCCCATGTTGGAAACTATAACCTGAAGCTTCACCCTATGAGATTTTGGCTTGGATTCCAGCGTAGAAGGCATCCCTTTGAACTTCTTCCTTTAATGAGATCAGCCAGGTTGGTTGGACCACCGATATAGCTTGTACCTGAGCATCCTCAAATGCTCGAGAAAGGCCATCTGCGCCTTTATTTTCCTTTCCCTTTTTGTACTCCACAGAGAATTGATACCCATATAACTTCCAAAGCCACATGTGTTGAGCTTCGGTTTTGTGGTCTGTCTTGATTACAAATTCTCCTCTTAACAGGTAGTGTCGCCACTTTTTGACGGCAAGGAGAATGATCTTCTTCTCATAGGTGGAGAGGTGCCTATTCCTGCCTTTCAACTCCTTACTTAGGAATGCAATAGGGTGTTGGTGTTCCATTAAAATGGCTCCGACTCCTGTTCCAGCTGCGTCACACTCGAGGGTGAATTTTTCTTTGAAATTGGGTAATGCCAGCATTGGGGATGAAGTTAAGGCTAGCTTCAGAGCTTTGAAGGATTGTTGGGTTTCAGGGGACCACTGAAAGGCTCCTTTCTTCATCAGGGCAACCAGGGGAGAGGCAATGGATGCAAATTTCACGATGAACTTGCGATAGTAGCCAGCCAAGCCAAGAAATCCCTACAGGGCCTTAGTAGACTTGGGGGTAGGCCATCGATTGATTGCTGCAATTTTATTAGGATATACAGAAACTCCTTTATCCGAATGATATGGCCAAGGTAAGATACTGAGTTTACCCCAAATATACACTTGCTCTTCTTTGCTCACAGAAAGTTTTCCTTCAACAGTTGTAACACTTTTTGTAAATGCTAGGCGTGCTCCTTGGGTGTTCGAATGTATATCAAAATGTCATCGAAGAAAACGAGCATAAGCTTCCTCAGGTATGGCTTGAATACCTCGTTCATAAGTGATTGAAAAGTTGATGGTGCATTAGTGAGGCCAAAAGGCATCACTACATACTCGTAGTGCCCTTCATGGGTTTTGAACATAGTCTTGTGTATGTCTTCGGGGTTCATTCTGATTTGATGATATTTGCTGCACAAATCAAGTTTATTAAACACCTAAGAACCTTGCAACTCGTCTAAAAGTTCATCAGTGACGGGGATAGGGTACTTATCTTTAATAGTCACTTTGTTCAAAGCCCTACAGTCGACGCAGAGATGCCATGATCCATCAGGTTTCTTCACCATTACAATTGGGGATGCATAGGCGCTATGGCTAGGTCGAATGATCCCTGATTGCAACTTTTCTTGTAACAGTTTCTCTATCTCATTCTTTTGTCTCCAATGGGTGTTTGTATGGTTGTTAGTTAATTGGTTGGGAGTTTGGGAGTAGGGGAATGCTGTGATCATGAGATCTAGCAGGCTGAAGTGTTATGTGTTCTTGAAATATTTCCTCAAATTGGGTGAAGGTGCGGGAGATTTCAGTTGAACATGGGGAGGGGGAGTGTTACTTTCAGATTCAGAGGATGATACTGCTGTGACTTGCAGCATTACAACCCTCTTCAAGTGCAATAGGGTTTTCTGCAAGGATTTGGACTCAGCCATTTCCATGGGATTCCCATTAACTCCTCTTAGTACTTTCACATCTCATCTGTTCTCAAAACATACAAATTTTTTTCTGAAACTGAGACAAATACCCTCTATGGTCCTCATCGATTGGGCTCTGAGAATTACTTGACTTGTTCTCAAGGGCAGGACATAGAAAGAGGCTTTGATCAAAACCCCTTGGTAGGAAAATTCCAACCCCTCTCAAACCCCTTCATATCGTAATTTATCCCCTCCTGTGATGGTGACTGACAGTTTGACACTTTTGTTCACAGGTAATTTGGCTTTCTTCACCGCCTGAGAATCAACAAAGTTGTGGGTGGACCCTGTGTCGGAGAGGGGCATAAACAATCTGATTGCTTACCCTCCCTTTCAGCCTTAAGGTTTTGGGCTCCTCTGGATCCGTAACTGCCCATAGGAAAATGGTAGGAGGATTGGATGCAGGAATCATGGCCTGTAGGCAATTGAGTTGGCTGCTGAGCTTTCAACAGGTTCCACAATAACCTTTTTAGGGGTGGGATCTGTGTAGGCCTCCTCAGCATCAAGCTCCCCTTCTATGTGCATAAGAGCTCTCCACTTGCACCTATGGCCCTTGACCCAAGGCTCATCACAACAAAATCACAAGTTCTAAGCTCTCTTCTCTGCTAACATTCTGTCAAATTACGTCTGTTTTGGGAGCTCAGTAGTGACTTTCTTTCGCTCTTGGCTAGGTAGGGTGGTAGCTGAATTCCTAGAGGTGTTTCTTATCGACCAATTCCAGATTTAACAGAGCTACCCAAGTACTTTGTGGCCTTCCTCTGACCATGGCTATAGTCTCTCTTGCTACCGCTTCTCGATATGCATCAGTCACCGATTGAGGATGCTTCAACAATACTTCCTACTGTATCTCTTCTTTCAACCCAGATACGAAACAATCCACCAAACACCTATATGTAATGGTTTACTAAGGTGACTATACTTGAGAAACTCTCTATGGTATTCTTGTACTGTGCTAGTTTGTCGAAGCTTGAGGAGACTGGCAGTGGGATTATGTAGTTCCACAGGCCCAAACTAGAGTAACATCTCCTTCTTCAACAGTTCCCGAGACACTTCGCCTCCATTTTGCCTCTTGATCCACCTCCACCACATCAAGGCATCCCCTCTCAAGTAATACACACTAAAATTCACTTGGTGCCTCTCACATACTCTTTGCATATCAAAATGGTGCTCGTGATGGAAAAACCAATTGCTAATGTCCCCCGAACCATCAAATAAGGGAATTTCTAGTTTAGTGTGTTTGGGAAATACTGATTGGTACCTGTCAAAGTCCTCTTCACTTCGCATCCACTGTGAGAGGGGGGGAGGGAGACATCCACTGCGAGGGTTGGGAGTATACGAAGGCTCCTCTCTGCTCCGTAAATCTCTCTTAGTGAGCCAACGAAGCATGCTCCGAATATCATCATTCTGGATCTGAAGCCCTGTCATTTGATGTTGGAAGGCCCCCCCCCCAAAAAAATTTCGATGCCCACTACCCTCTGGCTTAGGTCGATCGGCTGTTGAGATTTGACACCCCCAAGGGTGGAACCTCGTGCCAACTGGCTAGGAAATCCGATTCTAGAGTTGCCTCCAGATTCACGGACCATTGAGCGCTCGATCGGGTTCCCAAGGTTTGTGGGATCTACAGGCTCTAATACCATTGATACATCTCCGCATGGGGGTCATTCTGTGAGAGGGGAGGAGGAGGAGGTTCACGCCGAGAACGAGTTTCTACCGTGGTAAATGCAAGTAAAAACACCAATGAACTAGAATTGGAAGTGAGGAGGAGGAAGAAGAAGAAGAAGAAGAGGAAAGAGGAAGAGAGATAAAAGGAATTATATTTCATTCATAATAATTCTCAAAAGACAGATTCCCTACACCTTTTTAAAGATCGATTGGGAAGAAGCTGCCATCGTCGATCGACCAATTGCGCGTTGACACGTAGCACGTGCAACACACGGAATTACAAAAAAAGAAATACCCCAAAAACGGTTTAACTGCCCTCACTGTTCACCGGGCCCCACTACAAATACGCCACCTACTCTTACGCAGCCATCATCCTGTGGGTGTGAATTGCGAGGGGTTTATTACAAATTAACCTATACTTATGCAGGTAAGTCCAAGGAAGAAAGAAATTTACTCAGGGACCAAAACACAATCCTTAGGACTGATACGCAACCCATTCTTTTGCTCGATGCAGTTAAGCGAACTGCATCAATCCAACCACACGAACCTTTCGATAAAATAAAGTTCATATTAAAAAATTCTAATAGAGTTTATTTGTACCTTAAGAAACCATAAAATTAAATTTGCCAAAAACAAGTTTAGAGAGAAAGAGAGGCATCAACAATTGTAAACCCAACATTTTTCTTCTTCTTTTTTTCTAATAGAGCCTTGATGGTTTCTTTTTTTCTTTCTTGCTTTGTTTTCTTTTTCTTTTTCTTTTTCTTTTGGAAACGGGATGACAATTTAGAATTAGGGTTATTGAGTTTAGAATAAAGTGGGTTGGGTACAAGTGAATGGGTATAGATTAACTTATATTTTAGCAGCCCAATAACAAGTAAGTCATTAAATTTATTATAACTGAATGGGTAACAACATCTGTAGTCGTTGTCTATAATTCCATATTTTACCAAATTTGTCAAAATAATATCACATTCGTTGACCAAATTCTCAAACTTTTGGTTTGAGAGGAATAGTAAGCTGCCATATTTGGGAAGAGATATAGAAATTTGAAAAATAAAGCTAGCGAAAGATCATATATTCTTCCATTCACAATTATAACACAAAATGTTATCGGGCGACAAATGATCTTTCGTCCCAAAGTTTTTAAAAAATTCGGACGAGAAATGATATCCCGTCCGAGATTTTTTTTCCCCAAAAGTTAAGGGGTGAAAGATGATTCTAAAAAAAAAAATCCATCTATTGAAAGACTTAAATACCCTCCTTCAATCCTAATGTTCACATAGGAGTCCAACAGCTATTATTTAGTTGCACAATGGCTAGAAATTTCAATTTGCTATATATATATACGTACTCTGTTCTTTCCTAATTCCATTCACAATAGTTTCCAATACAATGTGTTCTTCCCCAACTGTTATTATCATCTTTCTCTATCTATAATTTCGGTCTTTGTTAATCGATACCATGGTCAATCGTTCTAATAGGGGCAGGGCATACACAACTATTGAAGATGTTACTTTGTCCAAAAGCTAGGTTGCTATAACTCAAGATCTGTTGATCGGTTGGAATCAATCTGAGACACAGTGTGGGGATCACATTTATCTTACATTTTTTAGTCGCGTAGGCACTACAACCGACAGAATGGCTGGCTCCCTTTCAAGTCGATTCACAACAATTTCAAAAGAAGTTGTTTTATACAGTGCGAGGTTGGGCAACGTAACGAATAGACCGGAAAGCAGAGCTATTGAGGCGGATAAGGTGTGTATAGTTTATGTGGTTCATGCGAATTATTGTATCAAAAATAAAATTACTCAATTATAACTAGTGCTTTTGTAATTCTGAAAGGTACGCGATGCAAGAATGGAATATATGCAAACTCTATGAAAAGCCTTCAAATTCGAAGAACGTTACAAAATTCTTAAAGATCAACCAAAATTTTCTTTGCCTACAACCCACGTTTACGACTCTGTCCCGAGTTCTCAATTCGAGGAAGGTGGTAGTACAACACATTCGCCGAAAACTGTAGACTAAAATTCGGATAGAACGGTTGACGTCGATTCGTCTACACCCCTCTTTCAACCACTTGGTCGAAATGCAAAGAAGAGAAAAGGAAAACGGACGCCTAAATCATTTGATTTTGCTGCAATGGTTGAAGCGACAATTTTTTTTTAACTCTTATTATAAAGAGACACAGAAAAGGAGGATGACAACGAAACAAAAAGACTAAAACTAAAAGAACGAATGGAAGACGATCGCATAATGAGTATGGTTCTCATCACCTTACCTGATACTCAACATAATTATTTCATGTGTAGACAAAATGAAATCATGCAAAAATGAGGTTACCTCCGGGGTAAAGTAGCATATGATTTTCATCTATATGTTGCATTATATTCTCTTTCATGCTTAATGTTTCCGAATGATGTTGTATTTTATTATCTTGTAATAGGAAGAAAAAAATTGCAAGAGTACTTTTTTTTATGAAATCCAATGGTGACTGTCTGAAAATATTTACATACAATATTCTATAAAGGTATGTTTGTCCCCGCCACTAAGATATTTTCCTAATTCTCATCATCTCCATATTCGTTCCAAATATGCTCGATCAAATCTTGACGAAGTACATGATGCCTTTGTCTGTCATATAGTTGTACATTGAGTGCAGTTCGAGTAACACACTTAGTTGGTCCAGCTCGGTTAGGAACAATGAAGGTAGAGTCAGCATGTTGGTCGTATTCAAACTCACAAATTCCTTCTTCACGTTTGTTCTTAACAATCATATTGTGTAAAATGATACACGTCTTCATAATATAGGAGAGACTGTCGGCATCCCAAAGTCTGGTTGGGCCTCTTACAATCACAAATTGTGCCTGTAAGGCCCCGAAAGTGCGTTCAACATCTTTTCTTGCAGCTTCTCGCATTTAGGCAATTTTTTTTTTGCTTTTTTGGTGTATCTGGGGCCGAGTAGGTCTTAACTGTAGTAGCCAGGGGGGGGGGGGATTTATACCATCAGCTAAATAGTATCCCATATTGTAATTGTGATTGCTAATCACAAAATCTGCCGATGGTGCACAACCATTAAGAATGTTATTGAATAAGAGCATCCACAGTCGTTTGCTAAACCTATTCTAACTTTAGAAATGAAAATTTAGCTTTTAGCGAATGTCGCTGCAGTCGTTATTTCTAATTTTTAAAAAAGTATAGTATGAAACGGATGTTGTTCATCCGTCTAATAATTTTTTTTATTATTATTAAAAAATGGAGCAGACGGCACTTCTTCATCCATCTTTTGTAATGGACGGATGAACCTCATCCGTGCGTACTATTTAAATTTTTTTACCCCTTTCCGTTTAAAAACATTAAAAAAAAATAATGGTTGGAAGGATGAAGGTCATCCGTTCACTGCTTTTGATTTTTTTTTTTTAATAAAGTAAAAAAATGTGAATTTACGAAAAAACCACTATCACTTCTTCCTATAATAAATCGGCAAGGGCAAAATGGTAAAAGCCACCTTATCAAAAGTGAGGACGGATGAACAACATCCGTTTCTCACTTTTGGGAATTTTTTTTTAACTAGCTAAATCTATTTAATTAATTAATTTTATATATTAAATAACAAATTAAGAATGGACGGAACAACTTCATCCGTTTAAAACTATTTTTTTTTAATTATCGAATTGAGACGGATGATCTTCCTCCGTCTCAATACTCAAACGGATTATGTTAATCCGTCTTCTATATTTAGCAATCTTCCATCCGGCTTCCTAACTTTAGCAAGGTACTGTAGATTGCTATTCTAACTTTTGAGTTTTTAGCAAACCACTGCACGTCTGTTTTCTAAATGGATTTCTAATTTTTGAGTATTTAGCAAACGACTGTGGATGCTCTAATGGAGATCAATTAAGTACATTTAGATCATTATTGCATCCTAGCATTCCAAAGAAAGAATGCCAGAAACAAAGGTCATAAGAGGCCACTACTTCGAGAGTGATTGTAGGTTCCTGAACGTGGCATGTATACCGACCATGCTAGGATGAGATACAATTTTTCCATGTCCAATGCATGCAATCTAAACTACCTAACATTCTGGGAAAACCGTGATATTTATTTCCTTCTAGTAGTCTTTGGACATCACCGCCTGTTAGATGTCTCAAATAGGGTATTAGCGGAAGTTCGTTCAGGACTTCTCAAAGATAGCTGGACCCTTGACCAATTTGACGAAGAAGGAGTAGAAATTTGTTTGGGATGAGGCTTGTGATGAAGCTTTTGTGGAGTTGAAGCGTCAGTTGATGTCAGCGCCTGTCCTGACTACACCTGATAGTTCGAGCAGTTTTGAAATCCACTGTGACGCTTCGGGTATAAGTCTGCGAGCAGTGCTGATGCAGCGAGGCCGAGTTTTTGCTAATGAATCCAGGCAGTAGAGGCCTCATGAGAAGAACTATCCCATGCAGGACATGAAGCTTGTCGCCGTAATTTTTTCCTTGAAGTTATGGAGGCATTATCTGCTTGGGAATATAGTGGAGATTTTCACAGATCCCAAGAGCCTCAAGTACATGTTCATGCAGAAGGAGTTGAACATAAGGCAAAGAAGATGGTTGAAGTTGATGGTAGACGTGACATCAATTTTCAGTATCACCCGGGCAAAGTGAACCTGGTACCTGAAGCCTTGAGTAGAAGACATGTTGCTATGTTCCTTACCAAGCAGAAGGAACAGTGGAGGATATGAGGAGACTAGAGTTTGATATGATTCTTCCTAGTATAGCACAATAGTGCATGATGTTGCATTTGTAGTCTTCCTTGGTAGAGCAGATTAAGGAAGCCCAAGCTGGTGACCAACAGTAGCAGAAGTTCTGAAGTGAAGTGGAAGTAGGTTTGAGAACTGATTTGATCATTCATTCAGACGGGTCTCCTCATTTTGGTTCTAGGTTGTGTGTACCTAGAGGTGAAGTCAGGCAGAAGCTACTTGAAGAAGCTCATCGGTCTCCCTATTCTGTCCATCTAGAAGGTACTAAGATGTACAGGGATCTGAAGCAACATTTTTGGTGTCATGGTATGAAGAGAGCTGTGGCAAGGTTTGTGTCGCAGTGTTTGATTTGTTCCGCAAGTGAAGGTAGAGCGTCAGAGGACCACGGGACTTTTGCAACCTCTTCCAATCCCAGAGTGAAAATGGGAGAACATCACAATAGATTTTGTGATAGCTTTGCCAAGAAGTCCCAAGGGTCACAATGCTATCTAAGTGATAGTGGACCGATTAACGAAGTGTGCCCATTTCATTCCCTTCTGAGTGGGTCAGTCTACTAAGAGTTCGGTTGAGAAGTACATTTATGAGGTTGTGAGACTGCATGGAGTTCCTGTCAGCATCGTATCGGATAGAGATATGAGATTTAGGTCTTAGTTTTAGGAGAGTCTGCAGAAGAGCTTGGGTACTAAGTTGAGCTACAGTACAACATTCCATCCACAGACAGATGGACAGTCGGAAAGGACGATTCAGACCCTAGAAGACATGTCAAGATCTTGCGTTCTTCAGTTTGGAGGTTCGTGGGAAGATCAACTGCACTTAGCCGAGTTCTCATACAACAACAGTTATCAGGAGAGTCTTAAGACAGTGCCATTTGAGGCTTTGTATGGTTGCATGTGTAGATTGCTGGTCTGTTGGGATGACATCGGGGAGAGGAAACTTTTGGGGCCTGAGTTGATCACGAAGACTGTTGATGCGGTGGGTCAGATCGGAAGGCATTTGCAGGCTACCCAGCATAGACAGAGGAAGTGGGCAGATATTCATCAAAGGCCTTTGGAGTTTGAAGCTGGGGGACCATATGTTCATCAAAGTGTCGCCAAGGAAATGCGTCATCCGCTTAGGGGGGAGGGGGGGGCAAGCTGAGTACCCGATTTATTGGGCTGTTCGATGTTTTGGAGCGAGTGGGCAAGGTGGCCTACAGGCTCGCTCAACCCCCAGCACTGTCTGGAGTCCACGATGTATTCCATGGCTCCCAGCTCATGAGGTACATAAGGGACGACAGTCATGTGGTTGACTACTCGGAGTTGTTCGTGAGGCCGGACTTGTCCTACGAGATTCAACCAGTCTCTATCTTAGACCAACGAGAGAAGGTATTGAAGAATAGAGTAATCAAACTGATTCGAGTTCCTTAGAATCCTCACTCGCCGGGTGAGTCGACTTGGGAGTTGGAGGAAGAGATCCAGGAGAAGTTCCCTCATATGTTCGAATAGCTCTTTTGTTTTCTTTTCTTTTCGGGGTTACCTTGTGTGCCACTTGTATGAATTTCGAGGACAGAATTCTTCTTGTACGGTGGGTAGGATTTGTAAGCCCTGTTTTTAGTTATTTTATTTTTTCTTGGTATTATTATTTATTGTTTTCTTCATCATCTCTTCTGAACCCCTGTAATTTGATTATCTAATAATAAAATTTATTTTTGATTTCAACTCAATTTTTTTCTCCCTATCCATTTACTTTTTTTTTTCTGCTGAAAATATTGTTTTGCAACCTATGATAAATTTGTGCATTGCATATCCCCAACTAATCTATTGTACAAACCTAATTTTATTTGTTTATTCTCTTCCCCTATTGAATTTGAATCCTAAACCCATTGACCCGTTAACCCAAACCCCTTACTTAACCCTAATTCTAATCATATATATAACCCTTAATTAAAACCCTAATCACCCTCTAAACCCAACCGCTTACCCCTACCCCCACATCCTTCTTCTTCCTCCTTCCTATCTGCTCCAAAACACAACTGTTCGAGAGCAACCCCTTACCCACAGCCTCACCGCCCTCGTACACATCTCCCTGTCTCCGATCAACCCATCGCTCCTGACCTCGACACCACCGTCACCACAGTCACCCATCCACTGCCATCATCGCCCTCCTCGTCGACCACCACCACCTGCACCTTCTCATCACCATCCCATCACATGCACCCTCGTCCTTTTATCCTCGCCATCACTCCCGAACACCCCCATGACAGAGACCACCCCACAATCCTCGGAGTGCCATTGTTGCTGCCGATCACTACTCCTCTCTGTCGTCCAGTCCGTCGCAGCGTTGAAGTCGTCGTCGTCGTCGTTGCCGTTTACTGTGTTTGCTGTCATCGCTTTTATGTTTGCTGTTCTATGTGTGTTGGAGATCTTTCTGTGTAATGCTGCTTAGAGTTCTTGTTGTGTATTGCTGCTTGGAGTTCTTGCTGTGTGTTGCTTGCACATGTTTTTGCGGGTACGTGCATTGAACGTGCGTTGCCATTCGGATTCTCATCCCGTTCTTCTCTTCATACTAAGATTAACCATCGATAAAGACAAGTCTTCTTGAACCATGTTACTATTCGCATTCAACAGTTTTCATTGATTCGTACAAGTAGCTCATATTCCAATATTCATATCTATATTTGTTGATATTTGTTGAGTTAATCACAAATTCATCGGGAAACCAAGTGATAAATCTCTTTTTGTGCCATTACCTTTGACTCGAATCCTAGTCCTTATTGCACATTACATATGCATGTAATACATGAAAACAATCAGATCCATGCTACAGAACTGATTGATGACTGGAATGTTTCCGATTGAATATTATTTTCAAGAAATAATTGCCCTGATTGTAAAATGCATTGTTACCTTGAAATTGTATGTTAATAACTAATTAGAACCTTTGTGAATTAATTACCATGAGATTGCATGCTTGTGTATTGAAACTTTTGTCAATTCATGTTAATTTATTTTCTGGCCTGCTGTCAGCCTTTTTTTGCATTGAACTTTTGAGTCTGTTTCTGTAGTAATTTCAATGAACTTTGTAAACATGAATTGTATCTCTGTAAGTCTACTTTCTAGAACTTTCGACAGAATTGAATTTCGAGTTATAATCTGTAAGATATCTGACTTTTAGTACTGCTAGGCCTGGATTTCCAAATGTGTAATTGTATGTGTATCACCCTGATTTGTTAATAAAAAGAACATGTTAACAGTAAAATTAAAATATGAAATTAATTTTTTTGAGACTAGACATGCGTAGGAGTCACCCTGAATTTTTGTGAAATTAATTGATAAGTTTCAGACCCGAGACATATACGTGAACCTAATCTACAACCTGCTGCCTAAACATAAAATCTGTAAAGAATAAGAATTTGAACCTAATTTTTCACGCCCCGCTTCCCATGATACGGAATACGATTACGTAATGTAGGCCCAGTGAATGATGTAAACACCATCCATAAGCTGAACTAGACTAACTCAACAATATGCAACAACAAAAAAACAACCACGCAAGAAGAAATAATCACATGAATCAAGATAACTTTATTAAATAATGAAATAATCCAACAATAATAATATCCAACACAAGAAAATCCAACATCTGGGGAAAACAACTCCGGGAACATAAGCCCAAAACAAGGTACAAGTCATAACAATGTTCAAAACAATAAACTAGCAAGAAAGTAAATAAGCAGCGAAGATCAGCTCCATCTTTAGAATTGTTGCTCACCAATTCCTTCTGGTATAGCTCCTTCAGTATCTATAAATACTTGATCAAAGGAAGGGGACATGATCAAAGGATAAACAAAGGATAAAGAAAACATGTATATCAAAGGAAGGCGACAAGATCAAAGTCAAATAGCAAAGCAAGAAGCAGGCAATAGTATCAAAGGTTAAACAATTATATACAGGATCAAGCATAAGATGATAAATGCAAGTTATTAATCATTTTATTAGCCTATTTAGTGCACATACTACTGCATCCCATACTACAAATTCGGCGCAAACACACAGTGTACGCTTTAGACTGATGGTGAATTCACGGTTCGTGTACTCGGCCCAGTAAATCAATGTTTAATGTTCAATATCAGTGTTTATCAGGCAGGATTTTAAGGCCATACCGTATAGGTCAGTACAGTAGGGCCTGACCGAGTACAGTCTCCGATTGTTCACTACTAAGTCATCCCATATTACCCCGGTTGTTATCATTTTATTTCATCCTATGTGAGCATGCAAGAAGGTGTCAACGTTGTATGATACTAAGTGTGGCTATTTCTATGCGTTACAGACAAAACATGAAGCAAACAAGTCAATTACATACAATTCACAAAATCAGGACAGCATGACCTTGCTGTACCAAATCATGGATTACTGTCACTAAGAAGTAGCAAATCTGGATCCGTCAAAAGTTCTAGAAACTAGACTTCCACATGGTTCCAGCGAAAATATATACGACACATAAAAGATACAGAAACTAGGGCGAAAGCTCTATTCTATTCAGATTTTATGTTCAATCAGCATGATGTAATATGTGTTCACCTATTTGTTTCGGGTTAGAAAACTCAGAAAATAAATCTATAAAAATTCTGGGGCATTCCTACACATGTCTAGGTTCAGCCTAATTTATTTCAGATTTTTATTTTACTGTTAGCATGGTTAAAGAAATTAAAGAACAGCTAGATACGCATACATTTGTGAATCTGAAAGTTCTAACACAGCTGTACTAAAATGATGATATCTAACAAACCACACATCGGAATCCAAATCTGCAAAAAGGGTAGTAAACTAGACATCAGAGGCTAAATTTCATGTTTAGAAAGTTATTTCAAAATATGACAGCAACATGGGTGAAAATCTGATTCAAAATGGACCTACAGCAGTCGAGAAATTATCTTGACATGAATGGGCACTATTTAAATCATACGATCATATTTTTTCATGCAAATTGGTAATGAAAGTGTCAATAGATATTTAACATGGAAATTTCAGTTCTTAGATGTAGTATCACAGGAATAGTAGTTAATCAAATTCAGTCTAACAGTTACAGTTTATCAAACAAGTCTATAGCATGGATCTAGTTAATTTCATGTAATTGTGCATATGCAAGATACCGCATGGACTAGGTTTTAGATCAAAGAGAGCAGCACGAAGTTAAGAATATGTCGGGTTAGCTCGTGTAAACCATCGATAGACTTAACGGAATTGTCAAATACAACATGGTAACGAAAGGGACTGGATCAACTTGCAGAGATCAAATAAACTTGAACAAAACAATTTATTAGTTCCAGGAGAGACTTGCCTGTTAATTAGTAGATTCAAATAATATGGAATATCAGGATCGGAATCCCGGGCGAAGATCTACAATATCACGAGCGAGACACGGCAAAACACCAAACGGCAAGAGACCAACAGCAAGAGAACTCCACACAGCGGAACGGGCAAACAACAAACAACAAAACCAGGATCCCGTGTGCCAAAACAGCCAACACCGGATTCGACCTGTAATACCTTGATTTTTCATTTATGAAAATTATTATTTATTTATTATTTTTGTACGTATTGTGCACATGCAATTTTGCAGTATAAAATTTTATAATTATTTTCATTTCATAAACAAATGAGTATATATTTGTTTTTATTAAAGCCCATTTTTCTTTAATGAACATAAGTTTCTTTTATAGCCCAAATTAATTTATTTTTAAATGTAGGCTAATTTGGCCCATTAAATAAATGCCCATGAGTTATTCTCTCTTTTTAAATACAACTTGTAATGTAGATTATTTTTTTATAAAAAAAATAAAATGTACAACTTTTAAAATAGGGGACTATTGAATGCACGTGCATTGCACGTACACGTGCATTGCACGTACACGTGCATTGTGCACTTCTTTGGCCGGTTTTGAATGGGAGGGAAAGGAAGAGAAAAGTGGAGTTTGTGGGAGGTAGTTTTGTGATCATGGTTGGTTACTACAACTTCCCCTTAAATCGTAGCCTTTGATCCTTAACTCCTAGATTAATCCTAGCCCTTTATTTGTCCCAAATTTTAGTATAAATACCCCCTCTAGCCTAGTTATTCTTGCACTCTTCATTCTCCAAACCTATAGTAAGAAAATACAATTGTTAGTAGTGAGTTATTAGTAGAGAGTGAGAATAAAAGATTGAGAGTTGAGTGTTTGTGCTTGCATTCAAGGAGGCCGGCTACTAGGAAGGCTCGGGTTGCACTTGGGAAGCATCAGTTTGCACATCAAGGAGGGGGAGGAGCACTCGTTTGGCAAGCTCGAGAAGGACTCTTTCGTTTAGGAGGTGTCGTGAATCTCTCTCCAAATAAGGTGGGTTGTTTTTCTATATTTCTAATTAGATACCATGTTAGGGGTGATTGAAATGATAATGCATGAAAGAAACTAATAAGAGTACACTTAATTGGAAAAAGGACTGGCTAGTTGATTAAATTGATTGCTTGATAGATTGCATGTTATCTTGTTATGAATCTTAAGTTGGATGCAAATCGTTTTGTAGTGATGGAATATATGAATTAGAATTGTTGTTAATGTCAAGAACTAAGTACAAAATGCTAGTAGATGAAATTGTTGCTTTATGTGCTTAGTTGGACTTTCGTTATATTGTTTGTGATATGGCTAAAAATGGGGTTAAATCAGAACCGTCGAAATGAGAACGAATCTTAAAGCATAGGGGTAAAATGGTAATTTCACCTACCAATGGGTCTGAAGCGGGTACTGGTTCTTCTCCTCAAAGATCCATTAGCCCGCGAACGGATCTGCCTCAACTGGGTGCGGGTTTCAACCCGCAGCAAACCCAGTCCTACCAGGATAGAATTAGGGTTTCTGATTAATCCTAATCAACGGCCCTGATTCATATCTATCCTTTCACAGGGAATTAGGGATTACATTCCTTATCTAAACACAGGGATTACATGCCTAATTCGGTCCCAAAGGCGGCTATAAATACCCCCATCCATCTCCATTAAGAGGTAATCAATCTTTTGCCAATTTACACTCTTTCATAATCTTCCTGATTATTGACTTGAGCGTCGGAGGGTGCGTCGCCGGGATCAATCCCGATCTCTCGCACTTTTTGCAGATGAATGGCGAGAGTCAGTGGTCAAACTTCGGTGGAACAGGTTCAGGTTTGCAATTCACGTTTTCCAAGGAATCCACAAATACTATCAGTTTGCTCCCACACCAGATTTAGTGGCAACAGATTAGTGCCGTCTGTGGGAATCAAACGAAGAGCAGCCTCCCCTCTTTCCGTTGGTCAGATCTTCTCCAGCCATGCCTCCTAGAAAAGTAAGATCCAGAGGGTCCAACCGTGGACCCAACCCCGTCGATCAGCAACAGGAAGTTCCCCATCCAACCCGCTCAGCAGCAGGGGCAACTTCCTCCTCAAGCAGAGGACCCTCTCCAACAGGACCAGCCTCCTCTTCAGATCAGCAACCTCCTGAGGGTCCCCCCGGTCCTCAAAATGCCGGTGCAGGGGTCTCGCGTCCCAACCTGCAGAAGCAACCTTTCCATCAGGACCACGTCTCAGTACACAATGCCTCTACGGATTCTATGGCCTCCCACAATCCCCGAGCATCCGACCTTCGTAATACCATCCTCAATCGGCAGAAGGATGAGGATCTTCGCCGCCGTCTGGATGAGAGGCGGCCCCGAGAGGGAGCCTCCCGCCAACAACGTCTAGATGAGCGATCTCCTCACCACCGAGACTACAGAAGGTCCCCCACCCGAAGAGGGCAGAGAGAGTCCCCCGAGCATCACAGGAGAAGACCCCATTCCCCAACCGGTCGGCAGCATCCAAGGAACGATGAGGCACCTATCACTCGTTCCGAGTTCCAGCAATTCCAAGCCACCATCCTACGAGCTCTCAATCTCCGACCCAACAACACCAATGCTCCAAGGATTCCCACTCCTCCTCCGGTCCGAAGTCCTCGCCGACGGTCCCTAACTCCTCCCCCAGCTCCTAGCAACCCCCATCACATTCCTAGTCCTCGCCGTTCTAGGAGCTACCGTCATCGTAGCCCCCGTTCTCCCTCGTACGAAGACGAGTCTAGAGGCTCGGTTGATTACCATCGAAGGGATGATGCTGTCTACCGCCGTCTCCACGAAATGGAGAGGCTCTTGGGTCAGTTAGACAGAGAAGAAGAGCTTAGAGGAAGGACCCTTCGCCCGAGTCAACCTCCTTTTTCCCGAACCATAATGGAGGCACTCGTACCAGTTGGCTTTAAACCTCCTCAATTCGAGACTTATTCCGAGGAGTCTGACCCCGTCGATCACATCAAAAGCTTTAAGACCCTCATGCTCATCCATCAAGCTTCCGATGCTCTACTGTGCAATACCTTCCCGCTACTCTCAAGGGTCCGGCTCGAGAATAGTACTCTCACCTGCCCCATCCTCGATATTCTCCTTCAAGCAATTTGAGACCCTCTTCGTGACCCACTTCGTAAGTAGCCGCCGAACTGAGAAGACGAGCATTTCGCTACTCTTCCTCAACCAGAGAAGGGTGAGAAGCTGAGAGACTATGTGAAAAGGTTCACAGCGGAAGCCAGGTCCATAGCATCCCTCGACCAGTCAGTCGCTGCAGCAGCATTCAATCCAATGTCCTCAACTCCAGCCTCTGCTCCTCCCTCACCAAGAAGCCCTCACAGAACTTCTCTGACCTCCTCCTCCGGAGCGAAAAGTATATTCGGGCCGAGGAAGCTGAGCACCACCCTAACTTTGAGGGGCCTTCCTCTGGGTCCAAGAGAAAGGGAACAGAAGAAGAAGGAGCCAAGAAGCACCAGAAGGACAATGGCGGACAGCGCCGACCTCCTCCCAGATTCGAAAAGTTCACTCCTCTTGACGCCAACATTTCCACAATTCTTATGGAAGTTGAGAAGGAAGGGGTGCTGCCCCCTGCGCCAAAAATGAACACCCCTGTCAAGAAGAGGGATAAAGAGAAGTGGTGCCGCTATCACTGGGACCATGGCCACGATACTAATGATTGTCGGGCCCGTGAAAAATGAGATAGAAGCCCTCATCCAGAGAGGGCAGCTGACCAACTTCATGAGATAGGACCGAGCCGATCTTCCTCCCCCACCTCGGGGGGCTAACAAGCATCCTGAACACGATGAAACGCCCGAATTCGAAGAGGAGCGTGTCCTGCACCTCATTCCTGGGGGCCCAATGGGGGGCTCTTCCAACTCCTCTCGAAAGGCATTTATTAGGGAAGTTAATTCGGTCCGCGCCACACCTCCTCCTAAAGGCCTCGGAGTGCCCGTCACATTCTCAGATGAAGACCTTGAGGGTGTCCGAACCCCCCATTGTGACGCACTCGTCATCAACCTCCATATGGAAAACTTTAAAGTGGAAAGGATCCTAGTGGACAATGGCAGCTCCGTTAACATCCTCTTCCTCGCCGCTTTCAAAGGCCTAAAACTATCCCGGGACAGACTTAAGCCCACCGGCTACACACTCCATGGGTTCACGGGAGTGCCAGTGACTATTGAAGGGGTTATCACCTTCGACGTAACCGCTGGCAAAACTCCTACTACCCGAACGGAGTCGATGAACTTTATGGTCGTGGATGTCCCTGCAGCCTACAATGTCATTTTGGGTCGGCCCGGCTTAGCTGCTCTCGAAGCCGTCCCCTCCGCTTATCACCTCAAGATGAAATTCTCCACCCGGGCAGGAGTAGGGGAAGTAAAAGGCAATCAGGAAACGGCCCGCAAATGCTACATGACCTCTACTATGGGTCCAGTCCTCTCCCTCGAAACTCTTGAAATCCCCCAAGATGTTGTCCGACCGACGTCTGAGCCGGTGGATGAGTTGAAGGAAGTGCTCTTCTCTGAGCAGGATCCGAGCCGAAAGTTCTTTGTTAGCAAGACCCTCCCATCTACCCTATGCTCCGACATAGTCCAGTGCATCCGTAGGAATCGCGACCTCTTTGCTTGGTCAGCTGTAGACATGCTCAGAATTTCCGAAGAGCTTTTAGTCCACCGCCTCAGCATTGCTCCGGGGTCCAAACCAGTCCAACAGAAGAGGCGCAAGTTCGCTCCCGAGCGCCAGCAAGCTATAAAGGATGAGGTGGACAAGCTCTTGAAGGCCCGGTTCATACAAGAGGTCAATTATCCCGAATGGCTCTCGAATGTAGTGATGGTGAAGAAGTCCAATGGGACCTGGAGGATTTGTGTCGACTTTACCGACCTCAACAAGGCATGCCCCAAAGACCCCTTCCCTCTTCCAAGTATCGATACTTTGATTGATGCCACTTCGGGCCATGAACTCCTCAGCTTCATGGATGCCTTCTCAGGCTACAATCAGATTCGTATGTTTTCCCCGGATATCCCGAAGACCTCCTTTGTAATCGATCAGGGCTTCTACTGCTACAGGGTAATGCCCTTCGGTTTGAAGAATGCAGGTGCCACTTATCAACGCCTCGTCAACAAGGTTTTTCAAGCACAGATCGGCCGAAATATGGATGTATATGTTGACGATATGCTTGTGAAGAGCATCCACGGGGCCGATCATGTGGCCGATTTGTAAAAGGCGTTCGATGTACTCAAAAAGCACGATATGAGGCTTAATCCGAACAAGTGTGCATTCGGAGTCTCATCGGGGAAATTCCTAGTCTTCATGGTCAGCCAAAGAGGAATCGAGGCCAACCCTGAGAAGATCAAAGCCATATTAGACATGGCTCCCCCTGAAGAATGTTAAAGAGGTTCAGAAGCTAACAGGTCGCCTGGCAGCCATAGGGCACTTCCTTTCCAAGTTAGGGGAGAAGTGTCTTCCCTTCTTCAATGCTCTCAGGGGGGCTAAAGGCTTCGAGTGGGGTCAACAGCAACAAGACTCATTCGATCAGCTGAAGGCTTACCTAGTCAATCCTCCTCTCCTCAGCAAACCTGTTCCTGGGAAAACCCTCTACCTCTACTTAGCAGCCTCCGAGCATACCCTCAGTGCCGTCCTCGTGAGGGAAGAAGATAGGACTCAAAAGCCCATTTATTACGTGAGCAAGGTATTTCGGGATGCCGAGCTCCGCTACCCGACGATAGAGAAGATGGCATACGCCTTATTCATGGCCGCAAGAAAGCTTCGCCCATATTTCCAATCCCATTCGGTGGTCGTTCTTACTGACCAACCGTTGAAGCAAGTTCTCCACAAACCAGAGACCTCCGGTCGCCTCATGAAGTGGTCTATCGAGCTGAGCCAGCATGATATAACGTATCAGCCTCGGACCGCGATCAAGGATCAGGCCTTAGCTGAATTCATAATTAAAAGTACAATCCCCGAGGTCAGCCAAGCAATGAAGGGACCGCCTGTCTGGTCGGTTTATGTAGATGGATCCTCTTGTAACGAGGGAAGCAGAGCCGGGGTCATTATGGCCGGCCCAGATGATTTCATCCTCCAATACTCCCTCCGGATCAACTTCAAGGCCTCTAACAACGAAGCTGAATATGAGGCACTCATAGCCGGCCTCAGAATGGCTCTCAATGTAGGGGCACAGCGCCTCCGGATCTTTAGCGACACTCAGCTGGTCGTAAATCAGGTCCTAGGCGAGTACGAGACATGAGATGACCGAATGGCTAAGTACCTAGCCAAGGTCAGGAATCTCATGGCCCTATTTGAGGAAGCTCTCATCCAGCGAATCCTCTGAGAGGAGAATTCCCAAGCCGATGCCCTCTCCAAGCTAGCCTCCTCCTCCCTCCAAGGTCTCGAGCAGACCGTCTTGATTGAGGTGCTCCTGAAGCCAAGCATAGAAGATGAAACTTCCGACTCGTTGGACTCGCTACCTGTCCTACTTCAAGATAACTGGATGTAGCCCCTTGTAGAATTCCTAAGGGATGGGCTCCTCCCCGAAGACCCTAAAGAAGCTCTCCGAGTGAGAACCCGAGCAGAACGATACACACTTATCGAGGGCATCCTATACAAGCGCTCCTTCACACAAGTAGACGACATGCCTTATTTGAGATGCCTCTCCCCGAAACAAGCCGAATACGCCCTGCAAGAACTCCACGAAGGCATCGGCGGGGCACATTCAGGGTCCAGATCCCTAGCCCGGAAAGTGTTCAATTATGGATATTTCTGGCCCACTCTCATTTAAGACGCCGAACTACACGTTCGGCAGTGCAGCTCTTGTCAGAAATACTCCAACGTCCGTCGCCTCCCACAAGCTTCACTCACCTCCCTATCAAGTCTTATCCCTTTCGCAATGTGGGGGATGGATTTACTAGGGCCATTCCCACCAGCTTTCGGTCAGCTCAAATTCTTAGTTGTGGCTATTGACTACTTCTCGAAGTGGATAGAGGCCGAGCCCTTGGCCACAATCACCGAGAACAATGTACTTCAGTTATTTTGGAAGAACGTTATCTGTCGATTCGGTGTCCCTCGAGTCCTTATAACAGACAATGGAACCCAGTTTACCGGGGCTGCCTTCTGAGCTCTATGTGAAGACCTCGCTATCCAACAACGTTTCTCCTTCGTCTCCCATCCACAGTCGAATGGTCAAGTGGAGAATGCTAACCGGCAGATCCTCTTTGGTATTAAGAATAGGCTGAATAAGTGCTCTAAAGGCTTATGGGTCGATCAACTCCCTTACGTGCTGTGGAACTACCGCACCACGAAACGGACCCCCACAGGAGAGTTGCCATTCACCCTCACCTATGGGTCCGAGGCTGTGATCCCATTGGAAGTTGGCATTCCATCTCCTCGCCTTCTTGCCTACGAAGAAGAACAGAATGCCAGAGAACTTTGGGCAAACTTAGACCAGGTCGACGAGCTACGGGAATGAACGTCAATCCGCCAACAGAGTTATCGAAGGAGGATCGAGTTGGCGTACAATAAGAGAGTCCGTCCTACCGACCTCAAAGAAGGGGACTTGGTCCTTAGAAAGCTAGCAATCTCTTTTCCCGGTCAGAAGAGTAAACTAGCTCCAAATTGGGAGGGACCCCACAAGATCACCAAAGTAGTTCGGCCCGGGACATATCGTCTAGAAGACCTCAAAGGCAGAGAGATCCCCAGGACTTGGAATGCCGACCATCTTTTGAAATACCAAGAGAGAGCATTACCGCCTCTCTAAGTATTCTGGGATGTCGAACCGTTCCTCTCCTTTTACTTGTATTTTTTCCATTATTTCTCTTATGTAATAACGGCTCGCAACTTAGAAGTAGCCAACTATTAGCTATCAATAAAGAAAGTTTTTTCATATTTTACTTGTAAAATTGCTTGTACTTCTCTGCCTTTACTCTTCACCATAACGACGAGTTCGGAGTCCAACACTTGGCTCGACTCCTCTTCGCAAGCTCGCTCTTAAGCGGGCTAGAAGGGGTTCGCCATTCGGAATTGCTCCCACAACCGTTGAACAAACTCTAACGACGAGTTCGGAGTCCAACACTTGGCTCGACACCTCTTCGCAAGCTCGCTCTTAAGCGGGCTAGAAGGGGTTCGCCATTTGGAATTGCTCCCACAACCGTTGAACAAACTCTAACGACGAGTTCGGAGTCCAACACTTGGCTCGACTCCTCTTCGCAAGCTCGCTCTTAAGCGGGCTAGAAGGGGTTCGCCATTCGGAATTGCTCCCACAACCGTTGAACAAACTCTAACGACGAGTTCGGAGTCCAACACTTGGCTCGACTCCTCTTCGCAAGCTTGCTCTTAAGCGGGCTAGAAGGGGTTCGCCATTCGGAATTGCTCCCACAATCGTTGAACAAACTCTAACGACGAGTTCGGAGTCCAACACTTGGCTCGACTCCTCTTCGCAAGCTCGCTCTTAAGCAGGCTAGAAGGGGTTCGCCATTCGGAATTGCTCCCACAACCGTTGAACAAACTCTAGCGACGAGTTCGGAGTCCAACACTTGGCTCGACTCCACTCCTCAATCGCTATTACGCAAGCCAAAAGTGGTTCGCCCATAAGAAGGAAGATTTGCTTCTGACTTTGAGTAGTGGTCAAAGGTTGGAGGAGTTATACTTAAACTAATACCAGTCGATGCAACATTCGAACATCATAAGCAAAACAAACTTTTTTATTAAGAGCTCAAACAAGACTGACACTACAACAGAGTTTTTACAATAACTTGAAGAGCATAATACAACTTGTTTAGCGCTTCTTTGGAAGGGGAATGCTTCGGTTCAGAGAGACATGAGGGCGGCGTCGCCTTACCTCTAAGCTCGACTCTAAACTAGCGAAGCGAGAACCCCCTTCGCCGCTGATTCTAGCTGTGGCCCCAACCGAGGTGCCACTAGACGAAACAGCTACACCACTCTGAGCATCAGCTGGGCTCCGCCTAACGGTAGGCGAACGAGTCGCAAGTTCGTAGAATGAGATACCTCTTTTGCTCTCTTCGCGAGTACACGACGTACTGCGAACATTGATCCTTACGGGTTGAGGTTTTAGCGATGCAATCTCCTCCTCTAGCTCGACGATCCTCTCTCTCAGAATATCGCTCTCCGCCGATACTTTGAGACGAGGAAGTTTAGACGAGCCTGCAATGTTAGTACTGTCGGCCACAATACGACGGAAATGGGTCACTTCGATACCCCTGTCGATGGTGATCCTCCTCAGTTTGTCAATTCTGGTCGTCAACTCATCGCGCTCGGACATCAACTTCCCCACCCTCGAAGCTAACTTCTCTTCCTCCGCCGAATGTTCTTTCACTGTTACCTCCAAATGACGACCCTCTGCCAGTAGTTCACTATTCTTTTGGTCGACATCGAAGAGCTCCTTACGGAGCAACTCTATCTCGCCTTCGAGACGAGTCTCTCGAGGTTGCTTCCGCAGTTCCCTCAACTCGCGAAAATACCCTCTCGCAATTGCTTTGATGTCCTCCAATTTAAAGAAGTTGTAAAACGCTTTATCCCGATTGCGAGATAGAGCCCGCTTCGTTTTCTTCAGCTCAGTACGAAGATGGGAGACCTCAGTGATCGGGCCCAAATCGACCTGAAAAGTTGAGGAATATCAAAAGAAGTCTTCAATACTTAAAGATACAATCCGAGCAAAAAGAGTTGAACAACTTTGCGAAACTTTGTCATATTCAGCCAAAAAGAAACCATTTCATTAAAAGTCCAAGAGCTACAAAAAGCGGTGGCCAGTCCGCAGTTAGGCATTACAAAAGAAAAAAGAAAAAAAAAGAGAACAAGAAAATGCGAAGAGGAGACAAAGTCAGGGGTCGACCTCATCATCGTTCGGCACAGCTACAATGACACCCTCGGCACCCCTCGCCTTCGGAGTCTTCGCCCTCCGGCCTTAGAGCGAGCTCGGCCAAGGGCAACTCTTCCTCACCCTCTACGGAATCGTAGAAGTAGTAGGACGAGACGTCGAATCTGGGGTTCCGAGCGACGATATGCTTCAGCGCTCGGCCGTATGGTTCCTCCATGTTGGTCAACATGTGAGCCTCGGCCTCGTCCCGAACTGCCTTCTCTGCGGCTGCCACCTTCGACGCGTGATCGCTCAGGGCCTCCTCTGACGCCTTCAGGGCCTTAGACAGGTCCCCTTCGAGTCGAGCCGTCTCCATTTCTAGGGTCTCGACCTTGGAGGCCTCGGCGGCCGAGCTCCTCAGCGCCTCGGCGAGCTGAGCCTTTAGGTCGGGGACTTCGGCCTCGAGCGAAGCAGAATGCAACTGTTCGGCCTCCAGCTGCTTCACCGCCTTAGACCGCTCCGACCGTTCCCGGTCGTTCAGAATGGTCATCTCCTTTTCCTTGCTCGCGAACTCCTCGAGCAAATAATTGAAGTGGCAGAGGGTCTACAAGCCATACAAGAAGCAGTCAAGCACGAGCATAAAAACTTGGAAAAATTTTGAAGAAAGTCCTCTACTACTTACCGACATGGTGTTCCGAGCAATCTGCATCGCGGCGTCACCAACTTCACCCGCCTTGAGCGCCGCTCGGTCTTTTGGGGTCGGCAGGTGCTTCACCGCCTACATGTAGATGTTACCGTCCCCTAAGAACCTATTGACCTTCATCACCCGCCAGTCAGGGACGAAGATGCGCTTGTGCTCCTCGGTCAGGATTGCCTCCGCCTCGGCAGTGAAGGGCGGAACATCGAGAGCCAGTGTCGCACTAATGTTGAACGCTCCGCCGGAAGACCCTGGGGCACCTGTTCGCGTCGTTGGGGTTGGCACATCAGAGGTAAGTGGGGCGGACGGCACCACGAGGCCTTGATCGGGCTCAACCAGAGGAGCCTCAACAACCTGCCGCTCGAGGGTCGGAGAGACCGAGGAGATCTTGGGCACTCGGCACCTTGGGGCCCGGATACAGTCCTCTTTCTCTTCCTCACCTCCTGCTCCTTAGCCGCTCGGGCCTTAGCCATCAGACCTTTGTAGTCCATGACGGGAGATTCTGCACAAACCGAGTGAAAAAGTTAGAAAAATTTTCCAAACCTCACAGACAAAACAAGAATAGGAGAAGTGTACTAGGGTCGATCGGACTGAGACCCCCTCGGAATAATGCCTCTTCGGTGATGTCTTTCCAACTAAGGGTCGGAAGCCCGAGCAAATTCTCCATGATTTTCGCCTCCTCGTTGCTGAGCACGGGCTCTTTCTTCACCCGCTTCGGAAGGCCGTCCCTCGACCACACCGTCGGGATCACCCATGGCTCGGGAGCTCGGACGAGGAAGTACTTCTCTTTCCAATGCTTGATCGAGTCCGGGTTCTCGATCAGCTTCACACCCTTCCTCGGCGAGAGGTAGTACCTCTGCTCATTTTTGTTTGGTTGGCAAGGACGGTAGAGACTCCGAAGGATGAACATATTGGGCAGAGTGTCGACCTCCTGGCATTGAAGAACAAACGCCATAACGTGCCGCCAGGTGTTCGGCATTAGCTGAGTCGGACTCAAGCCGTACCACTGCAGCACCTCGATTATGAAAGAGTGCAGCGGCAGCCGAAGTCCGACATTCAATGAATCGGTAGGAAAAATGCACGTATCGGCCGAGGACAATGTGCATGCTCGGAAGCCAGGGCCGGGGAGAAGGAGCACGTACTCTGCGGGGATTCGGAACCCGCTCTGGATACGATGCAAATCCGCCTCGGTCAGGACCGAAAAGATCTGATCCACCTCAGAAGTTTCCCTCAGCTCGTTCTCCTCGATCGACTTGGCGGTGCCCTGCGTCACCATCTCCAACAGATTTCCGGAGTAGCTCCGCACACTGCCAACACTCGACAGAATGCTCGGATGCTGACCCAACTCCCCTGCAGTTTTCGGATGCTCAATTATTGTTTCCACACCCTTGCCCTTTCAAGATCGGACCACTACCTCCTGGAGAGGCTCGGCAACCTCCTCGTCTGTATTCGGCCTGACCATTGTCTATTCGGTCAGCTCCACGACCTCCTTCCCTTTACCCTTGCTCAGCCTGACCGCTCGTGTAGCGCCCCGATTTCCAACACTGGGAAACCGTGACACGAGCCAAGACATTTTCTTCAATTAGTCACAATACATAGAAAAATAGGAGAATTTAAAACTTTTTATTCAATACACAATGTGTTACAAGTCTGAACATTGTACAACTGTAATACCTTACAATAGAGTTACAACATTACCTTTACATTTCTAAGTATTACAACCTTCAACATTTTTCATCAGAGTATTTCTCAACTAATACATAATCAATACATATACTGCAGCGGAACTAAACATAACACTGACTCCTTGCTTTCCCCACCTTGAGTCCTCCTAAATCTCGCCTTTGTACTTCGGCGATCCAGTACCTATGGAAGTGGGGACGTCAGTATTCACTGACGCTTAAAGGCTGATCATATAGCAGCGAATCTCCCAAACAATATACAAAATATAGCAATGGTATTGGTGTAGTTTAAGTATTCGTCAGTGCTATGACTAGACTCTAATGCGATATTGAAATAGAACTAGGACACTTCCTATTCTAATGTCAGCAAGTCTCCGAAGCAACATGCAGCCCATACTACATGCGGCCCCATCTCAAGCCGTTTCTCCATATATAGGGATTGAACCTGCGTTTAAGAATTCTAATTGTACACAACCTGTTCCCGACACCTACACGTGGCTAATGAGGTTGCAGATGTGGTCATGTGCCACTGTTGCATTTCGCCTGTGGTGTCTATGTTCGCCACTGCGACCCGGCCAACCGGACCTCTCTCCAAATAGACGAACCCAACATATCGGGCGTCATTCCAAAATCAACTATAGGGTTTCGCAAGCGCAGGGTAGCACGAAGCCTACCCTGTGGCACCCTCTGGGGTCTAGCAAGCACAGGACTGCACAATGCATCCTGCGGCACCCCCAGCCACGGTACCTCAGGAATTAACAGAGCGAGATACGCAACCCGTGTCCTCAACTTGTGAGACGGCACCGTGCGTATCCCTTTGACGGGAAGGTACAACCCAATACACCACCTATGATCTGCCTCAAGGGACGAGTTAGTGTAAGGGGCCCCTACCACTGACTCCTCTCTCCCGGCAAAAGGGTTTAAATAAACTAATCCTTATAAGTCACTATCCTAATGATGTCCCTGACTCGAACAATCCTAGGGGTGACAATATTATAAACACAACCTGCTAGGCCTTTAATTTAGGCTTCGCAAGACAACTCTACTAGGCTGCTCAACCTAGACTTACCAGAATCCCTCAGGATCTGGTTCGTGGCTCATCGATCCAAGACTTTGGCTGTGCGAATTTACACGCATGCCGCTACCCTAGACTTGGATTTTGTCCATACTCCGGTCCTCGATCAACCTACCGTGGTTAAGATTCGACGGTACACAAGGAGCGACTCCTCCACAGTTCCTTAGGGTAAGAAAACATATGTCTTGATGGTCGATAGCCCTTAAGGTGGTAATATCACCCTAGACGAGCACAACGAACTGTGTACTAGCTAACAAGCTATACACGAGTAACAACCACATACGAGCCAATAAGCTACGTATGAAACAATAACTACCTACGAGCCAAGCGGGCCTCGTAGGAGGTGACCACGTACATACCAGCCAAATAAGCCGCGTATGAGACCAACAGCTACGCACGGCCGGTCGGGCCGCGTACGAGACAACAACCTACATACGAGCCAACTAAGCTACGTATGAGACCCACGGCTACGTACGGGCCAGTCGGGCCACGTACGAGCACAACCATGTGCAAACAACCATACAGGTAATCAATCTTAAAAGCAACTAAACGTGCTTACTAACAAACTTAATCTTCTATTATTAGAAGCAACAGAAGAATCTACTAGTAGTTTATGATCGGTATTCTACTAAGGAAGAATCCGAAGGCGACATAACAGCCTTTATCGAACTAACTATCACTAGTGGTCTTCCCGATCTTATTACTTTGACCTATAATGCCTTTGGCATGACATACACTCGTAAGCATCTTCCTACGGTCATCCAATTACAAAACAGAACTACCCACCATCACACTCCTAAGTATGAATATGATTAATGCTTGTGCTTACATCGAGCTTAAGCATAAAATCACTACGACCTAGACATTATATCCACTATAGTCAAGCGAGCGTGAAAGCTTAATACTTATCTTGACTAATCACCATAACACAAGCATGGATATATAACTAATACAACATACAACATTCTAAGGCACGGTAGGTAGTCTAACATTACTCCTACAATGTTCTAAACATGCATTTGAACTTTAGCATGGTATGGAACATAACATAAATCTCTATAATTAACCATGGGTAGTTTCTTTACTCTAAGCATGAATATCATAGTATGGCTATCATTAACTTAACATGACCAACAGTTAGCATGATACCCACTTACTTAGCATGAATCATGCTCATCTACTAACATAGCATGAACGGACACTTATCTAAGTATGGGTGCCATGTAAACATGAGTATTTATGTAACCTAGCATGGTATACAACTTACTCACAATCTAAACTAGCATGACATGCAACTTACTTACAATTAAGTTAGCATGGTATACGACTTACTTGTAGTTAAACTAGCATGGTATATCACTTACCTACCATTTAACTTAACATGGTATATCACATACCTACAATTAACTAGCGTGGTATATTACATACCTACAATTAAACTAGCATGGTAAGTAATTTTATTATGGATCCTACAACATCCTAAGCATAATGTCATTAATCCAAGCATGGTAGGAACTCTTAGATTGATTCCTACAACATTCTAAGAATAAATAGAATAATCTAAGCATGGTAGGAATTTTAGAATTTATCCTACAACATCCTAAGCACAAATAGGCTAATCTAAACATGGTAGGATATTTTTAGAAACAATCCTACAACATTCTAAACATAAAGCATGGTAGGATATTTTTAGAAACAATCCTACAACATTTCAAATATAAAAGCATGATAGGATATTTATAGAAACAATCCTACAATATTCCAAACACAAAGCATGGTAGGATATTTTTAGAAACAATCCTGCAACATTCTAAACATAAAGCATGGTAGGATATTTTTAGAAACAATCCTACAACATTTCAAATATAAAAGCATGATAGGATATTTATAGAAACAATCCTACAGCATTCTAAACACAAAGCATGGTAGGATATTTTTAGAAACAATCCTACAACATTCTAAACATAAAGCATGGTAGGATATTTTTTTAGAAGAAATCCTACAACCAACTAAGCATGGAACATGGTAGGATATTTTTAGAAAAAGTCCTACAACATTCTAACATGAAATAGCATTATAGGATATTTTTAGAAAGCATCCTACAACTAATTAAGCATAAAAACATGGTAGGATATTTTTTTAGAAGAAATCCTACAACTAACTAAGCATGGAACATGGTAGGATATTTTTAGAAAAATTCCTACAACATTCTAACATGAAATAGCATTATAGGATATTTTTAGAAAGCATCCTACAACTAATTAAGCATAAAAACATGGTAGGATATTTTTATTAAGCATCCTACAACATTCTAAACATGGGTATTGCTTCTAAACATTTTTAGAAGTGGTCCTACAACATTTGTAGCATGAGTATGGCTTCCAAATATTTTTAGAAATGATCCTACAACATTTGAAGCATGAATATGGCTTCTAAACATTTTTAGAAATGATCCTACAACATTTGTAGCATGAATACTACTTCTAAATATTTTTAGAAGTGATCCTACAACATTTGAAGCATGAATATTACTTCTAAATATTTTTAGAAGTGATCCTACAACATTTGAAGCATGAGTATTGCTTCTAATTATTTTTAGAAGTGATCCTACAACATTTGAAGCACGGATATTCATTCTAAATATTTTTAGAAGTGATCCTACAACATGTTACTACTACTACTACTCCTATTTTAATCAAAACATAACACACAATTATCTACTACTCCTACTTCATTCTTATCAAGAATATAACATACAACTTACTACCACTACTTTATTTAATCAACCATACTACTACTACCTTATTAATCAACATACATGCTACTACTATCTCATTTAATCATATACTACTACTTTATATTTTAGCATGCTACTACTTAATTGCTTACTAATCCTTATTATTACTAGTGATAAAAGAAAAGATCATTTTTATTTTACTTTACTCTACAACTAGTAAATATGAAAGAAAAGATCTTTTTCATTTATTCTACAACTAGTGATTAAAAGAAAAGATCTTTTTAATAGCTACAACTAGTGATTAATAAAAAAGAGAAGATCTTTTTAATTCTACAACTAGTGATTAATAAAAAAGAAAAGATCTTTTTAATCTACAACTAGTGATTAATAAAAAGAAAGATCTTTTTAATCTACAACTAGTGTTTAATAAAAGGAAGATCTTTTTAATTTTCTACAACTAGTGGTTAACAAAAGATCTTTTTATTACAATAAACATACACTTATTATTATTAGTCCAATGTTCAATCAAGGTCCTACAACCCACAATGGTTGTAAAATGTTCATATGCTTATGTGTATTAAGTCCTACAACCTTAAGAGGTTGCATGTTCAAGATCATATGCAACATGTCTTTTTAGTTCACAATCATACATAGAACAACAATTACAATAATAAAGATGTGATCTTTATATGTTCTTTTGTAGTTACTACTACCTTCTTTCTTTCTTTTATTTATCACAACATTCACACACACCCATTCACAAGAACAAACCCAAAAAACAAAACAAAACAAGAAGGTAGAAGGAGAAGTCAAACAACAAAACAAACAAACAAACAACAAACAAACAACAAACAAACAAACAAACAAGAAGCATGAAGAAACCCCCACCTTAGCTTCTTTTTTTTTTGGAAGAACTAGCTTGCTACCTTCTCCTTCCCCTAGCTTTTTAGAACTCCTAAGAACCCTACAATAAAAACTCTCTTTTGTTAGTATGAGACCTCTCTTTCTTTTCCTTTCTTTCTTTCTATTTTTTGATCTTTTGTTTTGTAAAATGAGAGAAGGAGGAGAAGGAGGGGGTATTTATAGGAGGAGAGAAGGGTGGATATTTGCAATGTGCACCCACACAATTGCACAAAAACCATTCCCTCTTTTGGGGGCCGGCCATGCCCTAGGGAAATAGGGGTGAGGTGGAGGGAGGTGCTATGTGGTGGAGGTTGATGTGGGGGAGATATTTTCTAGTAATCTCCTTAATCCCTTATGTCTTTGTAACCCTAGGTTTAACCTCCTAATCAAACCCTAACCATCCTTACCAGGTTTTGTCATAACAAAATAAGTGTTGTCCAAAATACACAACACATAATTCGTATAATGCACTAATCGTCATACTACTCGAATGTGCGCATATATGTCCGTATACCGGAAAATCTTTGCATAATCCGTATAAAAATAATTAAATCTTGGAAATAATAATAAAATAAATTTTATTAGTAGTTCGGAAGATCACGGTATCAATTTGATACAATACGGATGTATACTGGCCGATATCTGGGTACAGATAATGTCTATGGACAAACCGGGTGAAAATCACCAAAATATTCTAATTTTGGAATTAAAACAAAATAATAATAAAATAATAATAAAATAATAATTTATATACGGTAATATCCGTCCGGGATATTACAGCTCGGCTGACGCCTAGGTCCGAGGAGGGGGTCTCATCCGTGGAAGAAAACTTACATTTTTACAAAAATGAGGAGAGAGACTGACCTTGAAGTGACTAGTACAGCCGGAGCCTAAAACACCTTGTCACGACAGCTAGCAGTGCCACCCAAGAGCTAAAAAGTTTGCTAAGAAGTAAAAACCAAGAGTGAGAATGTGAAAGTGAGAAATGAAGTAAAGTGTTGAGGGGGTGAAAACTTATAGTAAAAGAGACGCCTCTTGGGCTTCGTAACGTAAAGGCGCAACTCTTGGGCCTCCCTTAAAGTGTTACAAAAGCCCAAACGACTAAGTAACGAAGAGCCGCAATTGTTGGCAAAGGGAGCAACGTTTCGACCCAAGTAAAACAGCTCGGCACCTCAGAACCAAAATCCGAGCGACAGGCGGTCTGACCTCCGCAACAAAGAGGATAGCTCGGATTCCGAGCAAGTGCCAATCCGAGCTACGAATTGGAGAAAAAAGACTTTCCTCTCAAAATTCGCGTAAGATTTCGATCAGACGGCTCAGATTATGCCAGCGCCACTAAACGACAAGATAGTGTGTTCTTGGGGACTGAGCCAGCATCGAGATCTGTGCCATCATCCAACGGCTAGGATCGCCCCACGTCCCTCGGAAACAAAATCCGAGCGACAGGCGATCCGACCACCTCAACAAAGAGGATAGCTCAGAATACTGAGCCGAGCAACTATCAACCCGAGCCACTTCGCTCGGATTCCGAGCAAGTGCCAATCCGAGCTACGAATTGGAGAAAAACGACTTTCCCCTCAAAATTCACGTAAGATTTCGATCAGACGGCTCAGATCATGCCAGCTCCACTAAACGACAAGATAGTGTTTTCTTGGGGACAAAGCCAGCATCGAGATCTGTGCCATCATCTAACGACTAGGATCGCTCCACGTCCCTCAGAACAAAAATCCGAGTGACAGGCGATCTGACCTCCGCAACAAAGAAGATAGCTCGGAATACCGAGTCGAGCAACTATCAACCCAAGCCACTTCGCTCGGATTCCGAGCAAGTGCCAATCCGAGCTACGAATTGGAGGAAAACGACTTTCCCCTCAAAATTTGCGTAAGATTTCGATCAGACAGCTCAGATCATGCCAGCACCACTAAACGACAAGATAATGTTTTCTTGGGAACTGAGCCAGCATCGAGATCTGTGCCATCATCCAACGGCTAGGACCGCCCCACGTCCCTCGAAACCAAAATCCGAGCGACAGGCGATCCGACCTCCGCAACAAAGAGGATAGCTCGGAATACCGAGCCGAGCAACTATCAACCCGAGTCCCTTCGCTCGGATTCAGAGCAAGTGCCAATCCGAGCTACAAATTCTAGAAAAACGACTTTCCCCTCAAAAATTTGCGTAAGATTTCGATCAGACGACTCAGATCATGCCAGCACCA
This sequence comes from Hemerocallis citrina, assembly GCA_017893485.1. Classification (NCBI taxonomy): domain Eukaryota; kingdom Viridiplantae; phylum Streptophyta; class Magnoliopsida; order Asparagales; family Asphodelaceae; genus Hemerocallis; species Hemerocallis citrina. The sequence continues at coordinate 232,839,066 of CM030361.1, read as the reverse complement.
CTAAACGACAAGATAGTATTTTCTTGGGGACTGAGCCAGCATCGAGACCTGTGCCATCATCTAACGGCTAGGATCGCCCCACGTTCCTCGGAACAAAAATCCGAGCGACAGGCGATCCGACCTCCATAACAAAGAGGATAGCTCGGAATTCCGAGCCGAGCAACTAGTGACCCGAGCCACTTCGCTCGGATTCCGAGCAAGTGCCAATCCGAGCCACGAATTGGGGAAACATGACTTTCTCCTCAAAATTCGCATAAGATTTCGATCGGACAGCCCAGATCATGCCAGCACCACTACTCGACAAGATAGTGTTTTCATGGGAACTGTGCTTGCCTCGAGATTTGCGCCAAGATTCGACGGTCCAGATCGCTCCACGTCGCTCGGAACTCTGAGTTGAGCGACTAGCGATTCAAGCCACTTGCGCAACGGAAAAACTGAGCCATTTCGCTCGGATTCCGAGCAAGTGCCAATCCGACCCTCAAAAGTGAAGAAAAACACTGCCGAGCGTCTCCAACCGTTGGATCATTGTGAAAATTGTGCCTGAGATGATGGACGGTCCAGATTACGCCACGTCCACTAAACGACAAGATAGTGCTTTCTTGGAAACTGTGCCCGCCTCGAGATCCGTGCTGAGATCCGAAGGCGCAGATCGCTCCACGTCGCTCGGAATTCTGAGCCGAGCGACTAGCAATCTGAGCCACTCGTGCGAGGGAAAAACCGAGCCACTTCGCTCAGATTCCGAGCAAGTGCCCATCTGACCCACAAAAGCGGAGAAATTGCTGCCGAGCGACCCCGTCCATCCGATCTTTCAGAAATTCGCGCCGGCACAGGATCAACGGTCCAGATCGTGCCATGCCATAATTTGGTATTTTATTTATTAAAATCGTTTTCTTTACTTAAAAATTCCGAAAAAATAATTTAAAATCTTGGAAAATAATTATAAAGCCGGTGAAATATTTTTGAGCCCCCGAGTAAATAATTATTGCCTAAGACCGTTTGTTAAGACCCCCGAACGACGAATCAACACTTCGCAAAATTAAGTAAATATTCCGAAAAATAGATAAAAGTCACCGAATGTCCAGAAGAGCTCAAGAACAACTCAGAGCACGCAACTAACTTAGAAAATCACCATACTGCCTCCTGCAAAGATTCGAAACCTTCTATTTGGACTCCGATACAACTCCGCCAGCCATTAAGACAGTAAAACTACTCCTCAAAGGCTGATCAAGCTCAATCTTCGGGAGTGGAGGCTCGTGATATGGCTAAAAATGGGGTTAAATCAGAACCGTCCAAATCAGGAACGAATCTTAAAGCCTAGGGTAAAATGGTAATTTCACCTACTAATGGGTCTGAAGCGGGTACTGGTTCTCCTCCTCAAAGATCCATTAGCCCACGAACGGATCCGCCTCAACTGGGTGCGAGTTTCAACCTGCAGTAAACCCGGTCCACCAGGATAGGGTTTCTGATTAATACTAATCAACGGTCTTGATTCATATCTATCCTTTCACTGGGAATTAGGGATTACATTCCTTAACTAAACACAGGGATTACATGCCTAATTCGGTCCCAAAGGCGGCTATAAATACCCCCCACCCATCTCCATTAAGAGGTAATCAATCTTTTGCCAATTTACGCTCTTTCATAATCTTCCTGATTACTGACTTGAGCGTCGGAGGGTGCGTCGCCGGGATCAACCCTGGTGTCTCGCACTTTTTGCAGGTGAATGGCGGAAGTCAGTGGTCAAACTCCGGCAGAACAGGTTTAGGTTTGCTATTCACGTTTTCCAAGAATCCACAAATACTATCTGTTTGCCCCCACACCAGATTTAGCAGCAACAGTTTGGAATGAATAAATTATAATATGTTTTTGGGTTTATGAAAGGGGGAAAAAATAGGGAATTGATGTAGAAATCTTTAATACTAAGTTGTGTGAGAAATGTCAAAATGATTTATGAAAATAGTAGTATGCAATTTAATTAATTGTATGAAAAATGTGTGTTTAAAAACTGAAAAAATTATTTTTAAAATACTGGAGTGTTAAGTTATGTTAAAATAGACATTCTGGAGATTTACAGAAATTTTTGTGAAAGCAAAACTAAAATAAGAGCTTTTGAAACATCGAAATGTTCTAATGAACAAAGAGTTTAATTAAATGAAATACGAGTTGTAGTTAAGACAACTTGAGCCTATAGCTCAAGTGGTCGGTGGGCTCTCTGGCGCTACAGTAGCGCGGGCGTGTGTCTTGAGGTCGCTGGTTCGATACCTTGTGGCCACCTTCTTTTTGTGCACGGTTAAAAAATTAACCCAAACCCGAACAAAAAGTATATAACTCTCTGTCTTCTTTTCTTATCACTGAGCACAGTCGGCCTAGTGGCTAGCTTGTGCGGTTGTCTTCTCTGAGGTTGCGGGTTCGATTCTGGCTATGGCCAGAATGTATTTTTTTTTAAAAATAATTTTTTTTTGTGTTTTTTTGAAGTGTAAAAATTCCGAAAAAAATACTATTATTATTCTAAAATTATGTGTGACTTATGAAAATTTATTGGGAGTTATTAGAATGAAATAAAGTGCATTTTTGAAAGTAAAAGTGTAATTGGAACTATAGTTTTTACACTCGTATAATTTCATAAAAATGTGTTTTTACGACGTAATTGAGATAAGTGTTAGAAAAGGAAAATTGAAAGAAAGAAAGTATAAATGTGAAGTTTTATATGAGTTATTCTTATTAAAGAATAGTGTGACAATAGTGAGTTTGTGAATATTCACTTTGACTAGATATTTTGTGATATGATTTTAATGTGGAAATACATGTTAGCTATGAAATGCATGATGGATAATTGAACTCCATGTATGATTATTAACTCATGAAAAGATTAGAAATCATGTGATTGAAAAAGAAAAATGTTCTTGAGTTTGACGACTCAGATTGAGAATTTGTGAATTGAAATTGAAAATTAGTGTGTAGCCAAAACTCACGCCGGCAAGTGAAAGTGATGAGATATGATAATTGAAATTGAAAAGACCAAATTTGGGTCAATGTGAAATGAAAGAAATAAGACCGGTAGTAGTGAGAGGGCTAACTCTAAGAGATTGATTTTGTTCATGATTTCATTAAATTAAGGATTAGTACATAGTGAAGAGGTGATGAAAGTGAGAGAAAAATACAAGTGTAGCGCCCCGATTTCCAATACCGGGAAACCGTGACACGAGCCAAGACATTTTCTTCAATTAGTCACAATACACAGAAAAAAAACAGGAGAATTTAAAACTTTTTATTCAATACACAATGTGTTACAAGTCTGAATATTGTACAACTGTAATACCTTACAATAGAGTTACAATATTACCTTTACATTTCCAAGTATTACAACCTTCAACATCTTACATCAGAGTACCTCTCAACTAATAGATGATCAATACATATACTGCTGCGGAACTAAACATAATACTGACTCCTTGCTTTCCTTGCCTTGAGTCCTCCTGAATCTCGCCTTTGTACTTCGGCGATCCAGTACCTATGGAAGTGGGGACGTTAGTATTCACTGACGCTTAAAGGCTGATCATATAGCAGCGAATCTCCCAAACAATATACAAAACATAGCAATGGTGTTGGTGTAGTTTAAGTGTTTGTGAGTGCTATGACTAGACTCTAATGCGATATTTAAATAGAACTAGGACGCTTCCTATTCCAATGTCAGCAAGTCTCCGAAGCAACATGCAGCCCATACTACATGCGACCCCATCTCAAGCCGTTTCTCCATATATAGGGATTTAACCCGCATTATGAACTTCTAATTGTACACAACCTGTTCCTGATAATATTCCATGACTCTGTGAGGTTGCAGAAGGGGTCAAGTCCCCCTATGCAGTCTGCTTATGGTGTCTCCGTTTTCCACTACTACCCGGCATGCCGGACCTCACTCGATCCCAGTATATCGGGCATCGTTCCAAAATCAAACTATAGAGTTTCGCAAGTGCAGGATAGCTCGAAGCCTACCCTGTGGCACCCTCTGGGGTCTAGCAAGCGCAGGACTGCACCATGCATCCTGTGGCACCCCAGCCACGGTATTTCAGGAATTAACAGAGCGAGATACGCAACCCGTGTCCTCAACTTGTGAGACGACACCATGCGTATCCCTTTGACGAGAAGGTACAACCCAATACACCACCTATGTTCTGCCTCAAGGGAAGAGTTAGTGTAAGGGGGCCCCCTACCACCGACTCCTCTCTCCTGGCAAAAGGGTTTAAGTAAAATGATCCTTGTAAGTCACTATCCTAATGATGTCCCTGACTCGAACAATCCTAGGAATGACAATATTATAAACACAACATGCTAGGCCTTTAAGGTAGACTTCGCAAGACAACTCTACTAGACTGCTCAACCTAGTCTTACCAGAATCCCTCAGGATCCGGTTCATGGCTCATCGATCCAAGACTTTGGCAGTGCGAATGTACATGCATGCCGCTACCCTAGACTTGGAGTTCGTCTATACTCCGGTCCTCGATCAACCTACCCTGGTTGAGATTCGACGGTACACAAGGAGTGACTCCTCCACAGTTCCTTAGGGTAAGAAAACATGTGTCTTGATGGTCGATAGCCCTTAGGGTGGTAATATCACCTTAGACGAGCACAACGAACTGTGTACTAGCTAGCAAGCTATACACGAGTAACAACCACATATGAGCCAATAAGCAACGTATGAAACAATAACTACCTACGAGCCAGGCGGGCCTCGTAGGAGACAACCACGTACATACCAGCCAAATAAGCTGCGTATGAGACCAACAGCTACGCACGGGCCGATCGAGCCGCGTACGAGACGACAACCTACATACGAGCCAAGTAAGCTACGTATGAGACCCGCAGCTACGTACGGGCCAGTCGAGCCACGTACGAGCACAACCATGTGCAAACAACCATACAGGTAATCAATCTTAAAAGCAACTAAACGTGCTACTAGCAAACTTGTTCTCCTATTATTAGAAGCAACTGAAGAGTCTACTAATGTTCTATGGTCGGTATTCTACTAAGGAAGAACCCGAAGGCGACATAACAGCCTTTATCGAACTAACTATCACTAGTGGTCTTCCCAATCCTCATTACTTCAACCTATAGCGCCTTAAGTATGGCATACAATTGCAAGCATCTTCCTACGACAATCTAATCATATAACACAACCACTCACCATGATACTCCTAAGTATGAATATGATTAATGCTTGTGCTCATATCGAGCTTAAGCATGAAAATCACTTACGACCTAGACATGAAGTCCACTATAGTCAAGCATAGTGTTACAAATTGAGCATGGAAGCTTACTACTTATCATGACTAATCACCACAACTCAAACTAGTATGAACGAGCAACATTCTAAGGCATAGTAGGTATTCTAACACTAACCCTACAACATTCTAAGCATGTATTTGAACTTTAGCATGGTATAGAACACAACATGAAATCACTACAACTATCCATGGGTAGTTTCTTTAATCTAAGCATGAATATCATAGCATGGATATCTCTAACTTAACATGATCAATAATTAGCATGATACCTACTTACTTAGCATGTATAATGATTAAGCATGATCATCTACTAACATAGCATGAACAAATACTTATCTAAGCATGGGTATCATGAGTATTGATTTAATCTAGCATGGTATACAACTTACTTACAATCTAACTAGCATGGCATACAACTTACTTGCAATTAAACTAGCATGGCATACAACTTACTTGCAATTAAACTAGCATGGTATACCACTTACCTATAATTAAACTAGTATGGTATACAACTTTTCTACCATTTATCTAGCATGGCATATAGCTTCCCTACAATTAAATTAACATGGTATACAACTTTTCTACTATCATCCAAGCATGAATCTTTATTAAGCATGAATAACTACTAAACACGAATGTCTTACTAAGCATGGGTAACTACTAGTATGAACATACAACATTCCTAAGTATATATGTATATATACTTCTAACATGGTAAGTAATTTTATCATGGTTCCTACAACATTATAAGCATAATTAAATTGATCTAAACATGGTAGGAAACTCTTAGAATGAATCCTACAACATTCTAAGCACAATTAGCACTCCTAAACATGATAGATAATTTTAGAATGAATCCTACAACATACTAAGCATGAATTAGCATTCCTAAAACATGATAGGTAATTTTAGAAAGCATCCTACAACATTCTAAGCATAAAACATGATAGGTAATTTTAGAAGGAAACCTACAACATTCTAAGCATCATTAAACATGTTAGGCATTTTTAGAATACATCCTACAATATCCTAAGCATTATTAAACATGCTAGGCATTTTTTGAATACATCCTACAACATCCTAAGCATTAAACATGATAGGAAATTTTTAGAAAGAAACCTACAACATGTATGTCATTCCTACATATGATAGGCAATTTTAGAATTAATCCTCCAACATTCTAAACATGAAATAGCATTCCTAAAACATGATAGGTAATTTTAGAAAGCATCCTACAACATCCTAAGCATAAAAACATGATAGGAAATTTTTTGAAAGAATCCTACAACATTCTAAACATGATAGGATATTTTTAGAAGAAATCCTACAACGTTCTAAGCATAAAAACATGATAGGATATTTTTAGAAAGAATCCTACAACATTCTAAGTATAAAAACATGATAGGATATTTTTAGAAAGAATCCTACGACATTCTAAGCATAAAAACATGATAGGAAAATTTAGAATGAATCCTACAACATGTATGTCATTCCTACATATGATAGGCAATTTTAGCATTAATCCTACAACATTCTAAACATCATTAAACATGCTAGGCATTTTTAGAAGAAGTCCTACAACATTCTAAGCATATCTAAATTAAACTAATATAATCTTAGCATGGTATTTACTTTATGAACATAAAATAAATATCTACAACTATCTACTACTACTACTACTCCATTTTAACCGAGAACATAACATACAACTACTTACTACTTCATTTTAATCAAGAACACATAACTATCTACCACTACTACTTCTTTATTTTAATCAAGAACATAACACACAACTATCTACCACTACTACTACTTTGTTTTAGCCAAGAACATAACACCCAACTAACTACTACTACTACTTCATTTTAATCAAGAACACAACATACAACTATCTACTACTAATACTACTTTATGGACATAAAACATTTACAACTACTTACTATTACTTCTTTATTTTAACAACATACCACTACTACTTTATTTAACCAACTTACTACTACTTTATTTTAACATGCTACTACTTAGTTGCCTACTAGTCTTTATTATCACTAGTGATAAAAGAAAAGATCCTTTTTATTTATTCTACAACTAGTGATTAAAAAGAAAAGATCTTTTTATTTTTTTTCTACAACTAGTGATTAATAAAGAAAAGATCTTTTTATTTATTCTACAACTAGTGATTAAAAGAAAAGATCTTTTTATTTTTTCTAGAACTAGTGATTAATAAAGAAAAAATCTTTTTATTTATTCTACAACTAGTGATTAATAAAGAAAATATCTTTTTAGTTAAGAAAGAAAACTACAATAAAACACATGCTTATTATTATTTGTCCAAGTTCTATAAAAAGTCCTACAACCAAAATGTTTGTATAAGAGTATTCATATGCTTATGTATACCAAGTCCTACAAGTCCTACAAGCCCCAATCGGTTGTATGTCCAAGTTCATATGCATTATGCCTTTTAGTCCAACAACATACATAAACATCAACTACAATTTTAAAGATGTGATCTTTATATGTTTAGTAGTTACTACTACTACTTTCTTTATTTTATTCGTTACCACATTCACAACAACAACAACACACCATCACAAGAACACCCCAAAAACAAAAGAAAACAAAACAAGAAGATAAGAAGAAGAAGTCAAATAACAAAACAAACAAACAAACAACAAACAAACAACCAAACAAAAATGTGGAGAACCCCCACCTTAGTCTCTATTGGAAGGACTTGTTTGCTAACCTTCTCCTTCCCCTAGCTCTTAGAATCTCCTAGGAAAACCCTACAATAAAACTCTCTTGTTAGTATGAGACTTTCTCTCTTTCTTTTCCCTTCCTTTCTTTCTTTCTTTTTGTTTTCTAAAATGAGAGAAGGAGGAGAAGGAGGGGGTATTTATAGAAGGGAATAGGAGGTGGTAAGTGCAAATGTGCACTCACATTTTGCACAAAAACCCCAAGAGGGGGTGATACCCTAGGAGGAGGAGGGGTAAGGTGTAGGCATGGTGAGGTGGAGGCATGATGAAGGGATAAGGCTTCTAGAAGGGGTTTAATTCTTCTCATGTATACAACCCTAGATTAAGTCTCCTAATTAAACCTTAACCTTCTAATTAAGTTGCCCTGACAAGAATGAGTACATTGCCCTTGAGTGTATGCTATATACTTTGTATAATGTACTAGGTACTATACAATTGTATGTATGTGTATATGTATGTGTATACTAAAATTCCTTATAAAATCCTTATAAAATAGTTTAATTTTGAAAATAATAATAAAATAAATTTTATTATTAATTCGGAGGATCGCGCTATCAATTTGATGCGCTTCGGATGCACACTGACCGATAGATGCGCGTAGACACTGTTTGTGGGCAAACCGGCGAAAAATCACCAAAATAATTTGATTTTGGAATTAAAATAAAATAATATTAAAATAATAATAAAATAGTGATTTATACGAGTTAATATCCGTCCGGAATATTACAACAAGTATGAGGGCCTCGAGTCTACGATGTGGGTGTGATTCACAGTTTGTCTTCACGATGCGTCGTGACATGACGTGGGCACTACTCTAGAATTATCGGGATCTTGGCGACGCTTGTGGGGTGTTTGGTGACTGCAAGAGGATCGTGTGCCATGATGGAGGCTGAATTGTTCATTGATAGTCTTCACGATGCGTCGTGACATGACGTGGAATTCCCCTCCAGTGTTTCTGTACATGAGCTCGTACTCATAGGACATCTATGATACTTACCGTAGTTACAGTAGTAGATTAAGTCATGACGAGGGATTGAACCCTACAAGATGAAGAACGATTAAGAGGCTTGCCCTCGGACCTATGTAGTATGGGATGCATAGAATCCGAACAAGTGTGCATTAGTGTCATGTAATGTAAATAACTGCATTAAGGACTAAGTGCACAATCATAACACGACATTAATAGGGTATTCCCCTTAGTTTGATCTATGAACAAGTTTGTGTTTGTTAAATATGGAAAATCAATTATACTGTTTCCGGCATAGAGAGGATGGCCGTGTATAATATTCGTCAGTTGAATAAACTGACATACCCACAGTTTTGTATGCAGGGTAAATGACATGATAAAGATTAAAGGAGAACTGATGCTTAGAGATTATTCAAATGTTCTTGTACTTTTATGTAAATGTTGTAAATTTTGCTTCCGCTGAAAAATGTAAAGTGTAAAGATTTCTTCTAACTCTTATGTAAAGTGAAAAGTTTTAAATTCCTTGTAAAATTGTACGAAAGAAGTGTAAAGATCCTGTGGAATCTCGAATTTAGTTGTATTTTGGAATTTGGGGTGTTACACGACCAATCAGATCTCGTCTCCTACCTTCGAAAGAGAGCGAGAAGGAGATAGCGGGACTCCGGTGACTGGAGGCGCGAAGCTGCAGTCGTGAAGTGACGGTAAATGACGACCACAGCAAGGCGACAGCGGTACGATGACAGAGGCATTACGGTCGGGTAGCAATGGCAACGGCGGCACTTTGTTTTTGCTTGAAAACATGGGAGAACGATGACGGTGAGAATGAAGCTTGGACGGTGACTACGACTCTATGAGGGAACTGCGGTGGTTGTACGGAGTGCACGGCAAAGGATCACGGCGACAATGGCGAGGATGGGGGTGTTTGGCGATTGAGCAATGGGTGCTCGGAGTTGGGTTAGGGCGGTGGACGACGAAGAAGAGGAAGGTGATCGGAAGGCAACGGGGTGAAGGAGATGATGATGAGGGGACGGCGATGACGGTGGTCGGAGGTGACAAGGGTTGCGGCAAGGGGAAAACAATGGGTTTCGGTTTGGTCTGGGGTAAAACAGAGAGAGAGAGAGCGGCGGAGAGAGTAGAATAATAATTAGGGTTTAATTAATAGGGTATTTCACAGGACTGGTCGAATTTCACAGGACAAATCTGGTCTCACGGACAAGTCTGAGTAGTCAACCACATGATTGTCATCCCTGATGTATTTCCTGAGCTGAGAAACATGGAATACATCATGGACACCCACTAAAGCTGGCGGTAGCACAAGCCTGTAAGCTACCTTGCCCACACATTCGACAATATCGAATGGACCGATGAACCGAGGACTCAACTTGCCCCCGCCTCCAAAACGGATAACACATTTCCAAGGCGATACATCATGCTGAGCTCCGAAACAGTCAACCAACTTTTACCTCACTTCGAAACTACTACAACTGTGGGTCACCCGCTTGGGCATCCTTAATCTACTCAATCAAAGAAGACCGCAATTGCAACATCATGAGCTGCCAATTTGATCCAGGGAGCAACACATCCAACTCCAGTCTCCTAATGTCCTCCATTATTTCCTTCTGCTCAGTAAGGAACATAGCGGCAGGTCTCCGACTCAAAGCATACGGCACCGAATTTACTCTACCTGGGTGATACTACAAATTGGTGTCGAAATCTACCATCAATTCCAGCCATCTCCTCTACCTCATGTTAAACTCCCTCTGCGTGAACACATACTTGAGGCTGTTGTGATCTGTGAATATCTCCACTCTATCCCCAAGCAAATAATGCCTCCACAACTTCAAGGCAAAAACCACGGCTGCAAGCTCCAAATCATGCGTAGGATAGCTCTTATCATGAGGTCTCAACTACCTCGATGCATAAGCGACAACCCTGCCTCACTGCATCAGCACTGCTCCAAGACCTCGACCCGAAGCATTACAAAAGATCTCAAAACCACCCGAACTGTCGGGTATAGTCAGTACAGGCGCTGACGTTAACCGACGGCTTAATTCGGCGAAAGCTTCATCAAAAGCTTCGTCCCAGATGAACTTCTGTTCCTTCCTGGTCAAACTGGTCAAAGGTCCAGCAATCTTTGAAAAATCCTGGTCAAACTTCCGATAATAGCCAGCCAAACCCAAAAAGCTTCTCACCTCAGAAACAGACTTCGGGATTGGCCAATGCTTGACCGCATAAATTGTCGCAGGATCCACAGAAACACCAGCACGAGAAATAATGTGGCCAAGGAAAGCAACCTGATCCAGCAAGAACTCACACTTGTTGAGCTTCCCAAACAGCTAGTTCTCCCTCAAGATCTGCAGAACCACCTTCAGATGCTCAACATGATCTTCCTTGTTACGCGAGTACACCAATATGTCGTCAATGAAGACCACAAAAAACTGATCCAAGAACGACGAAAACACCCGGTTCATTAGACTCATGAACACTGCCGGTGCATCAGTCACTCCGAAAGGCATCACTAAGAACTCATAATGTCCATACCTTGTTTGGAAAACCATTTTTGGAACATCCTCCGACTTCACTCTGACTTAATTATACCTGAAACGAAGATCCAATTTCGAGAACACCGAAGCACCTCCCAATTGGTCGAACAAATCATCAATCCTCGGCTATGGATACCGATTCTTGACAGTGGCATTGTTCAACTCTCTGTAGTCAATGCAAAGCCTGCGACTTCCATCCTTCTTACTGACAAACAGAACTTAGGCACCCCAAGGAGACACACTAGGCCAGATAAAACCCTTATCAAGCAGCTCCTGAACTTGTACCTTCAGGTTCGCCAATTCAACCAGTGCCATACGATACGGACTCTTGGAAATAGGCGCCATACTTGGCTAAACATCGATGCTAAACTCCACATCTCAGTCTGGCAGCAAGCAGAGCAAATCCTCGGGAAACACATCAAGGAAATCTTGCATAACTAAGGTTGCAACAACCCCATCAGAGCTCCACGATACAAGGGAAACAACCTCGGTATCCATCGAGTTCTTGACATGCCCAGACGGTGTCTCACACGCATGGAAAATAAACTCTGGTTGACCAGAAAGCCTGAAAGTCGCATTCTTCTCTCGACAATCAATCACGACACAAGAAACACCCAACCTGTCTATGCCTAGAATGACATCGAAACTGGAATTGGGAATCAAAATCAGGTCAGCCCAGAACTCCACACCAACAATCAGCAACGGACTCTGCTTGCAAACCCGAGAATAGACAATAACACCTCCACCTGTGGTGATGTCCCAAGCTGCGGGAATAGCATTTCTAGTCAAACCATGCTGATCGACAAACCGAGAGGAAATGAAAGAGTGGGTAGCACCAGAATCAAACAAAACAAGAGCTGGAAGAGAGAAGATTAAAATCACACCTAGAAGAAGAAGTTCAAACAAAAAAATAAAGTGCTAGCAGGATATATACACGAGTAATTGTACAATGAAGGAAATAAGATAAATAAACAACATGTAGAAAACAAGGAAAAGAAAGTACAACTACTGATGATATACCTGCAACCACTCCAATAGCAACCTCCGCTTCCTCAGCTGTCAGGTTATAAGCCTGACAACGACTCCCAGTCTGACCTCCTCTGGGTGTCAAGTGCCTCTGCTCAAAGGTCTGCCTCTGCGGGGGAAGAGGCAGTCTAGCCTGACCATGAGCTAGTGTCTCTGCTAGACGATACCTCTAACCTGAATAGCTACCCTACTCCTGGGAAAGTCCCGAATCATTTGATCACTGCTACCACAATAAAGGCATAGTCGATTAACTACCCTATAGTCCTACTGTGAATGCCCAACCTTATGACAATCGCCATATGTTTTGACATTCCTTGGAACAACAGGTGCGTACGGTTGTGCCCTCGCCGGAGGAGGTAGAACTGGCCTCTGAATAGGTCATTCGGAAGGCTGGGCTGCAATAGGGTGCGAAGCAGTCAGCTGGGGAACACCAGATCTGCTGAGGGTCTGCTCCTGAATCCGAGCAGCATCCAGAACATCGGCATAGGCACGAAGCCGAAGAGCAGCCAACCGATCTTGGATAGGAAAACTCAAGCCCGACTAAAATTTTCTAGCCTGAGCTTTATCAGTGGCAACAAGGACAGGAGCAAAGCAACTGAGTCGAGTAAACTCTGCATCATACTTGTCCACGAAATGGTTTCCCTGATGAAGAAAATGCTCAAATTAATACTGTCACAAGTGAAGTAGGCAACAACAAATGACAATTAATGTCACGTCCCGTTTCCAAAAAATACGGAATACGAGCACGTAACATTGGCCCACCGAATGATTTTCATCATCCATAAGCTGTTCAAGAATCTTTACAACATTTCACAAAAATAATCAGAGTCATTAGCAAAAGTATCAACCAACATGCACTTATGAACCAAAACACCAACAAGAATACTTGAAACCAAATATATAAATCTCAAATAGTCATGATCTGAATTAGTCAACAAAATCCTAGGTCACATTTTCCCAAGTATAAGAATAAATCCAAGTATCAAAATACAATATTATTCAAAGCAAGAAAACAAGAAATAATGATAACAAGACTCCAGCAACTAGTACTTCATGTCACCAATACCATTTGGAACCTGATCTCCAAAATCTGCAATTTAACAATTGTAGGGAAGAGGAAAAGAGAAAACAAGTACCCGTCAATTGCAAGTTACGGGTCGTTTGTAATGCAGGATACAAGTACATGGGGAACATGTCAAAATAAACAACTAGCATGGTAAGGTGAACAAGTATCATGTAGCATATATCAAGTGTCAAGTCAACAAGGATCATGTAAACAAGCATCAAGTATCAAGTATCATGTAATCATGTATCAAGTGTCATGTATCAAGTCTCATGTAAACAAGTCTCATGTATCATGTTCAAGTATCATGTTCAAGTATTATGTTCAAGTCTTGTAGTGATTACTATCTAGGTAGCACTTCATGTATCCCACCTTACATGGTTGCTATAAAAAACAGTTTTGCTTTAGATTTCATAGTGGATCATAGAGAGCAGTGTACTCAGGGACAAGTCAAGTAATCGAGCTCCAAACTCCAAGTATCATGTATCATGTATCATGTAATCACGTGTAAAGTTGTGCAAGTGGCAAGTATCGTGTCTTGCATGCAAGTATCAAGTAATCATGTGTCAAGTATCATATCTCAAGTCATCACGTAGGATTAGTGGATCCCCGTCCGAGTAGACGTTTCTGAATTATCCACTATTAGATCTTTCCCTTGCCGGCTTGGTTATTTATTATTAATGTCAAACAAGAATGTAGGTGTGCAAAACATATCAAGTATATCATGGCATGATCATGTAACAAGTTCAAATTGCAAGGTAAATATGTATGGGTACAAGATAACTCATAAAGGAATAAAATAACCATGTTTCTAGTTCAGGACAGCAAGACCATACTGTAGTAAAATAGTGATTTTCAGTGTTACAAACATGCAAATCTGAATCCGTCGAGACGTCTAGAAAATAGACTCCCCACCAAATCCAACAAATATAAATAAGTCACATATTAATTAAAAAAAACATAGCTCAAAACTGATTTGAATACGGACAATAGGTTCAGCTAGAAATCAGCAAATCGAATTCAAGAGCAGGAAAACAGCATGAAAACTCAATAAATAAATCCACAAAAAATCTGGCGTATTCCCCTATATGTCCAGTATCTAAATATAAAGTTTCATAATTTTCCTGTAAACTTAGATCAGTCATCAAAAATCGGGAAATATTAATAAACGATAGTTTGGCAAATCTGGAATTCCTAACACTGCTGTACAAAAACCATAATATCTTGCAACCAGTGAAATGAAATCCAAATCCGCCAAAGGGAGATGAAAATAGACAAATATATTAACTTTTATATTTCACCAATTTTTTTCATACAGTAAAGTAATCAGGGTGAAAATACGATTCTTTACAGAATAGCGAGCAAAATACAGCAAGTATAGTTTTCATAAACGAGCATGAAACGGTATATAAACTCATCAATAAAATCCACCAAAACACTGGGTAACCCCTAAGTAGATATAGAAAAACTAACCAAAGTTTCAGATCAAAATAATATGTTTAGCATAAGTATCAAAATAATTTAATCATCAAAATCATCAAGAAACAAAATCTGGAAACGGCTTACACCTCTATAGTAAAATAGTCATATATCACACATACGAAAACGAAATCGACCAAGGTCAGAGGGGTTGGAAAGCATACAAATTTCTCTACAAATCATGTTTTATACTGAAATTATGATTCTGACCTTAATATGGTCTAAATTACTGATCAAGACAGATTATCGGCAAAACACAGAATTTCCTCAAAAACCAAAATCGATATAGATCCAATGAAACTTAATCCAAACACAACCAAACATGAAATTGAGTCTACCAAGTGTCCAAGCATCATGAATTAGGGTAATTAACATATCTAAAACAAGTCTATCACCTGGATCTCGACAAATATCCAAATTCTCACAAAAATCCCACATACATGATCAAATCAAGAACGGGAAAAACCAAAATTATTTCATGTCAATTTTTTTGTCGTGAGTCAACTATGGTCAAAGCACTATAGAGACAATATCAACAAAGGGTTTCACACACAACTATCTTTAGAACCCAACTACACTACAAGAGGTATTTTTGACTTGTATCATACAAAGGAATTGAGTACAAGTTACTTGCCTGAGAGATGATGACTCCAGCAGAGAGAAAGAGAACAACGGGAACGGATTTCTGGGCATGAACCAATCACGATCAAAGTGAACACGAACAAGATCACGAACACAATCGGATGGCTGAGATCAAAGATCAAGAGATCAAGGTGATCGGATCAGATCGGACGACTCTGATCGAAGATCAAGATCAAGATTTGAGATGTGATCAGTATCTTGATGATGATAATGATGATTGGATCAGATCGACGATCTAACGGCCACCAATCAAAGTGATCAAAGAACTCCAAGATGACGATCATGCGATCCAACGGTCGGATCAGATCGATAATATAATGGCCACCAATCAAAGTGATCAAAGAACTCCAAGATGATGATAATGCGATCCAACGGTCCATAATCAAAGATGATCAAAGCCAAGATTCAAAGATGATGATCGTGATTATCGATGGCCCACATGCACTTGATCAAACTTCATGAACATCCCACAACAATAGCAACTCAGCGCTTTGGTTTGGCTTGACGGTTGGCGAGGACAGCTGATGGGGGTTGCTGTTCCGTCGGAAGAGGAACGCCACGACTGGGTGGAGCACTGCGGTGGCTGCTGCGGTGTCGCAACAGGAGGCAGCACAGGGGGCTGCCGACCACAGGGTTGCGGCTGACTGATGGGTTTGGGAGAACAGCACAGTGCATAAGGAGGAGCACTGCACTGGCGGGGCATCACTGCAGACGTGGGGGAGTCAACCAGGGGTAGCAACGTGCTGCAGGGGCTGATGGCGAGGAGCAGGAGGTGTTGCTAGCAACACTGCGATCGCTGCTGCTGACTGCGACATGACCGGAGGAGGATGAAAAGTAGAAGACGGAGAGGTGGAAGATATGGCAGCTGGGTGAACAGGGTAATAGGAATTAATATAAGAGGGTAAGTATTATGGTTTGGGCAGCTGTAGGTTAGACGGGTACGGTTAAAGGTTAGAGTCGGTGCGGGTTTGGGGGGATATCCAATAGGGTCTACGGTGAAGATGTAAACGATTAATGGGTAGAGTAATTAGGGTTTTAGATTATTGGGTTTGGGTTGTATACTGAGTTAATACATCAGGGATTTGGTTAATTAAATAATGGGTCCAAAAATTTCAAATGGGTTCTTGGGTTAGTTGGGCTTAATGGTTTTAGGGGATTAAATGGGTAGTTGGTTTTTAAAAAGACATCCAATAAAATAAAAATGGGTTTTGGGTATTAGGAAAATACAATAACTAATAAAATATGCAAATTAAGATTTTATAGAAATACTAATAATAATATTAAAAACAATAACAATAACAATGATAATCATAGTATTAAAAATAAACGTAATAAAAATGATACTGACAATAATAATAATAAGAAAGAAGAAGAAAAATGATAAAATAATAGTACTAATAATAACGGTAATAGTAACAATAATAGAAATCAAAGTAGTAATATCAATAATAACATTTGCAAATAAAACTATTGGTCGAAAATAGATTTGAAAGGGGAAAACTAATTACAAAAATTTTGAATACAGGAAATACACTGAAAATACATTTTCGGGGAAACATGGGTTACAATTAAGAACACTATCTAGTTGACCTGAGTTAGGAAAATAAATTGTCGCTCCATCTCTGCCTTAATGACACTGGAAAAGAACTTCGCCATAAAGCTCTCCGAGAAAGTGGCCCACTCAATGGGTCATGGCATCCTCTCGGATTCAACTCACCACCAGATGTGAGCGAGATCCACCAATTGGATGTGAACCACATCCACACGATCCGCCTCGACAACACGAGCGGCGATCAGAAGTTTCTCCGTCCGGATAAGCCATTGCTCGGCCTCTAACAGCGACTAGGTACCCGAAAACTTATCCGGGTGCAGCCTCATAAAATCTGCTACAGTAACAGGCCTAGGTGGCAGAGGCCCAGGTGCAAGTCCAGCGACAGGTCCATTGGCTGCCAAAGTAGCCCTCATCAGCTCATTGTGCTCCTGCTGAAGAGCCATCATCTACTGAATCGATTGGAGAATGGCAGCTTTGTCCGCCTGCTCATCCTTCATGCGAGAAGAAGAACACCCACGAGCCATAGCCTGAAACATGATCAAAAATGGTCAGTACCCAAATGGCATGTTGGTTATTATACATGCATTCATGTGATTATCGTGGTGTACACATTACTGAGTTAACCCGGCTAGAACCAAACTCGACTAATATACCAATCAAAGCCAAACCTCATAAAGATATTCATGTTTGATTGATATATTACTCAAACCTAGGGCTCTGATACCACAGAAAACCATGTCACACCCCGCTTCCCAAGATACGGAATACGAGTACGTAACGTAGGCCCAGTGAATGATGTAAACACCATCCATAAGCTGTACCAGACTAATTTAACAATATGCAACAACAAAAAAACAACTACGCAGGAAGAAATAATCACATGAATCAAGATAACTTCAATAAATAATGAAATAATCCAACAATAATAATATCCAGCACAAGAAAATCTAAAATCTGGGATAAACAACTCCGGGAACATAAGCCTAAAACAAGGTACAAGTCATAACAATGTTCAAAACAATAAACTAGCAAGAAAGTAAATGAAGCAGCGAAGATCAGCTCCATCTTTAGAATCGTTGCTCACCAATTCCTTCTTGTATAGCTTCTTCAGTACCTGTAAATAATTGGTCTAAAAAGAATGAAAAGAGTGCCCTTAGAGCAAGTCGTGGGCAGCAAGTAGAGAAAAACAAAAGATAAAGAAAACATGTATATCAAAGGAAAGGGACATGATCAAAGTCAAATAGCAAAGCAAGGAGCAGGCAATAGTATCAAAGGTCTATGTTTAAACAATTATATACAGGATCAAGCATGAGATGATAAACACAAGTTATTAATCATTTTATTAGCTTATTTACTGTACGTACTACTACATCCCATACTACATATTCGGCGCAAACACACAGTGTACGCTTAGACTGATGGTGAATTCGCGGTTCGTGTACTCGGCCCAGTAAATCAGTGTTTAATATTCAGTTTAAGTGTTTATCAGGCATGGTTTTATGGCCATACAGGACAGGTCAGTACAGTAGGGCCCGATCGAGTACAGTCTCCGATTATTCACTACCAAGTCATCCCATATTACCCCGGCTTGTTATCATTTTATTTCATCCTATGTGAGCATACAAGAAGGTTTCAATATTGTATGATACTAAGTGTGGCTATTTCTATGCGTTACAGACAAAACATGAAGCAAACAAGTCAATTACATACAATTCAGAAAATCAGGACAGCATGACCTTGCTGCAGCAAACCATGGATTACTGTCACTACGAAGTAGTAAATCTGGATCCATAGAAAGTTATAGAAACTAGACTTCCACACGGTTCCAGCGAATATATATACGACACATAAAAGATACAGAAACTAGGGCGAAAGCTCTATTCTATTCAGATTTAATGTTCAATCAGCATGATGTAATATTTGTTCACCTATTTGTTTCGGGTCAGAAAACTCAGCAAATAAATCTATAAAAATTCTGGGGCATTCCTACATATTTCTAGATTCAGCCTAATTTATTTCAGATTTTTATTTTACTGTTAGCATGGTTAAAGAAATTAAACAACAGCAAGATATGCATGCATTTGTGAATCTGAAAGTTCTAACACAGCTGTACTAAAATGATGATATCTAAAAAACCACACATCGGAATCCAAATCCACAAAAAAGGGTAGTAAACTAGACATCAGAGACTAATATTCATGTTTAGAAAGTTATTTCAAAATATGATAGTAACATAGGTGAAAATCTAATTCAAAATGGAACCTACAGCAGTCGAGAAATTATCTTGACATGAATGGGAACTATTTAAATCATACGATCATATTTTTCATGCAAATTGGTAATCAAAATGTCAATAGATGTTTAACATGGAAATTTTAGTTCTTAGATGTAGTATCACAAGCATGGTAGTCAATCAAATTCAGTCTAACAGTTACAGTTTATCAAACAAGTCTATAGCATGGATCTAGTTAATTTCATGTAATTGTGTATATGCAAGATACAACATGGACTAGGTTTTAGATCAAAGAGAGCGGCACAAAGTTAAGAATATGTCAGGTTAGCTCGTGTAAACCCTCGATAGACTTAACAGAATTGTCAAATACAGCATGATAACGAAAGGTACTCGATATACTTGCAGAGATCAAATAAACTTGAACAAAACAATATAATAGTTTAAGGAGAGACTTGCCTGTTAATTAGTAGATTTGAATAATATAGAATAACAGGGTCGGAATCCCGGGTGAACATCCATAAGATCACGAGCGAGACACGGCAAAGCACCAAATGTCAAGAGACCAAGAACAAGAGAACTCCACACAGCAGAACGAGCAAACAGCAAACGACAAAACCAGGATCTCGTGTGCCAAAACTGCAAACACCGAATTCGACCAATCGGATCTCATCTCCTACCTTCGACAGTGAGAGAGAAGGAGAGAGTGGGACTCCGGCGACTGGCGGCTCGATGCTGCCGTCATGAAGCGACGATAGACGACGACCACGGCATGGTGTCAGTGGTACGACGATAGCGGCGTTGCGGTCGGGTAGTGACGGCAACAGCGATGCTCTATTTTTGCTCGAAAAATAGGGGAGAACGAGGACGATGAGAACGGGGCTTGAACGGCGACTACGACTCTACAAGGGAACTGCAGTGGTTGTGGGGAGTGCACGGCAAAGGATCATGACGACAATGGCAAGGACGGAGGTGTTTGGCGATTGAGCAATAGGGTGCTCAGAGATGGGTTAGGGCGGTGGACGACAAAGACGAGGAAGGTGATCGGAAGGTGACGGGGTGAAGGAGACGATGATGAGGGGACGGTGATGACGGTGGTCGGAGGTGACAAGGGTTGCGGCAAGGGGAAAATAATGGGTTTCGGTTTGGTCTGGGGTAAAACTGAGAGAGAGAGAAGTCGGGGGAGAGAGAGAGAGCGACAGAGAGAGAGTAGAATAATAAGTAGGGTTTAATTAATAGGGTATTTATAGGAGATCAAGATTTTGGGTTTTGGGTTGTGGTTTAATGGGTTTTGGGTATCGGTTTTGTCTCCAAAAAGAGACGAACAAGCATAAAACAAAGAGATGAACATAAAGCGGAACAAATCAAACTCAAAATAGGAAGAGCAAAATTTTGCGATGAATCAAGAATAGCAAAATTTCAACCAAAAGAGCACAGAACAAACAAGAGAAAGTGAAGAGCCCAAGGAAAAGCAAGATATAATATGAATAAAAGAATCCAGATACAGTAATCAAGGAAAGAAATAAAAATACAATATAATCAAAAATATAATCCAAAATAGGGGTTTCATAGTTTCTGTGATTTTTATACGTCGTATGTACATTCGCTGGAATCGACAGAGAGTCTAGTTTCTACAACTTCTGACGGATCCAGATTTACTTTCCTGTAGCAGCGGGAATACCGGTTTTTGTATAGTAACGTCCTGTTGTCCAGATGGTAAGATTTGCATTGATTTAATATAAAAAAAACTTCTTGCCTTACATGTAATGTGTAGAATTAGTCACATCTTGCATCACACAATCTTGACATCTTTTTGCATGCTCACATTAGGATGTAATAAAATATTAACAAACCGGGGTACTAAGGGTTGGCTTGGTAGTGAACAATTGGAAAGTATACTCAGTAAAGGGCCGTTCTTGTTTACATGGATTATTGTTATGGAAGGTGAAGTAATGCTTGTTATCTGGTTATATCGTTGTCTTGTTATCCGAGTACACGATTTGTTGAGTTCACCATCACAGTCTAAAACGTTCACTTGTTTGCATGCACCGAACCTGTGGTATGAGACACAGTACTACGTGCATTAGATAGGTTAATAAAATGAATAATAACCATAGATCAACATTGCATGCTTTATCCTGCATATTGTCATCGATATTGACCATCAATTGTAATTATTGATTATTGCATAATTAAACATAGACCCTTGACATTATTGCCAACCTTCGTCTTTGTTCTTGACTTTGATCTAGTCTTTTATTCTTGATATACCATGCTTTATTTGTTCATTGTTTTCTACTACTTGCTGTCCGTGACTTGGTCTAATAGACACTATTTTTCTATTTTAGATCATGAGCTTATAGGTACTCAAGGAGTGATACCAGAAGGACCTGGTGAGCAACATTTTTAGAGAATGGAGCCTAAGAATAGACTGCTTGAATTATCTTTTATGCTATTTTTTTCCCTTGAACATTGTTATTGATATTGTACTTTGTTCATGGGCTTTTTTGACCCGAAGTTTGTTTTATACCAGATGTTGGATATTATATTTGGAATTATTCCATTTATTTTTGAAGTTTTTCTTCATTTATGTGATTATATTCTCTTGCGTGGATGTGATTGTTATTCATATTGTTGAGCCAGGCTGGTACAGCTTATGGATGGTGTTTACGTCATTCGCTGGGCCTTCGTTACGTGCTCGTATTCCCCTATTTTGGGAAGCGGGGCATGACACATATCATACACTGACACAACTAGGATAGTCATTTTTCTTGTTTGCATTCAAGTGTGTGATTGCAAAATTAAAGAATCATTGTATTATAGCATTGCGTCAGTTGTATGCAACTGACGTGCCCACAGTTTTCCAGTTGCTGGATTGGACTTGGCATGGACTTGAAGTCACTATAATAAGTTGTCAAGAGATTGAAGAATTTTTATTATCATAAGTTGTATTATATTCATTTATTTCTGCTGTGTTGATGTAAAGTACATGTTGTAAATAAAAAGTTTTTAATTCCTTGTAAATTTGTACGGATTGAAGTAAGTGATCCTGTATTTGCTGCAAATTATCTGGGTATGGAATTCGGGGCGCTACAGAGTGGTATCAGAGCTGACTTCAACTGGTAGTACAAAATTATAAGGACGGAACAATAAGGTGGACATTAGAAGTGTGAGTTCGGTTTATAGAGATTTAAATGTAAAATAATTTACATTTGCATTGCTCTATACACTGATATCTTTTCCTCCCTTTCCCTATACGATGACTGATAACCAAAACCTGGTGGATGAAATGGAAGAGGAACTATTTTTTGAGGACCCCAAAGAAGAAGAAGAACCTGAAGAAGAAGGGGACCTACAAGAAGCAGAAGAGGAGGAATTGTCAGAATCTCGGGAAATCACTCCACCCCCACCTGATTCCCAGATGAATCCTCAAACGAAGAACCAGTTTAAGAGAAGAAGGAGCACATCAACAGTTCCCTCCATAAGAGGCTGATTATCCACCAGTGGAGAGTAACCTACATGGAGGTGCATCATGCGGAGGACAAGCAGAACATCGCAGCTCTAAGTCAGCGAGTATCGGAACTGGAGAAATGTCATCACAGAAATTCTCGGCATTTCACCTAGCTAAACAACAAAACTCATTGGGGGATGTAAGAATGCTATCAAAGATGTGAGAAGATGCAGAAGAAAATATACGATCTACGGGGAGAGATCAGGGAAGCCAAGAGGAACCGTAGACTCTAGACTGCTTTATGTTTGTAGGAAGATTTGGAGTTTTCTGGTGTTTTATGTATGGATGTATGGACCAATTTTATTTCTGAATGTATAATGTTTATTTTTGGAAAAGAATAAATTGTGTTGGAAGTAAGGTCTATGATGTTCTTGATGATTGATGAAGTCTTATGAACCAGAAATGGCCAGAAGAAGGACTAGAAATGGCGAAGGATCTGGCAGTGAAGGAAACCGACTTGATCTGGAGACAGAGCTGGCCCGTGTATACTAGACACTCAACTCATTTGCAGTAGCAAGTGTGAACAGGAACCCAAGGGCAAGACAGACAGTGCATGTCCCTAAAGCTATCAAGTTGGTGGAATCCTTCAAGAGGATGGAAACCCCCTATTTCATAAGGCAGTCTAGATCTTGATGCAGCTGATGATTGGATCCGACAGATTGAAATAGTGTTAAATGTATTGGATACTCTCGATGCTAGTAAGGTGAAGCTATCCACTATCTAGTTAGAGAAGGACGTCGGAGTCTGGTGGCAGTCCATGAAACAAGCCTTGGGAAATGAACCTATTACCTAAGATGACTTTTTGGAGGAGTTCCGCAGCCATTACATTTCAATGGACATGCACGAGAAAAAGGCTATGGAATTTCTAATCCGGTGGCAAGGAAGCTTATTAGTCAGGGAGTATGAGACGAAGTTCACTCAGCTCTCAATGTATACGCCGGAGTTGATGACCGATAAGGCCAAGAAGGCAAGAAAGTTCGAGCAGGGGGTGAGGCCAGGTATGAGGTTTCGTATGATACCCCTCTGTATTAGGAAATTTGATAAGCTTGTGCGAAGGGCTGTAGCCACAACAGCAGATATGGAACAGTATCAGTTAGCGCAGAACAAGAAGAATAACCAGAATGCTAGCAAGAGGCCCGCGACATCAAGCAATTTTAGGAGATAGCCCCCTAGCGCAGAGGTTCAAGTCGACTGAGGCAAATGCCATTGCGGTGACTGGGAAGCCAAGCAGCAGAACAAGGTCCTCAGGAGTGACCTGCTACAATTGTGGAGAATTGGGTCACTTCAAGTCCAAATGTACCAAGCCGCGGATTCCATTGACTTGTTTCCGTTGTGGTAGAGAAGGCCACGCTAAGCCTTATTGCCCACAGCTCCAGTAGGGAGGGCATAGTCAGAAGCTGGTGGAGCCAGGGAAGAAACCATACTGCCAGGGAAGAGTATTCGCTCTTACTGAGGAGGATACTGAGGATGCCGACAATGTCATCACTGGTATGGGAGCATCTGAATAGAGTTTATTGCTGTTATTTCAAGTCTTGTATTAAAGGAATGTTATGTACTGAAGAATATTCATTGTGTAACAGGGGAACTTCTAGTAAATGGAATAAAAGCTATTGTTTTGTTTAATACTAGATCGTCACACACTTTTGTGTCTCCTAAATTTGTAAAACAGTTGGGCATTGAGCTAAAAATTTTCCCTGGTACGGTATTAGCAGTAGTTATTCCTTCGAGAGAAACATTGACTACTGACCTGGTACTATGCTGGTTGTGACCTCGAGATCAGAGGAAGAGATTTTGGAATCGATCTCATAAAATTGGGAGTCTTGGGAGTTGATATAATCATTGGCATGGACGGGATGTCGATCTACAATGCTAGTATCGAATGCAAGAGCAAGGAAGCTATGGTGAAGGCACCAAAATGACCAGTAGTAACATTTCAGGGGAAGACAAAGTGTAAGGAGTTGGTGGCAGCTTTGACCAAGAAGAAGATTCCTGAGGAAGTCAAGAAGATTTCTGTAGTCCGGAACTTTTCGACAGTATTCTAGAAGGATCTACCCGGACTACCACCTCATCATAATATGGAATTTAGCATTTCCATTCTGCCAGGAAGTGCACTCATATCCAAGGCACCTTACAAAAAGGTGCCAGTGGAACAAAATGAGGTGAAGAAGCAGATTGAAGAGCTTTTCCACAAGGGCTTCATCAGATCGAGTGCGTTGCCTTGGGGAGTGTCAATTTTATAGGTGAAGAAGAAGGATGGATCGATAAGGATGTGCATCGATTACAGGAAGCTGAACAAGGTGACTATTCACAATAAGTATCCTATTCTACGGATTGATGATTTGTTTGAACAACTGCAAGGAGCAACAATTTTCTCCAAAATTGACCTTCGGTCAGTTTATCACCAAGTCTGTGTTAAGGAAGAGGATGCACATAAGACTGCATTCTGAACCCGACATGGGCATTACGAATTGTTAGTTATGCCATTTGGGGTGACGAATGCACCGGCCATATTCATGGATATGATGAACAGGGTTCTGCGACCATTCATCAACTCTTTCATCGTGGTGTTTATCGATGATATTATTGTATATTCTAAGTCGGAAGAAGAGCATGCTGGATACTTAGCAGAGGTATTGAAGAAGCTGCAGGAACAAAAACTGTATGCCAAGTGATCTAAGTGTCACTTCTGGAAGTCAGAAGTTGCATTCCTGGGTCATATCCTTTCTAAAGAGAGAGTGGCCACTGATCTGCAGAAGATAGAAGCCGTGAAGGATTGGCCAAGACCCACATCAATGAAGGAGATCAGGAGTTTCGTGGGCTTGACCGATTATTATCGGCAGTTTATTTAGGGTGATGCTCAGATAGCCGTACCACTTATTGGACTTACGAGGATGAATGTAAGTTTCAAGTGGTCAGAGAAATGCAAAGCAAGCTTCCAAGAGCTGAAGGAGAGGTTGACTACCGCTCCAATTTTGGCTTTGCCATGAACGGGGATTGACTATGATGTCTACAGTGATGCTTCACATTGAGGTTTAGGCTGTGTGTTGATGCAAGAGGGAAAGATAATAGCTTATGGATCTAGAAATCTGAGACCGCATGAGAAAAATGACCCAATCCATGATTTGGAGTTGGCAGCAATCATATTCGCCTTGAAGCAGTGGAGGCATTATGTGTATGGAGAAAAGGTCAACATGTACACCGATCACAAGAGCCTGAAATACATCTATCAGCAAAGAGATATGAACTTAAGGTAGAGAAGGTGGTTGGACGTACTAGAAGATATTCCTCCAGAGATAAAGTATCCCTGGGAAAAGCAAATGTGGTGGCAAATGCACTCAGTCGAAAAAGTAGCTCATCTGTTTGATTACATCTCAGAAGAAACTAGCAGAGCAGCTCGATCGAGCTGGGATCGAAGTAGTATTACAAGGACTGGGAGCATCTTTGGCACAGTTGAGGCTTCAGTCCACGCTGAGAGAGCAGATTGTTGACGGTCAGAAGTCTGATCCAGAAATTTAGAAGATGAAGGAACAAGTCGACACAGGGAAATTGTTAGAATTTCAAGTGAAGGATGAAGTGTTGTGGTTTGGAGAAAAGTTGTGTGTACCTGATCAAGCAGAATTGAAGGAGAGCATTCTATAGGAGGCACACACTACTCTATTATCACTGCATCCGGGGGTACTAAGATGTACAAGGATATTAAGCAGCATTTCTGGTGGTCGGGAATGAAAAGGGATGTAGCGGAGTTTGTTGCAAAGTATGCAACTTGTCAACAAATCAAGGAAAAGAATCAAAGACCCAGAGGATTGTTGCAGTCGTTACCCATTCCGGAATGGAAATAGGAGAACATCAACATGGATTTCATCATGGGGCTACATAGAATGTAACGCGCCGGGCCCGGTTCAGTTGCACACACGGCTACGTGTGCACGCATGCAAAATAACGGACACAAAACTCTAGTCATGTCCACCACAGGCTCCATCAAAAGGTGGGTTAACCCTATAGGTACCTTTATCACTTGATAATCCTAATATAATCTCTCACTAATCCACTTCCACATCCGATATGGGACTATGTAGTATCTCCCCATTTCTTCTTCAATCAAGCATTGAACTAATCTCCACCACTAATCAATGCCTACACTCAATATCCACCATTTAGCTCACGATCAACCTAAACCACATCATCCCAAGTCTGCCGAAATACACAGCACACACCCAAGCCCACAATCTTTTGACTTTTTCTTCACTTTTTTTATTATTATTTATGCCTATATATTTCCCTAAGCCCCATAGGCTCCACTATAGGCTTCCACATTAATTGATTAATTCCAAGCCCTATAGAATCCTCTATAGGCGAACCACTTCTTCTCACACATTTATTTATTATATATATATTATTATATATCCGTATAATATTATATAGATACACTCTTAAGAAAGGGGTGTTACATAGAAGTCCCAAAGGGAATGATGCGATTTGGGTAATAGTGGATCGATTAACTAAGTCTGCTAATTTCTTGGCGATGAAAATCACCTGATCGATTGAAAAGTTGGCAGAATTGTAGATCGTGGTAAGACTGCATGGAATTTCCATATCGGTTGTGTCAGATCGAGATGCACGGTTCACGGCGCACTTTTGGAAAAGTCTTCAGGCAGCTTTGGGAACCAGGACTGACTTCAGTACTACTTTTTATCCTCTAACTGATCGAAAGACTGAGATGGTTAATCATGTGTTGGAGGACATGTTGAGGTGCTGTGTGATGGATTTCGGTAGCAGCTAGGAGAGGCATTTAGCTCTAGTAGAGTTTGCCAACAATAACAGTTTCCAGACTAGCATCGGTATGACACGATATGAGGCTTTGTATGGGAGGAAGTGTAAAATGCCGGTGTGTTGGTATGAAGTGGGAGAAAAGCAAATGTACGGGCCAAAGATAGTACAACAAACCTCAGAGATGATAGAATTGACTAAGAAGAGATTGGTTGAAGCACAAAGCAGATAAAAAAGCTATGCTGACATTCGGATAAGGGATTTGGAATTCGACAAGGGCAATTATGTTTTCTTGAAGATATCTCCAATTAAGGGGGTAATCCGATTAGGGAAAGGATGAAATTTATCCCCAAGGTACATATGATCATATAAGATATTGAAGAGGATTAGGAAGATGACTTATCAGTTGGAATTACCATAAGAGCTAGCCCAAGTGCACAATGTCTCTCATGTGTCCATACTGCAAGGCTACATTCCTGATCCGAGTCATCACTTACCGGACGTGCCAGAAAGTCACAGATAAATCTGAGCTACAAGGAGTATCCGGTGGAGATTGTGGATCGGCAGAAAAAAGTTTTGAGAAACAAAACTATAACCATGGTCAAGGTAATGTGGAGGAATCAGATAGCCAAGGAAGCCACCTGGGAACCAGAGGAGATGATGATGAGGAACCATCCCGAACTTTTAGCCTAAACCCTATAATTTTGTTCTTTCGCGTTTTCCTACTCTTTAAGCGTAGTTCCGAGGACAGAACTATTCTAAAGAGTCCTGTAACATCCCCAAAGAAAAAATAACTTTTATTATTTTTCTTTTGCACGTGCATTGCATGTAAAATTTTGTGCACATGTTGATTTCTAAAATTTTCTTGAGTTATGGACATTTTTGCTCTCATTTTTATAGTCACAATTGTGTGATTTATTTTTAATTAAATCCATTAGGCCTAAATTCATCTTTGTAGCCCACTAAAACTAATTACAAATTTAAAGCCCATGAATTTTTTTTTTTTGCACTTAAGTGTACATTTAAAATCTAGTTAGATTGGTACGCTTTGCCATGTGTAACACACACATCTAACTTAATAGAAACTAATAATAAAATTTTTATGAATGAGTGTGCACACACATTGAGTACACGTGCACGTACTTTGTGCACACTAGAGAAGTGGCCGGCCAATGTGAGAATGAGGGAGAGTGGTGTGAGTGTGTGGAGAAGTGGAGAGTTATTTTGGGAACTGGGAAGTCATTTTAATCACTTATTGTTCCTGTAAATAACCTTCCCCTTTTGTCATGAACAACACTAGAATCAAAACAAAAACAAAAAAGAAAGAAAGAAGGAGCTTACAGGTTGTGTTAAGGAGGAGGCCGACCATATTTTTTAGGGAGCTTTGAAGCATTTTTAGGGGTTATATTACTATAAAATTTTACATTTGAGGTGGGCATCTTTTTGATTTCTAATTTAGTTATTTTGATGCATGAAATTGTTAGATGATTGCTTTGTGTAATCTAGAATGTGATTGGTAAATTAATTTGAGTATGAATGCATGCTAGATGAATAGATGAAGACACAACATAGAAATTGATTTGTCATGCTTATAAAAATAAATGTGCATAAGATTTCTTGTGTGTTAATATCTTGTTTGTTTTCTCATGTACATTAATTAATGATTTGTGGTTCAAGTTATATTTTGCTATACCATGATTAAATTGTATGTGTGAAATTGAGTATGCATAGCAATTTGTAAAATTGAGAAGTTTATCTTAGAATTGCATGTAGATTGGGGGTTATGGGTATTTCTCCTATTCTTATAATAAATGGTAGGGTATTCATAACAATTTTATGAATTTTAAACCAAATTGTAGTCTAACTTGAATTAATAGGAAACAATAATGTAAAGGTTAAGATTACATTATTTAATTTAATTTGAATAAGTTCCAAGTTAAAATATATTTCATTATGGAGATTTTTCATTCTGGAAATTTTAGAGTTGCTGTGTATAGCAATGATCATGAAAATAATTAAAGAAGAAGAAAACTCAAAGTTATATGAATAGATTTTAATCAACCGAGAAACAGGAAGTTAATATAATTTTTTTTAGGGGATATAGTCAGATGGTGGTGTTGGACTTCTTGGTTAGTGCGTGTGCGACTTTGGTTAGTGCGTGTGCGCGGGTTCAAGCCAGGGTGGGGGAAAAACTGTTTTTTTTTTTTTTCTTTTCTCTTTTATTAATATAGTGGGTTTTTATTAAAGGATTTAAAGTATGGATTATTGGAAAAAATATTAGAAATGAGTTAAATAAAAAAACTGAGATTTATTTTGGGATAAAAAGTAGTAATTTAATTGGATAAGAGACATTTTTATTTTGACTAGAGTTGTATTATTAGATTTTAAAAGTGGAATTAAAGAGAATAATTGAAATTGAGTTGGTTATAAAGATTGAGTTTTATTTGGAAAATAAATAAATGGTGATATATGTTTGAAATTAGGAAATGAAATTGAGTATTTGAACTAGAATTATATTATGAGATTTAATGTGTGAATTAAGGAAAGAATTGGAGATTTAGTTGAATATAAAGTTGAGTTTGGAACAAAATAAACACTAATTTACATTTTGATTAAGATTTTTTTGATTATTTTGACTAGAGGTATCTTAAAAGTTTTATCATTTGGATTAAACATGATCTAGAGTTAATTTGAGTTTCTTAAAGAATGAATTGGAAGTTGAATATCACCTTGTTTAGAAAAAGAATCTATTGAATGTAATTACAACTTCATTGAGAATCCTATTAAAAGGGGGTGAATAAATTATCTATTTCACATAGAGAATGTTGATTTGAAATGTTGGATAAGGTTATGAAACTAATTATACAAATAACTGAGTTGAGTGAACGAAGAGACAGTTGGATATGTGAAGGAATAAAATTTCAAAATGTGAATAAAGAGGGTATGAAAAACCAAGGTTGTTGTGCACATGAAATGTGTAGATTCTAGAGGCTAAGTGAGATCCAGAATACCAGCAGTTGTGATAAATGGAATTTGAGAAGTAACCAGTGTGGGTTAACTTTCTCTTTGGGAAGTAGCCAGTATGAGCTAACATTCTTAGTGTGTTGGTTTAAGCCCGGTGGGTAAGCTAGCTCTAGGTCTTAATAAGTACAATTTAAACTTAAGGTCAGGCCCCAGTTGGAGATATGATGAAACAATATAAAACGTGAGTTATGGACTCCATGATGACTCGCGAAGTGAGACAATCCTCAGTATTTCGGGACGAGGGATGAAATATAACTCAGGATGATCTGCAGAGTGGGATTGATCTCAAGTATTATAGGGTGAAAGTAACGCTCACGAGATATTTGTGCAATGAGGGTTTTAGGATGACTCGCGGAGTGAGACAATCCCCAATATTTCGGGACTATGGATTAAATAGGCCACAGAATGATCCGCGGAGTGGATTTGATCTCCAGTATTTTGGGGTGAGAACCAATACTTGCAAAGTATCTAAAACTCGTAGTAGTCATAGTAGTAGGTTGCATGGCGAGGGATTGAACCCTATAATGTGGAGTACGTAAAGGCTTGTCCTCGGACCTATGTAGTATGGGATGCATAGAATCCGAACAAGTGTACATTAGTGTCATCATAGTGTAATGTCTGTATTTGGCATTAAGTCATATCATACACTGACACAACTAGGATAGTCACTTTTCTTGTTTGCATTCAAGTGTGTGATTGCTAAATTAAAGAATCGCTGTATTATAATATTGTGTTAGTTGTATGCAACTAACGTGCCCACAGTTTTCCAGTTGCCGGATTGGACTTGGTATGGAGTTGAAGTCAATATGATAAGTTGTCACAAGATTGAAGAATTTTTATTATCATAAGTTGTATTATATTCATTTATTTCTGCTGTGTTTGATGTAAAGAACATGTTGTAAATAAAAATTTTTAATTCCTTGTAAATTTGTATGAATTGAAGTAAAAGATCTTGTATTTGCTACGAATTACCTGTGTTTGGAATTCGGGACGCTACAACAGCGAAATCACAGACTAGTTGGCAAACTTATATCATTCTGTGGCTAGGCAAGACATTTCCTATAAAGTTAGTCGAGCTAGCCAGTTCATGCATGCACCAATCATCACTCATTCGGAAGCAGTGGTTCATATGTTCCAGTATTTTAAGAAGGCCACATGGCAAGGTTTTCTCTTCAAATCTAGTAATTCCTTCTTCAGAAGGATATTTAGATGCTTACAAAGCAATATCTATTAATATAATAGGAAATCCACTAGTGGGTCTTTGTATTAATTGGGGAAACTCTTATATCTTGGGAAACCAAGTAGTCTCTTCTTACTAGCTCAGGTACAAAGGCCGAATACCAGACCATCAAACATTTGGTCTCAGAGGTTCTACATATCACTTCATAAGACTTGGAAATTCTATTATTATCTCTAGTTCCACTCCACTGTGATAACTATATTTCCAAGTCACCTTGTTACTCAGTCAGGTACAAAGGCTGAATACCGGACCATCAGACATTTGGTCTCTGAGGTTATGTAGATCGCTTCATAAGACTTGGTAATTCAGATATTATCTCCGGTTCCACTCCACAGTTATAACAAGATTTCTTTGAATATTGCTAAGAACCTAGAGTCTCATGAGCACAAAAAGTACATTAAAGTCAATTGTCACTACGTTCTAATGAATGGAAAAAAAAAAGAAGGTGATTTTATTCTTTTGTGTTTGATAAAGTGATCAACTTGTTGATATCCTTATTATACCTCCTAAGTACTTATTGATATCCTTACTATAGTTATTCCACGTAAGTTCTTCAACATTCTTGAGTAAGCTTGGCTTCCAACTAAGGGTGAGAAATTCGGTAATAACCAAAAACCAACCAAACTAGACCCAAAATATTTTGGTTTGGTTATTTATTATTTGATTTCGTTTTGATTACTGCTTTTTAGAACTATTGGTTTTGGTTTGGAATTTGGTTGGAACTAAATAACCACACTTAAAAAAAAAACCAAACTTATAACTGAATAAGAAAACAACTTGGTTGCACGTGTCAGTATGGTCTTGTAACACCCCGTAAAATAAAAAAGAATTTTAGTAGTATTATTTTTGTCTACTAGTTGGTACGTGCAATGCAATTGCATTATAATGTAGCGTAATACTTGTATTATTCATCTATTATCATTTTATTATTTATTTTTATCATATAGATGAAGAATACTTTGTTGTGGGCTATTGAAAATACTTTGAATTAACATTATATCAAGAGACTACTAATTTGTCCCATATGAGCCCAGACAATACAAAAACACAAACCAAAACCCTAACCCTAACTATGAGGGTGGCCGACCAAACTATAGGAGAGGGAGAGAGAGACTCCCTCACTTTTGTTGGTTTTTCTATTGGAGTGCTTTTGGATTCTTGGAAGAGAAGTGATTTTGGAGACATTTTGATTTAGAATTCAACATCAAGAGGTGGGTGTTCTTATCTTCTTTTGATTTCCATTGATTTTGTTATTTAACTAGATTTGCCCGTGGGCACGTGCCTACGACACATCTTCAGAATGATACAACATATGAAAAGCCTTGTAAACAGTAAAACAACAATTATGTAGCTCAAGTTTGAATAGAATGCCAATAATTAGTTGTAAATAAAAGTCCATGTTTCCATTAGTCTATGTTGAAAAATAATTATAAATGAGGGTATAAAATCTAACTTCTTAGAACTTTGAGGGTGGAAAATGATGAAATTTAACTATTGAAGAGATATTTGCTATTTTCAATGTAACATGAACAATAAAAAAAACATAAAAAATCTAAAAATTTACAAACCTGAAATATGAAAATCTAAATTTCTGAGTAAATAGAGAGAAAATGAGAGACAGATAAAGATAGTGAGAAAAAATTAAATAAATAAATAATTTGTTTTATTTAATTTTTTTTTGGGGGGGGAGGGGGGTGGCAAATGTATTTTGTGAGGTTAGATTTGGACAGGTTGATTTTGAGGGTATTGAAGGAGAGCCACTTGATAGCTTTCTTTGTGTTTTATTATATAGATATGGAGAGCATGCTAGGTTGTTTGTAAACACTTATTGTAACATACAGACGATAAGAATTGATGCATAATAAACATGATTTGTATGTTCTCTATATTGTATCGAATAATTTTAAATGGATAAGTTGATCTAGTTGTTGTGTTGTTCGTGAAAATACAAACATGTTGTCAAAATTCATATCATGCAAACAATACTCATCTTCTAAATCTAAAGTTCATGCTATACAATTGTAGAAATGAATATTAATGTCAATTAATTACATGAAAAACTAGCAATTGTTAAACACATAAACTAACAAATTTCCTTCATGGTTTAAATCTCAGTTTTGGAGTCACTTCTTGTCGATTTTGTAGAGTTTTATTTGTTGTTTTGAGGGTTAATATAACTGTTCTTGTTTAGTGATTCACGGGTTAATTAATTATGATTTGGAACCGAAGTTTTAATGTGTCTATTGTAACTGTTGCAGGTCTGCGGTGATCCGGTCTGGTTGTAGGGACTCGTATCTGGGTTATTGCATTTCAAGTCGGGTTTCACAAGAACGGGGCTCAGGTTAGAGAGCAGTCTAGAGTTGGGTTCAGGCCGTGGGGGCTCGGGTCTGGGTTTTAAATTGTATGCGGGTTTGGATTTCAATTGGATACGGGTTTGGTTGTAGTGGACTTCGGGTCTGGTTGAGATAGGGCCTTAGGTGTAGATGGAGTGGGGTTTTATTTTAAAATGGTTTATTTAATTATGTAGAGATTCGTTCTAACTAAGTTGAGATTTAGGAGTTATTAAATTAGGATTTGATTTTGGTTACTTTCAGATTTTAGTTTGATTAATTTCATATTTAGAGTTGATTAATTTCATATTTTTAGTATGATTTTTTTCTAATTTAAAGTGTTTAGTTTGGATTAGATAGGGTACATTTGAGCTAAGTTGTAGATTGACTTATTTCGTTTTATAACTAGTTAATTACCTAAGATCTTCCATTAATGTTAATAATCGAATCAAAATAGATATTGCAATAATATTCACTCAATTTTGAATAAAGAGAACCAAAATGAAATAAGGAATGTTTTAGTTATTCAACACTGATTAATTTTAGTCTTGCTCGCTTTCTAACTTTGATAATTGATGAGTAGAACTAGATTTGAGTAAGATTGATTAATTTAATCGAATTGAAACTAGTTGTAGACTATGTATTACCCCAGATTTTTAAATAATGTTTTTAAGATTAATAAGTGAATTAAAATGATTTTTTTTGGTGATATAATAATTATTTTTCTGAAATTTACCTTTTTACACGTGCAAAACACGTTCAAATATTTTCTTAGGAAGTTCAAAGTCAGAAATTATTTTGGGGAAACCCATTATTAATTATTAGATATTATTTGTGAATTTTCAGGATTTTCCTGATAATTATTTGACCTATTTGCAAATATTACAAAAGAGGGACTTTTGTGCAAAATTACTACTTGGAGTGAAAACTCTAGATTTTTGGATTTTCGAGCTGAGCATGATGGCTAGTCAGTTCAGAGGTAAATAATTTATCTTTTCTTTTAATAAATTTGATTTATTTTGCATGTTTTGATAAAGAATGGTGATTTTGCAAAATTGCCACTTAGAGCATCCACAGTCGTTTTTCTCATTTCTTATAAAATGGCAGCTACAGTAATAGCAATTGGATGCGTATCGTGCAGTCGTGCTTTGCTATATTTTTCTCATTTGATTAGAGACGGGATATGATATCCCATCCCTCTTTTTTTAATTTTAAAATGGCGGGACGAGGAATCATTCTCTGTCTCTCATCCTTTCAAATAAACTCAAAGAAGTTAATTACTTATTATAACTATTAAACTATATTAATTAACTAAATTAAATAATATAATAATAACTAAACTATATTAATTTACCATCTAATCCTAATTATTACCTAAACCTACCAAATAAACCCAATAGATTGGACGGGGATACATTCCCCGTCCGGGGAATCATTGCCCGACTCATCTTTTTTGTTTTTGTTTTTTTTTTCATCGGCCAATCATGGCCATTCGTTTATTAAAAAAAAATTTAAAAAAAATGAGAGACGGGGTTTGATACCCCGGACGGGGTATCATTCCCCTGTCTGAGGACTTTAAAAAAAAAATATTCGTTAATGGTAGAGACGGGGTATCATACCCCGTCCGGGGTATGTATCCCCGTCCGACCTAATTTTAAAAAAAAAATTTGAAAATTATTGAGACGGGATATGATCGTCCTTATGAATCGATTAAAAAATAATTAAATCGGAGAGACGGGGTATCATACCCCGTCCTTTATAATTTGAGAAAGTTCATTTTGTTTCTCATATTTGAGAAATGAGAATAGAAGGTTTGCTAAAAAATGGAAAATGAGAAACGATTGCAGCGCTCGTTTGCTATTCGTTTGCTATAATATGGGAAAATGGCATATATAGCAAACGACTGTGGATGCTCTTAGAGGGCAAAAAGTACAATTTCGTTTTTCTGGATTTTTACAACAGTGCCGGCCAGATCCGGAGTGTTGGTTTTGTTTTTAATTTCAAATTGAATTGGTTTTATCTAATTTCCAAGTATAAGAATTTATATATGTAAAGATATATTTAAAAGATATATTTTGCAAATCAATTCAAAAACCTTATATACCCAAAATTTCGGCCAATATAAGGTGAGGTGCAGCCGTCTCTTTGCTGCACTACACAAAAGAATTTCTGTATTATTATTTTCTTGGAGTTTCAAAGCGAGGATCTTGGTTTTCTTGCAAAATGAAGGATTTTATTATTCTCTTTATTATCTTCGGTTGATTCTTCAATAAGGAGAGTGACATATATTTATTTTTGTATTATTCTAAGCATGTTGTATGTGATGGTTTGTGTATTAGAAGGAATGTTAGGGATTGTATGAAGATGTAATGGATTTTGATGGATGAATGAGTTAAATATTAAATCTTTTCATGACAACTATGCTCTTGATAATTAAAACTCTATATATATGACTTGAGATTTGCTAAGAACCTAATAGAAATCATGAGTAGGTTATTTTCCTTCATATACTTGCTGTTTTGATTGTTGTGTTGAGATCATATGATGAATATCGCTTAAAGTGAACAAAAATTGAATCTTTACTGTGTGCATATGACTATACTCTGTTTTGATGATTTGATGAAGTAAAACTTGATTACATAATTGTTATAATTGCATATATTCATGAATAAATGGTTGTGCATATGTGTTATGAATTACTAGATGAGTTATCAATTAAAATTGGATTTTTAAAGTGAAGAAGAGGTGTGGGACATCGGGTCTGTAAATGAACAGGCCGAAGGTTGGTTTTGATGTTTTTTTTGATGTTTTCGAGTTGAAATTAAGTTGTTTTCAATAATGAGAATGATTAGAACTATATAATGCATATTTACAGTGGTTTCTTGATGCCAAGATATACACACATACATACATATATATATATATATATATATATATGCTCTATTACACTGTTTTGAAGAAATTGGGTTTTGTGTGTTTTGTGGAGTTTTGATTTGATTCTTGATTATTTTAGTATTGAGAGAGTTTTGAACAATATATTACCTATATACGATGTTATTTTGATGCATAACTGATGCTTGAAACATTCATATGAACATATACATATATACAATGCTATTTTTGAAGAATTTTCGATGGAAATCGCTATTTTGTATATTTGATGTGGTTTATAAATTCCTATATGTTCTAAAAGTTTTATTTACTCATCTCAAGAAATTGGTTTTCCAAATTTGGGATTTTGCTAATTGGAATCGCCGTATCAGTCGAAACATGCACAAGATTTTAACCTGGCTGCGTCATAGCCAGCGGTCAACCGCACGGTCGACCAACAAGCTATTTTTTTGAGAATTTCAAAAGGAACTGTCGACCGCCATTATTTTGCACTGTTTTGGCAGTCAACCGCACCTGCTGTTGTCGAGTTATTTTATTGAGTTTTCTTCTTTTCTTTTGAACGATTATTTCTTCGAGCTTCTAGAATATTGATCTACTATTTTAGGTGATGTTTTGGCTATAGATTACAATATTTTACAGAGAATTATATTTTGTTTATAATAAAGATTAAATTGCTCTCCTATGACTTTATAAAGAGAACTGTATGTGATTTTCGAAGGAATTAATATTTTGTGACTCTCTATGATTTCAAAATATGATTTTCTGTTATTTAATGGATTTAATACTTTATTTCGATTCTGGAATTTTATGAGTATATTAAATGGATTTGGATTTTGTTGCGTTCTTAATATAAACATTTGGATGATAGATTTATGAGTTTTATTGAATCTTTTGGGTTGATGGTTGAGTTATGAGTCTCTAGAGGATAAGTGGGACCCTAATTACCGGCGGTTGAGATTTTGTGATTTGGTTAGTTGAGGCCTTGTTGTTGATCAGTTGAGTTTTTGTGATTTGATTAGTTGAGGCTCTGTTGTTGAGTAGTTGGGTTAAGTCCGGTGGGGTACACCAAACTCTAGGAGATGCGTAATCAACTAATTAACTTAAAAGATAAGGACAGGCACTAGATGGTGATTATGGACCTCAGTATGGCCTGTGGTGTGAGTGAGATACTCTCCAGAATTATCAGGGTCGAGGCGATACTCATGGGGTATTCGTGTAATGCGGCACCATAGCTTGCAGTGTGGGGTATTCTCGAAGATTCCCAGATGTAAGTGAAATAGTCTCCGAAATTATCTGTAGATAGAGATTGACCTCCGAATTTTTGAGGTATGGGCTAATACTCACAGTTTTTCTAGATCTCATAGTAGTCATCATGGTAGGATTAGTTGCATAGCGGGAGATTAAAACATGTCAAGTGGAGAACGTTAAGGGCTTGAACCGGACTTATGTAGAGTGGGATGCATAGAATTCGACAAGTGTGCATTAGAGAGTCAGCATATAGCATTGTGTTTTTCTTGACTTGGTTTTATGCATGTTGTTTTCTGTTTTCCTACACTTGACACTTCGTCTAGTTTCACTTGAAGTTTTCATTTTATTTATTGTTATTTCTTATTCCATTCGTTCTTACTGTTGGTACATGTTCTTTATGATTTTATCCTTTATGTTTTATTCATGTTGCATTTCTTTTTATGTCACTCACACCGTTATGGCTGACGCCTGTACTTTTGGGGATTAGGGTTATCTCTAGCCTCATGTTTTACAGGTAAGTACTTATAGCATTGGGATTTGGATGCATTAGATAGAATGTTGTTATGCCTTATATAAATTGTAAAAGAATGTATTGTAAAAGAATGTATTGTAAAAGAAAGAATTTGTAATTCAAGGTGTTTGTTTTCTGCAGTGTTTGTAATGAATTAATGAATAAAAGTTAAAAAATTTATCTATATTTTGGCTATGTTTACTATTACAATTGAGGTTGATGTTGGGAATTGTGCCACGTATTTCTGAGATATTATATTGAAAATTCGGGGCACTACCGAGGTTGGTATCATAGCATGCTTCAATAGTAATGATAAACGTAGTATAAAAAAAATCTATGAGTGGACACTAGAGCGTGAGTACCTAGGTGTGGACATTAGAGTGTGAGTATCACATAGAGTTAAAGCATGATGTTTCGGGTTTGGGGTATGGTTGAGGTTTTGCCTTGGGATGTCGATTGAATGTGAATTGTGTTGTGATTCTCTAACATTACCCTCATTTTGCAGTAATCAGAAAAAATGGTCGGACCCAGGACCAGGAATGGTAATAATGGTGATGGGGCTGGAAGTTCCCATGGGGTTGGACTTGATCTTGAGGCTGAGATTGCCAGGGTGTATCAGATCTTGAATGCATTTATGGCAGCTAATATGGCTCAGAATCAAAATTAGGGGGCTGAACCAGCATTTGTTAATGTTAATTAGATCAAGTAGGTTGAGCCCTTCAAGCAGATGAAGCTGCCTATTGTTTAGGGGCAGTCTGATCCAAACGAGGCTGATGATTGGATTAGACAGATGGAGATGGTCTTCGAAGTCTTGGAGACCCCAACAGTCAATTAGGTGAAATTGGCTACTATGCAGTTAGAGAAGGATGTTGGCGTATGGTGGCAGTCAGTGAAGAGGACTTTTGGGGATCAGCAAGTGACTTGGGAGGCTTTTCTGGATGAATTCATGGATCGTTTCTTTCCTTTGTATATCCATGAGAAGAAGGCAACGAAATTCTTGAATCTGCAGCAAGACAATATGACAGTACGCGAATATGAGACTAAGTTTGCCCAACTGTCGAGGTATGCACCAGAGTTGATTGTTGATGAAGCGAAGAAGGCCAAAAAATTCGAGCAGGGCTTGAGGTCAAATTTGAGGTCGCGGATGATTCCTTTGGGCATCAGGAGGTTTGATTAGCTGGTCAGGAGAGTAGCTATGACGAAAAAAGATATGGACCCATTCCAGAAGAAGCAAGAGATCTTGAATAGGAACAAGAGGCTAGCAACTGGTCAGAGTGGGAAGAAGTTCCCGGTGAAGTAGTGCAAGATCAGTAGGCCAGAGCAGAGGGTACCTGCAACTCAAAATGTAGCTTGTTACTATTGTAAGGAGGCAGGTCACTTCAGGTTAGCATGTCCTAAACTGGCAAAGCAGACTTGTTATCAATGTGGGCGAGCAGGGGCATACTAATCCTTTCTGTCCAAAGTTGAAGAAGGAAGGTTCAGGCAGAGGCAAAATTCAGAGGCAAGGGCGAGCATTTGCATTAACTGAGGAGGATGCGGGTAACTCAGAGGATGTGATCCAGGATTTGCAAGAATTTTGTATTTTTATTTACTTAATGTATTAAGTAAAACTTTATTTGACAATAAATTGAAGATTGAGTATCATTCTTCATGTAATAATTTGTTTTGGTTAATAGAATAAAAGCAAAAGTTTTATTTGATATTGGTTCTTTGCATACATTTTGTGTCGCCCAATTTTGCAGAATCTTTAGGTGTGGAACCTAAGGTGTTTCCAGGCAGAGTCTTGACGGTGGCAACACCATCAGAAGAAGAGTTGATTGCTGATCGATATTACGAGGGTTGTAATATCGAGATCGGTGGAAGATTATTTGGTATTGATCTTATTGAGCTGCAAGTTATAGGTTTGGATGTGATCATGGGAATTGATTGGATGGAAATATATGCTGCCACAATTGAATGCAAGTTGAAAGAGGTGTTGGTGAAGGCACCAGGTTGTCCCGCAGTGACTTTTCAGGGGAAGATGAAGGAACCGAAAGTGGCTGCAGTGGTGTCTAAGTTGATGATTCCAGATGAAGTCAAAGGCATTCCAGTTGTCAGGGATTTTCCTACAGTGTTCTTGGAAGATTTACCGAGATTGCAGCCGCAGCGAGATGTGGAGTTTTGTATTAATGTTAAGCTGTGGAGTGCTCCAATTTCTAAGGCTCCGTACAAGATGGCACCTGTAGAGCAGGATGAAGTTAAGAAGCAGATTGAGAAATTTCTAAGTAAGGGTTTTATCAGGCCAAGTTCTTTACAGTGGGGTGCGCCAGTATTGTTGGTGAAGAAGAAGGATGGGTCAATGAGGATGTGTATTGACTATCGGGAGTTGAATAGGGTGACTATTCAGAACAAGTATCTACTTCCACGAATTAATAATCTGCTCGATAGGCTTCGGGGAGCACTTGTCTTTTCAAAGATT
Organism: Hemerocallis citrina; assembly: GCA_017893485.1. NCBI lineage: Eukaryota > Viridiplantae > Streptophyta > Magnoliopsida > Asparagales > Asphodelaceae > Hemerocallis > Hemerocallis citrina. Next base: position 232,797,548 of record CM030361.1, on the reverse strand, counting down.
GATTTGAGATCAGGGTATCATCAAGTTCGAGTCAAGGAGGAAGATGTGAGTAAAACAGCTTTCAGGACTTGTCATGGACTCTATGAATTTTTGGTAATGCCATTCGGAGTGACGAATGCGCCAGCAGTATTCGTGGATATGATGAATCGGATCTTGTAGCCATTTATTGATTCCTTCGTGGTGGTTTTCATTGATGATATTTTGGTGTATTCAAAATCAGAGGAAGAGCATTCAATGCCCTTGACAGAGGTATTGAAGAAGTTACGGGAGCATAACTTGTATGCCAAGCTTTACGAAGTGTGAGTTTTGGAAGTTTGAGGTAGCTTTTCTTGGTCATATCCTTTCTAAGAAGGGAGTGGCCACTGATCCTCAGAAGGTTGAAGCAGTGAAGGATTGGCCTAGACCAACGACAGTGAAGGAAGTTAGAAGTTTCTTGGGTTTGGCTGGGTACTTCAGGAGATTCATTCAGGGCTATGCACAGATTGCAGTTCCTTTGACAGGCTTAACTCGGAAGAATATGGCATTCACATGGACTGATAAGTGTGAGGCGAGTTTCCTTGAGCTAAAGGAGAGGTTAATGACTGCGGCTATCTTGGCTTTGCCACAAATTAGGAAGGATTATGATATCTTCGTGATGCATCTCTCAGGGATTTGGGGTGTGTCTTGATGCAAGAAGGCAAGGTTATTGCCTATGGTTCGAGGCAGTTGCATCTGCATCAGAAGAATCATCCGACGTATGATCTGGAGTTAGCAGCTATTATCTCTGCCTTGAAGTAGTGGAGGCATTATGTATATGGTGAGAAGGTCAATATGTATACCGACCACAAGATCCTGAAGTACATTTATCACCAGAATGATCTAAATCTTCAGCAGAGAAGGTGGTTAGAAGTGTTGGAAGACATTCATCCTGAGATCAAGTATCATCCGTGGAAGGTGAATGTGGTGGCTGATGGGCTTAGTCGGAAGAACAGTTTTTCGAGTTTGATCACTACTCAGTGAGTTGGCAGTAGAGATTGATCGGGCAGGTATCGAGGTGGTATTGTAGGGTTTGGGAGCATCTTTGGCTCAGCTGAGGCTGCAGCCTTCTTTGGGAGAGCAGATTGTGGAGGGTCAGAAATCAAATGCAGAGATTCAGAAAATGTTGCAGTAGGTTTCCGATAGCAAGTTGTCAGAGTTCCGTATCCAAGATGGAGATCTATGGATGTGTAATATCCCGGACGGATATTATAATGTATAAATTATTATTTTTAAATTAAAATATTTTCAAATGGAATTTCTTGGTTTTACTCATAAAAAGTTACCAGGACATATATACTAGTATGTAAATACAGATATTGCGTCAGTTTTGTGCACTTGTGCGAAATCTTGAAAAACACATTTTTGAGAATATCTGAAAAATCCCGAGCAGGTATTTGAAATTATTATTTTATTATTATTTTATTTTTATTTCCAGAATTGAAATATTTTTGGTGGATGTCACTCGGTTTTGTTAATAAACGTTATTCGTATATATATACCAGTCTGTATCCATCAGTATTATATCAAATTAGTACTGAAATCTTCCGGGATGATAATAAAATTTATTTTATTATTGTTTTCGTAATTAATTTATTTTTGTACGGATTGAGCGGTTTTACAAACGGAAATTATCGGTATATAGATATATACATACGTAATCGTATTGTACCGATTTCGTACATTTGTACAAATCATGTAGTATGTGTTTTGGACAAAAATATATTAATTTTTCATGATTAATCAAATTTGGATGGCTAGGATTTGTTTGTAGGCTTAAACATAGGGTTAGGATTAATTAGAGATACATAAGGGTTTAAATTGTATCTTCTACTAGAAGTCTCCATCTCCACCTCACCGTGCCACCTCACCCCCTCCCCCTCCTCATGTTGGCCGGCCAAACATATTCCCAAGGGGGTTTGTGCAAGAATGGTTGTGCATTTTGCACTCTCCACCCACATTTCATCCTATAAAGACAACTCCCCTTCACCTTTTGCCTCATTTACAAGAAAACAAAAGAGAGAAGAAAAGAAAGAGAAGAAACCCTAAGTGTTCTTCATACAAGTTGTAGTAGAAAGCTAGGAGGAAGGAGAAGGAAAGCTAGCTAGTCCTTCCTACAATAATCAAAAGGTGGGGGTTCTCTAATTCTAATTTTAGCTTGTTTGTTCTTATTTATTTTTGTATGTGTAGAAAAAGAACCAATCTTTAAGGGTTAGTTTTGGTTCTACGTGAATAAAGAACCCATCTTTGATGGTTGTTTGTTGTAGGATAAAAAGAACCCATCTTTATGATGGTCGATGTCGTATGTGTATGTTCTATAATAACTTGGACTAATTTCTAAGCATATAAATGGTTGTAGGTTAAAAAGAACCCATCTCTATGATGTGTTGTTGTGTTTTTATGTTCCTAAATAACTTGGACTAATTCCTAAGCATAAGCATGTTTGTAGGGATCAAAATGATCCCTCGAAAAAAAAGAGGGATTGGTAGAACACAACAAAACCACATAAACATAGAGTATTGAACCTTGCTATGGTTATTGTTGTTATAATGATTATTTTGGACTAATTGGACTAAGATTTGTGCATAAGAACAATGGGAAATCAGGATGAAGTTCTCTCATTTTATTTGTGTGGAATCTTGTCCACTTTTGTTGTATGTGTGTTCTAAAAATGACTTGGACTAAGTATTAAGCATTAGGTGGTTGTAGGGATCAAAATGATCCCATGAAAAAAGATGGGTGGTGGAACCTAATTAAAACACATAAAGGTTGAAACTTTAACCTTGTATGTTATTTGTTGTTATTTTGGTTGTTTTGTTGAACTCAAACTATGACTTGGACTATAACTATGTGCATATAAAGATTAGTGTAGTAAGAATATTTACTATCCATTTTTGGGGTTGTAGGACTCATCTAGATTCGTAAAAGATAATTTTTTTTTGTATGTTGTTCTCTACCTTGTTAAGAAATCATTCTTTGCTAACCCTAGTTCACAAAAAGTTTCTCTTTTTGTATGTTGGAACTTGTAGGATTGAAGAAAAGTGGGTTGTAGTATGTGGAAATTTGTAGACTAAATAAATGTAGTCTTTGTAATTATATAGGACTTGTAATTTCCTAAATAAGTAGTCTTTGTAATAATTTATATAAGTCTTTTGTAGCATGTCCTAAACTAATCTAGGTTGCTAGAAAACCCATGCTTGAGTAAAGAGCCATGCTTAAATTATTCTAGGTTGCTAGAGAAACCCATGCTTGAGATGAATGTCGTAGTACCATGTCCTAAACTATTCTAGGTTCCTAGAGAACCCATGCTTGAGTTGTGTAGTAATCCTAGATTAAAAAGAACCCATTCATGCTTGTGAAACCCATGAACCATTCATGCTTGTGGAACCCATGAAGAACATTATGCTTGAGTTATTAACTATTGTAGTAAGGAAACCTATCATGCTTGAGTTGTCATAGGCTGATGTAGTAAAGAAACCCATGTTAAGTTGTATACCATGCTTGAGTTGTTGTAGTAAGAAATCCATGTTTGAGTTGATTATAGTAAGTATACCATGCTTGTGTTGTCATAGGTTGATGTAGTAAAGAAACCCATGTTAAGTTGTATACCATGCTTGAGTCGATTATATTAAGTATACCATGCTTGAGTTGTTGTAGATGGAAACTCATGCTTAAATTGTATTCATGTTTGAGTTGTAGAAAGATACCATGCTTGAGTTGTTGTAGAAGGAAACCCACGCTTAAGATGTATTCATGCTTGAGTTGTACAAAGATACCATGCTTGCGTTGTTGTAGGTTGATTATAGTGAGAAACCCATGCTTGAGTTGATTATAGTAAGTATACCATGCTTGAGTTGTTGTAGGTTGATTATAGTAAGAAACCGATGCTTGAGTTGATTATAGTAAGTATACCATGCTTGAGTTGTAGAAAGATACCATGGTTGTGTTGTTGTAGTGAGAAACCCATCATGCAAAAGTTGTATACCATGCTTGAGTAGATTATAGTAAGTATACCATGGTTGAGTTGTTGTAGAAGGAAACCCATGCTTAAATTGTATTCGTGTTTGAGTTATAGAAAGATACCATGCTTTAGTTGTTGTAAAAGGAAACCCATGCTTAAGATGTATTCATGCTTGAGTTGTAGAAGATACCATGCTTGAGTTGTTGTAGTAAAAAATCCATCATGCTTAAGTTGTATACCATGCTTGAGTCAACTATAGTAAGTATACCATGCTTGAGTTGTTGTAGAAGGAAACTCATGCTTAAATTGTATTCATGCTTGAGTTGTAGAAAGATACCATGCTTGAGTTGTTGTAGGTTGGTTATAGTGAGAAACCCATGCTTGAGTTGTTGTAGAAGGAAACCCGTGCTTGAATTGTATTCACGCTTGAGTTGTAGAAAGATACCATGCTTGAGTTATTGTAGTTGTTCTAAGTAAAGAACGCATGCTTGTGTTATTGTAGTAGTTCTAGTAAAGAACCCATGTTTGAGATATGTTGTTGTTCTAGATTTAAAAGAACCCATGCATGAGTTTGAATGGTTGTTTTAGATTCAAAAGAATCCATGCGTGTTTAAGTTGTATGTTGTAGTGGAACCCCTGTGTTTAGCTTGCATGCTAATCCAATGGAACTATTGAAATGAACCCATGCTCCACATTTGCTCTAGTTCGATTTTCAAGAAGATATCCATGAAACTAGCTCCATGATAGTTCTAGCTCGAATTGGCGAGGAACCCTTGCAATTAGGTTCTATGTAATTCTAGCTCAACTTTGAGAAAGAACCAATGAACCTAGTCACATATTGTCGTAGTTCAAATTTGGGAAAAGAACTCATGAGTTCTAGTTGTATGCGTTTCTAATTGAAATTGGACCATATGATGTGCACATGCTTCATCTTCAATATTTGGTAAATAATGGTTGGAAAAGTCACTACTGTTGTTAGCTACATAAAAGCTAGCCTAAGGGTCATCAAACATCAAGAATCGCATCTTACCACCTTGGAAACTGTGGATAAATCACACCTCGAGCACCGACGGATCTTAACTGATGTGAGTTGATCGCGGGCCGAGAGTGTTGACGAGATCCAAGTTAGGGGTAGTGATAAGGTCTCATAGTTACCGTGGGGGACGTCGATCCTCAAGAATCGCATCTTACCACCTTAGAAACTGTGGATAAATCACACCTCGAGCACCGACGGATCTTAACTGATGTGGGTTGATCGTGGACCGAAATGTTAACGAGATCCGAGTTAGGGGTAATGATGAGTAAGAGAGAGATTTCTGTCACCAGGTGTGTTCGATCGATAGGCCATGAGTTGCATCGGGATAATCATAAGAAAGTTATTGAAAACCCCGTGACACTATTTGGATTTAGTGACATCGTTAGGGTAGTAACTAATGGCTATTACTACTTAAACTCTACTTATTACCATTTTTTCTCCGAAAGGAAAGAGTTGGTGTTAAGGGTGATTCCTTATGATCCGACCTGTTCTATAGGCCGACACTAGACGGTGTTATTGGGTTGTACCTTCCTGTCAAAGGGATACGTACGGTGCCTTCTCATAAATTGGGAGCAGTTGCGTATCTCGTCTATTAATTCCTGAAATACCGTGACTTAGGGGTGCCACAGGATGCTACGTGCAGTCATGCGCTTGCGAAACCCCAGGGGTACCACAGGGGATGTTACATGCTAACCTGCGCTTGCAAGACCCTATGTTCTTTTTGTTTTCGAATGAGGTTCGGTATGCTGGGCAATAGTGGCGAACGCGATCACCACCATAGTGACTGCAGTAACAGAACTAGACTGTACCTGCAACCTTGTTTTTGTGTGAGGTCTGGTATGCCGGGACAGTAGTGGCAAACAGAGACACCATAATCGTACTGTTTTGGTTGGACTTGACCTACCTGTAACCTTACAGTCATGTCGTATTATCAGGAACAGGATTGTGTACAAAGTAGAATTCATAACGTGGGTTCAAATTCCTGTATATGAAGAAACGGCTTGAGATGTGGTGTATGTAGTATGGGCTGCATACTGTTCTGGAGACTTGCTTACATTAGAATAAGAACATGATTGCATTAGTTAATCAGGTATTAAAGTCTAAGGCGTAGTATACAATGATACATCAATTATATATACATGTTTCTCTTTTCATCAATCTGTTTGCTTTAGTGGAGAATCGCAGCTAGTTATTAGTCTTAAAAACATCAGTATATGTACTGACGTCCCCATTTCAATAGGCACTAGATTGTAGAAGTACAGGTACAGGATTCAGGAGGACTCAAGGCGAGAGAAGCAAGAGTCGTCTTCATTTTCGCTGTATTATATGTTGTTTACTATTGTTCCATTGTAACATTTCTGTAAGCTATTTATTTGTTGGGAAGCATCCAAGTGAAATACCAAGTGTTGTTCTTCATTCATTGTACTCTGATGTAATATGTTGAAAATTGTAACACTTGGGATTGTAAAGGTATTATTGTAACATTGTTGTAATGTATTGCAATTTTGTAACATTCGGATTTGTAATACATTTGTGTTGAATAAAAAAGTTTTAAATTTTCCTGTTTTTTTGTGTATTGTGGCTAATTGAAGAAAAGATTCTGGCTTATGTCACGGTTTCCCAGTTACTGAAAATCGGGGCGTTACAGAGTGGTATTAGAGCCGACTTCAATTTACAGTCCAACACAGTAGGAAAATTAAACTTGGATGCCTTTTAGGAGTCGGCTTTTAGTTAGTTGTAGACAATTATAATTCATATTGTTGTTTCTTTGAACTTATGTTTTTATAATTTTTCTATATCTGGATTAATCCAGTATATGCATTTGAAGGATGGCGTTCGAGGATATCCTAACCGAGGATGTGTTGATAGAAGAGAGTGAGCCAATTCCGAGGGATGATCCGATGATCTCGAGCAAGGAGCCAAAGGAGATTTCACTATAAGTTAACCTCAAGACGGACTCGCCTTCACCACTGCAAGGGCTAAGTTTGGATCAACGCATGGCGGCAGCGGCTAGCATATATCGAGAGATGAGGAAGCTGAGGAAGTATGTGGCCAGGAAAGATCATCAAGCTAAGAAACTGGGTGATGCTTGCATAGCTGCATTAGCAGGCATGGAAGAGGAGCGGAAATACTTCAATGCCAGATTGGCACAACTACAGCAAGAATGGGAACAAGTTCTGGAGACCGCCAAGGTTGTAGTATGCCATTTCTGTGAGGAAGATGGGCACGAGAAATCAGTCTGTCCACGACGACAAGGGAAAAGATCTACACCAGCATTAGGGTTCGAGAACCAAGGTCAGAAGCAGAAGACTCAGGAAACAAAGGGCAAACTTAGAGGCGCCAACCCAGGAAGTTGTTTCTTATGTGGTGAGCAAGGTCATTTCATGAGCCAGTGCCTGAGGAAGGACCCTCAGATGGGTACCCATGTTTGCTACAAATGTGGGAGGATTGGTCATATCCGACCAGATTGTCCCCATCTTCACAGGAAGGACGGCAGGTCAGCACCGAAGATGAAAAATAAGGGAAAGGAGCGTGTTCACCAAGGGTAGAGTTCACACTTACTACCAGCAAACTGAAGAAGGCAGGAGAGCCAATAACAATATGTGCATATGGAACTGCAACTAAGTTAAAAGTTGAATTTTTGGAATTTATTTTGGACTAAGAAGTAATGTATGATGAAACACTTTTTGTAACCAGTTGGATTTATATATATGGAATCCATGCAACTGTTTTGTTCGATTATGGTTCATCATAATCTTTGTCTAAATTACTTTTCAAGAAGTTGAGATATGTGCGGGAGGCAACTCTAGATTTGGTTTTGTTGATTACACCATCTGGAGTGTCAACTTTGAGCAAATTATAGGAGAGAATCCTGGAAGTCAGAAGTTATGTTCGTAGGCCATGTCCTATTCTATGGAGGGAGTGGCTACCGAAGTGCAAAAGATCGAGATAAGTGAAGAATTATCCTTAGCCAAGGACCGTGAAGAAAGTAAGAAGCCAGATAATGAGATCCGGCAGGCCAGTATTGGAGTAATTACTGAAGATTGGAGCTCAGTTTTGGCACAATTGAAGCCACAATCGAGTCTAATGGAGCAAGTCAGAAGGCTTAGGCAGGAGATGCCAGGAATGAAGCACTGAAGTGGCAAGTTGATGAAGGAAAAATCAGAATATCGGTATGGACTTCATCACAGGAGTACCCAGAAGTTCGAAAATGTATGACTCAATTTGGGTTATTGGGAACCGGTTGACGAAATTCTGCACATTTTTCCGATAAAGATGACTTAGACGCTAGAGAAATTAGCGGAAGTCCACATTGAAGGCGTAAGGAAGCAGCATGGAGTACCAGTATTAGCGATTCTGACCAAGATTCGAGAATTTTGTCTCGACTTTGGTAGAGTTACAGGCAGCTTTGGGATCGAGGTCGGGTTCTTTGGAGAATCAGTTCATGGATGAGTCACTTGGGAGCCGGAAAGCCGTATAAGGTTTTCTTTCCCCGAGTTATTTAGAGTATGGATGATTTTCTGTTTTTCTGACTTAACGTAGTTCTGAGGACAAAACTATTCTAAGGAGAGAGTATTGTAATATCCCGAACGGATATTATAATGTATAAATTATTATTTTTTAAATTAAAATATTTTTAAATGGAATTTCTTGGTTTTACTCATAATTCCGGGCAGGTATTTAAAATTATTATTTTATTATTATTTTATTTTTATTTTCAGAATTGAAATATTTTTGGTGGATATCACCCGGTTTTGTTAATAAACGTTATCCGTATATATATACCAGTCTGTATACATCTATATTGTATCAGGTTGGTACTAGAATCTTTTGGGATGATAATAAAATTTATTTTATAATTATTTTCGTAATTAATTTATTTTTGTACGGATTGAGCGGTTTTACAAACGAAAATTATCGGTATATAGATATGTACATACATAATCGTATTATACCGATTTCGTACGTTTGTACAAATCATGTAGTATGTGTTTTGGACAAAAATATCTTATTTTTTTCATGATTAATAAAATTATGATGGCTAGGATTTGTTTAAAGGCTTAAACCTAGGGTTAGGATTAATTAGAGATACATAAGGGTTTAAATTGTATCTTCTACTAGAAGTCTCCATCTCCACCTCCTGATGTTGGCCGGCCAAACATATCCCCAAGGGGTTTTGTGCAAGAATGGTTGTCCAATTGGCACTCTCCACCCTCATTTCATCCTATAAATACCCTTCTCCTTCACCTTTTGCCTCATTTACAAGGAAAAAAAAAAGAGAAAGGAAAAGAAAGAGAAGAAACCCTAAGTGTTCTTCATTTAGGGTTTTTCATTAAGTGTTCTTCATACAAGTTGTAGTAGAAAGCTAGGAGGAAGGAGAAGGAAAGCTAGCTAGTCCTTCCTACAAGAATCAAAATGTGGGGGTTCTCTACTTCTAATTTTAGCTTGTTTGTTCATATTTATTTTGGTATGTGTAGAAAAGAACCCATCTTTAAGGGTTAGTTTTGGTTCTATGTGAATAAAGAACACATCTTTGATGGTTGTTTGTTGTAGGATAAAAAGAACTCATCTTTATTATGGTGGATGTTGTATGTGTATGTTCTATAACAACTTGGACGAATTTCTAAACATATAAGTGTTTGTAGGTTAAAAAGAATCCATCTTTATGATGTATTGTTGTGTTTTTATGTTCCTAAATATCTGGACTAATTCCTAAGCATAAGCATGTTTGTAGGGATCAAAATGATCCTATTAAAAAAAAGAGGGATTGGTAGAACTCAACAAAATCACATAAAGATAGACTATTGAACCCTTCTATGGTTATTGTTGTTATGATGATTATTTTGGACTAATTGGACTAAGATTTGTGCATAAGAACGGTGGGAAATCAAGATGAAGTTCTCTCTTTTTATTTATGTGGAATCTTGTCCACTTTTGTTGTATGTGTGTTCTAAAAATAACTTGGACTAAGTAATAAGCATGCGGTGGTTGTAGGGATCAAAAGGATCCCATGAAAAACGATGGGTGGTGGAACTTAATTAAAACACATAAAAGTTGAATCTTTAACCTTGTATGTTATTTGTTGTTATTTTGGTTGTTTTGTTGAACTCAAACTAGGACTTGGACTATAACTATGTCCATAAAAAGATTAGTGTTGTAAGAATATTTACTACCCATTTTTGGGGTTGTAGGACTCATCTAGCTTTTTAAAAGATAAGTTTTTGTTGTATGTTGTTCTCTACCTTGTTAAGAAAACATTCTTTGCTAACCCTAGTTCATAAAAAGTTGCACTTTTTGTATGTAGGAACATGTAGGATTGAAGAAAAGTGGGTTGTAGTATGTGAAAATTTGTAGACTAAATAAATGTAGTCTTTGTAATTATATTGGACTTGTAATTTCTTAAATAAGTAGTCTTTGTAATAATTTATATTAGTCTTTTATAGCATGTCCTAAACTAATCTAGGTTGCTAGAAAACCCATGCTTGAGTAAAGAACCATGCTTAAATTATTCTAGGTTGCTAGAGAAACCCATGCTTGAGATGAATGTCATAGTACCATGTCCTAAACTATTCTAGGTTGCTAGAGAACTCATGCTTGAGTTGTGTTGTAATCCTAGAATAAAAAAAAACCCATTCATGCTTGTGAAACTCATGAACCATTCATGCTTGTGGAACCCATGAAAAACATTATGCTTGAGTTACTAACTATTGTAGTAAAGTAACCTACCAAGCTTGAGTTGTCATAGGTTGATGTAGTAAAGAAACCCATGTTAAGTTGTATACCATGCTTGAGTTATTGTAGTAAGAAACCCATGTTTGAGTTGATTATAGTAAGTATACCATGCTTGTGTTGTCATAGGTTGATGTAGTAAAGAAACCCATGTTAAGTTGTATACCATGCTCGAGTCGTTTATAGTAAGTATACCATGCTTGAGTTGTTGTAGAAGGAAACCCATGCTTAAATTGTATTCATGCTTGAGTTGTAGAAAGATACCATGCTTGAGTTGTTGTAGAAGGAAACTCATGCTTAAATTGTATTCATACTTGAGTTGTAGAAAGATACCATGCTTGTGTTGTTGTAGGTTGATTATAGTGAAAAACCCATGCTTGAGTTGATTATAGTAAGTATACCATGTTTGATTTGTTGTAGGTTGATTATAGTAAAAAACCCATGCTTGAGTTAATTATAGTAAGTATACCATGCTTGAGTTGTAGAAAGATATCATGCTTGAGTTGTTATAGTAAGAAACCCATCATGCTTAAGTTGTATACCATGCTTGAGTCGAATATAGTAAGTATACCATGCTTGAGTTATTGTAGAAGGAAACCCAAGCTTAAATTGTATTCATGCTTGAGTTATAGAAAGATACCATGTTTGAGTTGTTGTAGAAGGAAACCCATGCTTAAATTGTATTTGTGCTTGAGTTGTAGAAAGATACCATGCTTGAGTTACTGTAGTAAGAAACCCATCATGCTTACGTTGTATACCATGCTTGAGTCGATTATAGTAAGTATACCATGCTTAAGTTGTTGTATAAGGAAACCCATGCTTAAATTGTATTCATGCTTGAGTTGTGGAAAGATACCATGCTTGAGTTGTTGTAGGTTGATTATAGTGAGAAACCGATGGTTGAGTTGTTGTAGAAGAAAACCTATGCTTGAATTGTATTCACGCTTGAGTTGTGGAAAGATACCATGCTTGTGTTATTGTAGTTGTTTTAAGTAAAGAACGCATGCATGTGTTATTGTACTAGTTCTAGTAAGGAACCCATGTTTGAGATGTGTAGTTGTTCTAGATATAAAAGAAAGCATGCGTGAGTTTGAATGGTTGTTTTAGATTCAAAAGAATCCATGCGTGTTTAAGTTGTGTGTTGTAGTGGAACCCATGAGTGTAATACCCTGATTTTTCAATTAATGAGAAATTATTTATTTTGCACGTATTGTGCACGTGCAATATTTTGTTTGGATTATTTTATCATGATGTGTATATTTAAATATAATTTTCTCAAATTATTTTAGTACAAAAAGCCTTATTTAAAAGCCTTATTTGATTTAATTAAAAAGCCTTTTCTTAAAAAGCCCAAAAGTATTTTATTTTATTTATTTTTATAAACTATTTTGGCCCAAAAAGAAAGCCCATGAATTAATCTATTTTAATTAAACTTGTCATGTAGAAGACTTTTTCTTAACAAATTATTTTTTTATACAAATTTAAGAATGTACAAATTTGGCCTAGTTGCATGCACGTGCACTACACGTACACGTGCAATGCACACTCTCTCTCCTAGGCCGGGTATCATTCTTTTTGGAGGGATTTTTGATTTTGGGTGTGGAGAACATGGTGGTAGTTTCATGGAAGTGGGTAGTTCTTCTAACTCCTACTTTGATCTAGTCCCTTCATCCAACAACCACCAAAACAATCTTGGCCCTCCATTCCACTCATTTCCTAGTATAAATACCCCCCCTTCTCATGGCTAATTTTTCATATGCAAAGTATAATTTCTAAGTTATAGTATTTTAATAGTGAGAGTTATAAAAGATAAGAGAGTTGTGTGGGTTTTTGGTTGCTTGGAGTGGCCGGCATCAAGGAAGGGAAGCATTCGGTGTGGACTAGAGGAAGCATTCGGTGGCTTGGAAGCTTGGAGTTGTGCACTCTTTTGGCTAGGAGGAGGTGTTCTCATCTACAAGGGCTTGGTTGCTTTTGTTTGTGTTTCTCTCCAATTAAGGTGGGTAAAACATTTCATATTTCTAAAGTAGGTCCATGCTAAGTTTCAACCATCAAAGATGCATGAAAAATATTAATAAGAGCCCACTTGAATTGAGTAGTTATCATGTGAATTGATTGAAATGTGGTGATTAACTTATATGGCTTTAGTGTCAAAATTAAATTGTGTGTAGATAGCTCCATGTTTATTAGTATGGTGGTGAGTAAAATTAATTGAGAATGTTGTTGTTATGATTAGAGACATAATGCATGCTTGTTAATTATGAAATTGGAAATATTGAACCTATTAAGAAAGAGTACACCTTATTTTTTGAAGAAAAGTGAAATATTTGTATGTTGAGATGTAGTGAGTATACTTCATTATGACATTGTTGATTAATGAAAATACTACTCACAAAACTAGTAGTTGAATTGTGATAAATGGACCTTTATGTTGATATAGATGCGGACTATTATAAACATGTATATTGGTTGAATTAAGAACTAATATCAGTAAATTATCACCATGAAATTATTGAATAAAAAGACTAGTAGATCAATTATATGGCAATGTCGAAAATACAATATCTTGTAGTTTAATAGATAAATCTTGGATTTTTGTGTGTGAAAAATGTATTTCATTAGTACCAAAAAATTATATTATTTTACTGGTATGAACTTATATGACTGAGGATTTAATCTGGAAGTTTTTAGAAAATTTTTCTTAAAGTAATAAGAAACTATGGCTTATTGAATATCGAGTTATTTTTAAAGCAGTACGAATATAATATAAATGGATTTTTAATTGGGTTAGTGACAACCCGAGACAGTGGCTCAGGTGGTCTTGGACTGCGGTTTACTTCTCTGGCTTGCACAGTTCGAATCCCAGTAGCCACACTTCTTTTGTTAAAATTCTCTAAAAACCAGTAAACAGCGAACCAAGGGTATATATAGACCCCAGTCGCTCTTATGACGTGTTCAGCGACCGGCCTAGTGGTCGGGGCTCTGTGCTGTCTTGGTGCGGCGCCTGGTTCGAATCTTGGGTTCGGCATATAGGGAAAAAAATATTTTTTTGGGGGTTTTTTGAAGTCCAAAAATTATGAAATAAATATGGTAATTCTTATAAAAATACAAGGAATTTTATAAGAGTGATTTGGGTATTATTTGAATGAAATACAATATGGTTTGTGAATAAAAGGCATAATTAGAGCTTTGGTTATAAGAGTTATACTTATGGAATTTATAACTTATAAGAATTAAGTGAAATAGGCTATTATAAAGTAATTGGCAAAAATACTTGTAGTGTGACATGATTTTATTTATTCTCATTTGTGAATATTGTGCAAGATATGAAGTATGAATGTTGAATAGTGATATTATGAAGTTGCATGGATTCATGTATGATTATGAAATTAAAACCATGATTTATGAAAAAGAAAAAGAAATTTGTTGGCTATGATTATGAATCTTATGAGTTGTAAGTACTCAAGTTGAAGATTGTGAAATGAAATTCGAACTAGAGTAGCTAAGTCTCCCCGGCATTGAGAAAAATGAATTGAGATGAAATTAGACCAAGGTTGGTCATGATGAAACAAATGAATAAGTCCGGTTGATGGAGAGGCTAACTCTAGAGATTATTTTGTTCATGATTTTTAAATAAAACTAAGGACTAGTACATAGTGGAGACGTGATGAAAGTAGAAGAAAAACATGAGTATGGGGGCCATCGGATAGCGGTGTGAGAGCGATCCACAGGCTTCCTGCTTGATGCGTCAAGACATGGCGTGGGCGCTACTCCGGAATTATCGTCCCGTTGGCGACGCTCGTGGGAATGTTCGAGTGGCTATGGGTGGTGCCATTGTTCCATGGCGGAGGCTGAATTGTCCATAGGTTGCCTGCTCGATGCGTCGTGACAGTGCGTGGGATTCCCCTCCAGGCTGCCTGGACATGGGCTCATAGATCATAGGACATCTAAGACACTACCGTAGTTACAGTAGTAGTTTAAGACATAACGGGGGATTGAACCCTATCAAGATGAAGAACGAATAAGGGCTTGCCCTCGGACCTATGTAGTATGGGATGCATAGAATCCGAACAAGTGCGCATTAGTGTCATGTAACATAATTAACTGCATTAAGGACTAAGTGTACAATCACAACACGACATCAATAGGGTAGTCCCTTTAGTTTGAATTGTGACAAGTTTGTGTTTGCTAAATATGAAATGTTAAGTTATACTATTCCCGGCATAGAGAGGATGGCCGTGTATAATGTTCGTCGGTTGAATAAACTGACGTACCCACAGTCTTATATGCAGGTATATGTCATGTTAAAGATTAAAGAAGAATGGATGCTTAAAGATTGTATCATTGTTGTTGTACTTTATTTCAATTGTTGTATTTTACTTCCGCTGTGCAAAAGAAAGATGTAATTGTGATGTAATCTCTGATGTATGATGAAAAGTTTTAATTTCCCTGTAAAATTGTACTAAAGAAAGTGAAAAGATCCTGTAGAACATCTCGAATTCAGTGTATTTGGGATTCGGGGCATTACAGAGTGGTATCAGAGCCACGCTTTCTACACTTTCACACTTGTACAAATTTATAGGGAACGACACCCTAGTAGTGGACATTAGAGTGTGTGTTTGAATCTAGAGATTTAAATGTAAGTGACTTACATTTGTGTTGCTCTATGATTTATGCTTCTTCCTCTCTATTTCTAAGATGGCTGATCACTTCGACCCTGCTGGAGGCGACGACTGGCATATCATTGAGGAAGAGTACCATCCTGGACAGGCAGATTCCGAGGACGAGTACTACCCTGGACAAGCTGATTCTGATGATGAGGAGTACCCTGAATCCCGAGAGATCACTCCACCTCCGGATTCATCTGATGATTCTTCTTCCGACGAAGAAGAAGTACCAGTTCCAAGTGGTCTTGTAACTTCTCTTCAGAGGCAAGTGGAAACCCTGAAGGAGAGAGTTGGATTATTGGAGGCTCAGCTGGAGAAGCGGAAGGCCGACTATTCTGTTCTCAGCCATCGGATTTGGGAACTTGAGAAGAAAAAGAACCTAACTGATGTGCTGAAGGATGAGGTTGATGAACTACGGGATGAACTTCGAGCAGTGAAGAGGACCCGTAGGATTTAGAGTGTTGTAGCTTCTATTTCTTTCCGTTCTGATGTCAAAAATGTTCTTCAATTCGAATGTATAAAGTTTGGAATTCAATGAAATGGAAGTTGGTTTAAATTCTTGTTATATACTTCGAATTTGACGGATCTTTTGCATCAGAATATGTCGAGAAGAGGAGCAAGGAATGGGGAAGGTTTGGATCTGGAGACTGAGCTTGCTAGGGTCTACCAGACGCTGAATGCAGTGGCTCAGAACCAAGCTAGGGGGCCGGCGAATCTAGTGTCCGAGGCGATTAAGCTGGTGGAATCGTTCAAGAGAAAGAAACCACCCGTATTCGAGGGAAAGTCAGACCCAGATGCGGTTGACAACTGGATACGGCAAGTGGAGACAATCTTCGAGGTGTTGGAGACACCGGAGGGTAGCAAGGTCAAGTTGGCGACTTTGCAGCTGGAGAAGGATGCGGCGGTTTGGTGGCAATCCATGAAGAGGACCATGGGAGGTCTGTTGCTTGGCTGGGAGGAATTTCTGGAAGAATTCCGCAGTCATTATTTCCCCTCCGACGTCCAGGAGAAGAAGGCGATGGAGTTCCTGTCGCTTCGGCAAGGCAGCATGTCGGTGAGAGCATATGAGACCAAGTTCACTCAGCTCTCCAGGTATGCTCCAGAGCTGGTGATGGATGAGGCCAAGAAAGCTCGCAAGTTCGAGCATGGTCTGAGGCCTAGTTTGAGATCTCGTATGATACCCCTTGGTATCAGGAGATTCGATAAGCTGGTCAAGAGGGCGGCAGCGACGGAGGCGGATATGGAGCAGTTCCAAGTTGTTCAGAACAGGAGGAACAACTGGCAGTCTGGTAAGAGGCCTGCACATTCGGGAAGTTTCAGGGGGCAACCATCTGCACAGAGGTTCAAACCGACAAGGGCGAACGCTATTGGTGTAGCTGGAGGACCTGGAAACAATGTGGCGAGACCTCCTGTGGTGACTTGCTTTAACTGTGGGGAAGCGGGACACTACCGATCTCATTGTCCCAAACTTAAGCGCGGTAATAGCAGCGCACCAACGCAGCAGGCTGGGAAGAAGCCGTACCAATCAGGGCGAGTATTTGCCTTGACAGAAGCTGATGCTGAGGAGGCGGATCAGGTCATCTCTGGTACGAGGGCTGGTGTTTAGAGTCTTTGTCATTTCTTTTCCCTTTGTTTAGTGAGGCTGTTATGTAATGGTGTATATTATGTAACAGGCGAACTCTATCTTAATGGAATGAAAGCTGTCGTATTGTTTGATATCGGATCCTCTCATACTTTTGTGTCTCCAAAGTTTGCTAAAGTGTTGGGAGTGGAATCGAAGATTTTCCCAGGCAAGATCTTATCAGTAGCTACTCCGTCAGGGGAAACTTTAACCACTGATCGGTATTATGCTGATTGCGAGATTGTGATTGGGGATAGAATCTTTGGCATTGATCTGATCGAGCTGACCATCTTGGGAGTCGATGTTGTCATTGGCATTGATTGGATGTCGGTGTACAGTGCGAGCATCGAGTGTAAAACCAAGACGGTGACAGTGAAGGCTCCAGGAGGACCTGAAGTCGTGTTCCAAGGGAAGCAGAAGTGTTCTAAGCTGGTGGCAACTATCCGCAAGGAAGAGACTCCTGTGGAAGTGCAAGGGATTCCTGTGGTTCGGGACTATCCAACAGTGTTCTTGGAAGATTTCCCTGGGTTACCCCCGCATCGTGATGTAGAGTTCAGCATCACTGTTCAACCGGGAAGTGCACCCATTTCTAAGGCACCTTATAGGATGGCTCCAGTGGAACAGGATGAGGTGAAATGGCAAATTGAGGAACTGTTGGAAAAAGGCTTTATTCAACCTAGTGCGTCACCTTGGGGAGCACCAGTGCTTTTGGTAAAGAAGAAGGATGGATCGATGAGAATGTGCATCGATTACCGGGAGCTGAATAAGGTCACTGTTCAGAATAAGTATCCGATTCCTCGAATTGATGACTTGTTCGACCGTCTACAAGGAGCAGCTGTATTCTCCAAAATAGATCTTCGATCAGGATATCACCAAGTTCGAGTGAAAGCTCAAGATGTGCATAAGACTGCATTTAGAACTCGGCATGGGCATTACGAATTCTTAGTTATGCCATTCGGAGTGACGAATGCACCTGCAATCTTCATGGACTTGATGAACAGAGTTCTGAGGCCATTTATTGATTCCTTCGTCGTGGTGTTTATCGACGATATTCTCGTGTACTCCAAGTCTGAGGAGGAGCACACTGAGCATCTGGCAGCAGTTTTGCAGAAGTTGGAAGAGCAGCAGTTGTATGCCAAGTTATCCAAGTGTGATTTCTGGAAATCTGAAGTGGCATTCCTAGGTCACATCCTTTCTAAGGAGGGAGTGGCAACTGATCCTCAGAAGATAGAGGCAGTGAGAGATTGGGCAAGGCCTACTACAGTGAAGGAAGTCAGAAGTTTCCTTGGGATGACTGGATATTATCGGAGATTCATTCAAGGTTATGCTCAGATAGCTGTACCACTTACTGGACTGACCAAGAAGAATGTGAGCTTCAAGTGGACTGAGCAATGTGAGGCGAGTTTTCAGGAGTTGAAAGTAGGCTGACTACTGCACCTATCTTGGCTTTGCCTAGAGCTGGTGTCGAGTATGACGTTTATAGCGATGCTTCACATCGGGGGCTTGGTTGTGTCTTAATGCAAGAAGGAAGAGTAATCGCTTATGGGTCTAGGCAACTACGACCGCATGAGAAGAATTACCCGACTCATGATCTAGAGTTGGCTGCGATTATTTTTTGCTTTGAAGCAATGGAGGCACTACGTGTACGGTGAAAAGTTGAATATGTACACGGATCATAAAAGCTTGAAGTATATATATCAGCAGAGGGATCTCAATCTAAGGCAGCGGAGATGGTTGGAAGTGCTCGAGGATATGCGACCTGAGATCAAGTATCATCCTGGAAAGGCTAATGTTGTTGCCGATGCACTTAGTCGCAAGAGCAGTTTGGCCAGTTTGATTACAACTCAGAGGCAGCTGATTGAGGTGTTTGACCGAGCTGGTATTGAGGTTGTCTTGCAAGGATTGGGAGCATCTTTGGCTCAGTTGAGGCTTCAGCCTACTCTGAATACAAGGATCATTGCAAGTCAGGAAGTTGATGCTGATATCTTGGAGATGAAGGAGCAGGTCAGTGCTGGCAGGTTGCCCGGTTTTCAAATCAGGGACGGAGTGCTGTGGTTCGGAGATAGGCTGTGCGTTCCAAATCAGGCGGACCTGAAAGAGAGTATTCTTCAGGAGGCGCATGCTACTCTTTTGTCGGTACATCCTGGGAGTACTAAGATGTACAAGGACATCAAGCAGCATTTCTGGTGGTCAGGTTTGAAGCGGGATGTGGCTGAATTTGTCGCGAAGTGTGAGGTTTGTCAGCAAGTCAAAGCCGAAAATCAGAGACCCGGAGGTCTATTACAGCCGTTACCTATTCCGGAATGGAAGTGGGATAACATCAGTATGGATTTCATCACGGGATTGCCTAAGAGTTCTAAAGGCAATGATGCAATTTGGGTTATAGTCGATCGACTTACCAAGTCCGCTCACTTTTTGGCGATGAAACTCACTGCTTCGATGGACAAGTTGGCTGAGATGTATGTTGGTGAGATTGTCCGATTTCATGGCGTTCCTTCGACTATTGTGTCTGATTGAGATGCGCGGTTTACTTCACATTTCTGGAGGAGTCTTCAGGCAGCTTTGGGTACCAAGACAGATTTCAGCACTGCTTTTCATCCGCAAACCGATGGGCAGACCGAGAGAGTCAACCGTATTCTTGAGGATATGCTTCGGTGTTGTATACTAGACTTTGGAGGTAGTTGGGAAAGGCATTTACCTTTGGTGGAGTTTGCCTACAACAACAGTTTTCAGGCCAGTATTGGGATGGCGCCGTACGAAGCTCTGTATGGCAGGAAGTGCAGGACTCCTGTTTGTTGGTATGAAGTAGGGGAGCGTCAGTTGTTTGGTCCTGAGCTTGTGAAACTGACTTCTGAGAAGATTGATCTGATCAGGAAAAGGTTGGTGGATGCTCAGAGCAGGCAGAAAAGCTATGCAGACAACCGGAGAAGGGACCTTGAGTTTGAGGTTGGTGACTTCGTCTTTCTGAAGGTATCACCCAGTAAAGGTGTGGTTCGTTTTGGCAAGGGCGGGAAGTTAGCCCCGAGGTTTATAGGCCCGTATAAGATATTGAAAAGGATCGGGAAAACTGCTTACCGGCTTGAATTACCGGAAGAGTTGTCTCAGGTACACAATGTCTTTCATGTGTCTATGCTGAGAGGTTATATTCCAGACCTGAGTCATCATTTGCCTGAAGTACTGGAAGGTTTGCAGTTAGACCTGAATTACATCGAGTCTCCTGTTGAGATTGTTGATCGTCGAGAGAAAGTCTTGAGGAATAAGACGATACCGATGGTCAAGGTAGTCTGGAGAAACCACTTGGTTGAAGAGGCTACTTGGGAATCTGAGGAGAGGATGTTGAAGGACTATCCTGAGCTCTTTGCTTGATTGTATTTTTGTATCTTCTGTTCTTGTTGTGTGTGTTGTATTTTTCTCGCTCTTGATTGTAGTTCCGGGGACGGAACTATTCTAAGGAGGGAGTGCTGTAATACCCTGATTTTTCAATTAATGAGAAATTATTTATTTTGCACGTATTGTGCACGTGCAATATTTTGTTTGGATTATTTTATCATGATGTTTATATTTAAATATAATTTTCTCAAATTATTTTAGTACAAAAAGCCTTCTTTAAAAGCCTTATTTGATTTAATTAAAAAGCCTTTTCTTAAAAAGCCCAAAAGTATTTTATTTTATTTATTTTTATAAACTATTTTGGCCCAAAAAGAAAGCCCATGAATTAATCTATTTTAATTAAACTTGTCATGTAGAAGACTTTTTCTTAACAAATTATTTTTTTATACAAATTTAAGAATGTACAAATTTGGCCTAGTTGCATGCACGTGCACTACACATACACGTGCAATGCACACTCTCTCTCCTAGGCCAGGTATCATTCTTTTTGGAGGGATTTTTGATTTTGGGTGTGGAGAACATGGTGGTAGTTTCATGGAAGTGGGTAGTTCTTCTAACTCCTACTTTGATCTAGTCCCTTCATCCAACAACCACCAAAACAATCTTGGCCCTCCATTCCACTCATTTCCTAGTATAAATACCCCCCCTTCTCATGGCTAATTTTTCATATGCAAAGTATAATTTCTAAGTTATAGTATTTTAATAGTGAGAGTTATAAAAGATAAGAGAGTTGTGTGGGTTTTTGGTTGCTTGGAGTGGCCGGCATCAAGGAAGGGAAGCATTCGGTGTGGACTAGAGGAAGCATTCGGTGGCTTGGAAGCTTGGAGTTGTGCACTCTTTTGGCTAGGAGGAGGTGTTCTCATCTACAAGGACTTGGTTGCTTTTGTTTGTGTTTCTCTCCAATTAAGGTGGGTAAAACATTTCATATTTCTAAAGTAGGTCCATGCTAAGTTTCAACCATCAAAGATGCATGAAAAATATTAATAAGAGCCCACTTGAATTGAGTAGTTATCATGTGAATTGATTGAAATGTGGTGATTAACTTATATGGCTTTAGTGTCAAAATTAAATTGTGTGTAGATAGCTCCATGTTTATTAGTATGGTGGTGAGTAAAATTAATTGAGAATGTTGTTGTTATGATTAGAGACATAATGCATGCTTGTTAATTATGAAATTGGAAATATTGAACCTATTAAGAAAGAGTACACCTTATTTTTTGAAGAAAAGTGAAATATTTGTATGTTGAGATGTGGTGAGTATACTTCATTATGACATTGTTGATTAATGAAAATACTACTCACAAAACTAGTAGTTGAATTGTGATAAATGGACCTTTATGTTGATATAGATGCGGACTATTATAAACATGTATATTGGTTGAATTAAGAACTAATATCAGTAAATTATCACCATGAAATTATTGAATAAAAAGACTAGTAGATCAATTATATGGCAATGTCGAAAACACAATATCTTGTAGTTTAATAGATAAATCTTGGATTTTTGTGTGTGAAAAATGTATTTCATTAGTACCAAAAAATTATATTATTTTACTGGTATGAACTTATATGACTGAGGATTTAATCTGGAAGTTTTTAGAAAATTTTACCAAAGTAATAAGAAACTATGGCTTATTGAATATCGAGTTATTTTTAAAGCAGTACGAATATAATATAAATGGATTTTTAATTGGGTTAGTGACAACCCGAGCCAGTGGCTCAGGTGGTCTTGGACTGCGGTTTACTTCTCTGGCTTGCACAGTTCGAATCCCAGTAGCCACACTTCTTTTGTTAAAATTCTCTAAAAACCAGTAAACAGCGAACCAAGGGTATATATAGACCCCAGTCGCTCTTATGACGTGTTCAGCGACCGGCCTAGTGGTCGGGGCTCTGTGCTGTCTTGGTGCGGCGCCTGGTTCGAATCTTGGGTTCGGCATATAGGGAAAAAAATATTTTTTGCGGGGTTTTTTGAAGTCCAAAAATTATGAAATAAATATGGTAATTCTTATAAAAATACAAGGAATTTTATAAGAGTGATTTGGGTATTATTTGAATGAAATACAATATGGTTTGTGAATAAAAGGCATAATTAGAGCTTTGGTTATAAGAGTTATACTTATGGAATTTATGACTTATAAGAATTAAGTGAAATAGGCTATTATAAAGTAATTGGCAAAAATACTTGTAGTGTGACATGATTTTATTTATTCTCATTTGTGAATATTGTGCAAGATATGAAGTATGAATGTTGAATAGTGATATTATGAAGTTGCATGGATTCATGTATGATTATGAAATTAAAACCATGATTTATGAAAAAGAAAAAGAAATTTGTTGGCTATGATTATGAATCTTATGAGTTGTAAGTACTCAAGTTGAAGATTGTGAAATGAAATTCGAACTAGAGTAGCTAAGTCTCCCCGGCATTGAGAAAAATGAATTGAGATGAAATTAGACCAAGGTTGGTCATGATGAAACAAATGAATAAGTCCGGTTGATGGAGAGGCTAACTCTAGAGATTATTTTGTTCATGATTTTTAAATAAAACTAAGGACTAGTACATAGTGGAGACGTGATGAAAGTAGAAGAAAAACATGAGTATGGGGGCCATCGGATAGCGGTGTGAGAGCGATCCACAGGCTTCCTGCTTGATGCGTCAAGACATGGCGTGGGCGCTACTCCGGAATTATCGTCCCGTTGGCGACGCTCGTGGGATGTTCGAGTGGCTATGGGTGGTGCCATTGTTCCATGGCGGAGGCTGAATTGTCCATAGGTTGCCTGCTCGATGCGTCGTGACAGTGCGTGGGATTCCCCTCCAGGCTGCCTGGACATGGGCTCATAGATCATAGGACATCTAAGACACTACCGTAGTTACAGTAGTAGTTTAAGACATAACGGGGGATTGAACCCTATCAAGATGAAGAACGAATAAGGGCTTGCCCTCGGACCTATGTAGTATGGGATGCATAGAATCCGAACAAGTGCGCATTAGTGTCATGTAACATAATTAACTGCATTAAGGACTAAGTGTACAATCACAACACGACATCAATAGGGTAGTCCCTTTAGTTTGAATTGTGACAAGTTTGTGTTTGCTAAATATGAAATGTTAAGTTATACTATTCCCGGCATAGAGAGGATGGCCGTGTATAATGTTCGTCGGTTGAATAAACTGACGTACCCACAGTCTTATATGCAGGTATATGTCATGTTAAAGATTAAAGAAGAATGGATGCTTAAAGATTGTATCATTGTTGTTGTACTTTATTTCAATTGTTGTATTTTACTTCCGCTGTGCAAAAGAAAGATGTAATTGTGATGTAATCTCTGATGTATGATGAAAAGTTTTAATTTTCCTGTAAAATTGTACTAAAGAAAGTGAAAAGATCCTGTAGAACATCTCGAATTCAGTGTATTTGGGATTCGGGGCGTTACAATGAGTTTAGCTTGCATGCTAATCCAATGGAACTATTGAAATGAACCCATGTGCCACATTTGCTCTAGTTCGATTTTTAAGAAGAAACCCATGAAACTAGTTCCATGTTAGTTCTAGCTCGAATTGGCGAGCAACCCATGCAATTAGTTTCTAGGTGATTCTAGCTCAACTTTGAGAAAGAACCCATGAACCTATTCGCATATTGTCCTAGTTCAAATTTGGAAAAAGAACCCATTAGTTCTAGTTGTATGCGTTTCTAATTGAAATTGGACCATATGATGTGCACATGCTTCATCTTCAATATATGGTAAATAATGGTTGGAAAAGTCACTAGTATTGTTAGCTAGATAAAAGCTATCCTAAGGGTCATCGAACATCAAGAATCGCTTCTTACCACCTTGGAAACTGTGGATAAATCACACCTCGAGCACCGACAGATCTTAACTGATGTGGGTTGATCGCGGGCCGAGAGTGTCAACCAGATCCGAGTTAGGGGTAGTGTTAAGGTCTTATAGTTACCGTAGGGGCCATTGACCATTAAGAATTGTATCTTACCACCTTAGAAACTGCGGGTAAATCACATCTCGAGCACCGACGGATCTTAACTGATGTGGTTTGATCGTGGGCCGTGAATGTTGACGAGATCCGAATTAGGGGTAATGATGAGTAAGAGAGAGATTTCTGTCACAGGTATCTTGAATCGATAGGCCATGAGTTGGATCGGGATAATCATAAGAAAGTTATTGAAAACCCTGTGAGACTGTTTGGATTTATTGACATCGTTAGGGTAGTAACTTATGGCTATTACTACTTAAACTCTACTTATTATCATTTTTTCGCTGAAGGGAAAGAGTTGGTGTTAAGGGTGATTCCTTATGATCCGACCTGTCCTATAGGCCGACACTAGGCGGTGTTATTGGGTTGTACCTTCCTGTCAAAGGGATACGTACGGTGCCTTCTCACGAGTTGGGAGCACGGGTTGCATATCTTGTCTGTTAATTTCTGAAATACCATTGGGGTGCCACAGGATGCTACGTGCAATCTTACTCTTGCGAGACCCCAGGGGTGCCACAGGGGATGCTATGTGCTAACCTGTGCTTGCGAGACCCTATGTTCTTTTGGTTTTCGAATGAGGTCCGGTACGCTGGACAATAGTGGCAAACGCGATCACCACTATAGTGACTACAGTAACAGAACTAGACCGTACCTGCAACCTTGTTTTTGAGTGATGTTCGGTACGCTGGGTAGTAGTGGCAAATAGAGACACCATAGTCGTACTGCATTGGTGGGACTTGACCCACCTGCAACCTTACAGTCACGTCGTATTGTCAGGAACAGGATTGTGTACAAAGCTGAATTCATAACGTGGGTTCAAATCCCTATATTTGAAGAAACAACTTGAGATGAGACGTATGTAGTATGGGCTGCATACTGTTCTGGAGACTTGCTTGCATTAGAATAAGAACATGATTGCATTAGTTAATCGGGTATTAAAGTCTAAGGCATAGCATATACTGACACATCAATTATATATACACATTTCTCTTTTCATCAATCTGTTTACTTAAGTGGAGAATCACTGCTAGTTATCAGCCTTAAAAATGTCAGTGTATGTACTGATGTCCCCATTTCAATCGGTACTGGATTGCATAAGTACAGGTACAAGATTCAAGAGGACTCAAGGCGAGAGAAGCAAGAGTCGTCTTCATTTCCGCTGTATTATATGTTGTTTACTATTGTTCCAATGTAACAATTTTGTAAGCTATTTATTTGTTGGGAAGCATCCAAGTGAAATACCAAGTGTTGTTCTTCATTCATTGTACTCTGATGTAATATGTTGAATGTTGTAACACTTGGGATTGTAAAGGTATTATTATAACACTATTGTAATGTATTGTAATTTTGTAACATTCGGATTTGTAATACGTTTGTGTTGAATAAAAAAGTTTAAATTTTTTCTGTTTTTCTGTGTATTCTGGCTAATTGAAGAAAAGATTCTGGCTTATGTCACGGTTTCCCAGTTACCGAAAATCGGGGCGTTACAGGATGGGTGAAAGTTTGTGTGTTTCGGAGAATGCAGATTTGAGAGAAAGTATTTCGCAGGAGGCACACAGTACCTTGTTGTCAGTACATCCTAGAGGCATAAAGATGTACAAGGATATCAGACAACGGTTTTGGTGGTCTGGTATGATGAGGATGTGGTAGATTTTGTGGTGAGGTGTCTGACTTGTCAGCAGATTAAAGTAGAGAATCAGAAACCTGGAGGTTTGTTGTTGCCATTGCCTATTTCGGAATGGAAGTGGGAGAATATCAGCATGGATTTCATCACAGTTCTGCCAAGGAGAGCGACTTAATTTCGGTTATTGTGGACCATTTGACTAAGTCAGCTCACTTTCTATCTATGAAGATTACTTGGTCAGTTGAGATATTGGCAGATCTTTACATTGATGAGGTTGTGAGACTTCATTGGGTTCTTGTGTCGATTGTGTCTGACAGGGATGCGAGGTACACTTCGAGGTTTTGGAAGAGTTTGCAAGCAGCTTTGGGTACCAAAACCGGCTTCAGTACTGCTTTTCATCCACAGACTGATGGTCAGACTGAAAGGGTGAATCAGGTATTGGAAGTTATGCTGAGAGCTTGTGTTATGGACTTTGGTGGCAGTTGGGAGAAGTACTTGGCATTGGTTGAGTTTGCTTATAACACAGTTACCATGCGAGTATCGGGATGACTCCGTATGAAGCTCTGTACGAGAGGAAGTGCAGGACACCTGTTTGTTGGTATGAAGTTGGCGAGAGGCAGATGTTTGGGCCTGAGATTGTGCAGCAGACTTCGGAGAAGTTTGAGTTGATTCGCAAAAGGTTGATCGAGGCTCAGAGTCGGTAGAAGATTTATGCTGACACTCGGAGAAGATACTTGAAGTTTAAGGTTGGGGATGCAGTTTTTCTAAAAGTATCTCCAACTAAAGGATTGATTAGGTTTGGAAATGGAGGCAAGTTGGCGCCATGGTACATTGGGCCATACATAATTTTGCGGCGGATCGGTAAAACGGCATATAGGTTGGAGCTACCAGAGGAATTGGCACAGGTGCATGATGCGTTCCATGTGTCGATGTTAAGGAAGTATGTGCCAAATCAGAGTCATCAGTTGTTGGAAGTGCCTGAAGGTCTACAGGTGAACATGAGTTACAAGGAGCATCCTGCAGAGATTGTTGATCGTAGGGAGAAAGTTTCGAGGAATAAAGTGATACCTATGGTCAAGGTGTTGTGGAGGAACGAGCAGTTCGAGGAAGCTACTTGGGAGTCGGAGGATCGCATGCAGAAGGATTTTCCTGAGCTTTTTGTATATTTTGTATGATTGTACTCTTTGACTTAAGTTGTATTTCTTTTGTTACATTACATTCTCTTGTGTAATGGTATTTCTTAAACTATATTTCCATTCGTGAGATTTCAATTCCTTTTGTTTATTTTGTTTGGACCCCTATTAGTAGTAGTTCTGAGGACAAAACTATTCTAAGGAGGGAGTGATGTAATACCCCAGATTTTTAAATAATGTTTTTAAGATTAATAAGTGAATTAAAATTATTTTTTGGTTGGTGATGTAATAAATATTTTTCTTAAATCTACCTTTTTACACGTGCAAAACACGTGCAAATATTTTCTTGGGAAGTTCAAAGTCAGAAAGTATTTTGGGGAAACCCATTATTTATTATTATATATTATTTGTTAATTCTTTAAAATTTTCTGATAATTATTTGACCTATTTGCAAATATTACAAAAGATGGACTTTTGTGCAAAATTACCACTTGGAGTGAAAACTCCAGATTTTCAGATTTTCGGGCTGAGCCTGATGGCTAGTCAATTCAAAGGTAAAGAGTTTACCTTTTGTTTTAATAAATTTGGTTTATTTTGTACGTTTTGATAAAGAAGGGTCTTTTTTTTGCAAAATTGCTAGTTAGATGGCTAAAAGTACAATTTTGTTTTTCTGGGTTTTTACAACAGTGCCGGCCAGATCTGGAGTGTTGGTTTTGTTTTTAAATTCAAATTGAATTGGTTTTTATCTAATTTCCAAGTATAGGAATTTATATGTGTAAAGATATATTTAATAGAGATATTTTGCAAATCTATTCGAAAACCCTAGATACCCAAATTTCCGGCCAATATAAGGTGAGGTGCAGCGGTCTCATTGCTGCACTACAGGAAAGGATTTCTTTATTATTATTTTCTTGGAGTTTCAAAGCGAGGATCTTGGTTTTCTTGCGAAATGAAGGATTTTCTTATTCTCTTTGTTATCTTCGGTTGATTCATCAATATAGTGAGTGACATATATTTGTTTTTGTACTGTTCTAAGGTTGTTGTATGTGTTGATTTGTGTATTAGAAAGTATGTTACGTATTGTATGAAGATATAATGGATTTTGATGGATGAATAAGATAAAAATTGAATCTTTTCATGAAAACTATGCTCTTGATAATTAAAACTCTATATAGATAACTTGAGATTTGCTAAGAACCTAATAGAAATCATGAGAAGGTTATTTTCCTTCATACACTTGCTGTTTTGATTGTTGTATTGAGATCATATGATGAATATCGCTTAAAGTGAACAAAAATTGAATCTTTATTGTGTGTATATGTCTATACTCTGTTTTGATGATTTGATGAAGTAAAACCTGATTATATAATTGTTATAATTGCATATATTCATGAATAAAAGGATGTAAGAGGTTATGCATATGTGTTATGAATTACTAGATGAGTTATCAATTAAAATTGGGGTTTTAAAGTGAAGAAGAGGTGTGGGACTTCGGGTCTGTAGATGAACAGGCCGAAGGTTGGGTTTGATGTTTTTTTTATGTTTTCGAGTTGAAATTGAGTTATTTTCAATACTGAGATTTATTAGAACTATATATTGCGTATTTACAGTGGTTTCTTGATGCCTAGATATACACACATACATTTATATATATATACTCTATTACACTATTTTGAAGAAATTGGGTTTTGTGTGTTTTGTGGAGTTTTGATTTGAATCTTGATTATTTTAGTACTGAGATAGTTTTGAACAATATATTACCTATATACGATGTTATTTTGATGCATAACTGATGCTTGAAACACTCAAATCAACATATACATATATACGTTGCTGTTTTTGAAGAATTTTGATGGAAATTGTTATTTTGTAAATTTGATGTGGTTTTGATGTGCTTTATAAACTCCTATATGTTCTACAAGTTTTATTAACTCATCTCAGGAAAATGGTTTTTAATGTTTGTGATTTTACAAAGTGGAATCGATGTATTAGTAGAAACATGCACAAGATTTTAACCTGGCTGCATAGCAGCCAGCGGCGACCGACATGCTATTTTTTTGAGAATTTCAAAAGAGACGGTTGACCGCCGTTATTTTGCACTGTTTTGGCAGTCGACTGCACCTGCTGTTGTCGAGTTGTTTTATTGAGTTTTCTTCGTTTCTTTTGAACGATTATTTTTTCGAGCTTACGGAATATTGATCTACTGTTTTAGGTGATGTTTTTGCTATAGATTACAATATTTTACAGAGATTTATGTTTTGTTTATAATAAATATTAAATTGCTTTCCTACGACTTTATAAAGAGAACTATTTGTGATTTTTGAAGGAATTGATGTTTTGTGACTCTCTATAATTTTAAAATATGGTTGTCTGTTATTTAATGGATTTAATACTTTATTTCGATTCTGGAATTTTATGAGTATATCAAATGGATGTGGATTTTGTTGCTTTATTAATATAAACGTTCAGATGACAGATTATGAGTTTTATTGAAAATTTTGGGTTGATGGTTGAGTTATGAGTCTCTAAAGGATAAGTGGGACCAAAATTTTCGGCGGTTGAGATTTTGTGATTTGGTTAGTTGAGGCATTGTTGTTGATCAGTTGAGTTTTTATGATTTGATTAGTTGAGATACTGTTGTTGAGCAGTTGAGTTAAGTCCGGTGGGGTACACCAAACTCTAGGAGATTCATAATCAATCAATTAACTTAAAAGATAAGGACAAGCACTAGATGGTGATATGATGAAATGAGAACATGGGTTATGGACCTCAGTATGGCCTGCGGTCTGAATGAAATAGTCTCCTGTATTATCGGGGTCGAGTCGACGCTCATGGGGTATTCGTGTGATGAGGCGCCATAGCTTGCGGTGTGAGGTATTATCGAAGATTCCCAGGTGTGAGTGAAATAGTCTCCGGAATTATATGTGGATAGAGATTGACCTCCGGAATTATCGAGGCATGCGCTAATACACACAGTTTATCTAGATCTCGTAGTAGTCATTGTGGGAGGATTAGTTGCATAGCAAAGAAAATAAACCCTATCAAGTGGAGAACGTTAAGGGCTTGCACCGGACCTATGTAGAGTGGGATACATAGAATCCGACAAGTGTGCATTAGAGAGTCAGCATATAGCATTGTGTTTTTCTTGACTTGGTTTTATGCATGTTGTTTTCTGTTTTCCTACACTTGACAATTAGGCTAAATTCACGTGACGTTTTCATGTTTTATTTATTGTTATTTCTTATTCCATTCGTTATTACTGTTGGTACATGTTCTTTATGACTTTATCCTTTATGTTTTATTCATGTTGCATTTCTTTTTATGTCACTCACACCGTTATGGCTGACCCCTGTACTTTTGGGGGTTAGGGTCATCTCTAGCCTCATGATTTACAGGTAGGTACTTATAGCATTGGGATTTGGATGCATTAGATAGAATGATGTTATGGCTTATATAAATTGTAAAAGAATGTGTTGTAAAAGAAAGAATTTTTAATTCAAGGTGTTTTTTTTCCGCTGTGTTTGTAATGAATTAATGTAATAAAAGTTGAAAAATTTATCTGTGTTTTGGCTATGTTTACTATTACAACTGAGGTTGATGCTGGAAATTGTGCAACGTTTTTATGAGATATTATATTGGAAATTCGGGGCGCTACAGACTAGCTCATTAATTTTGATAATTGATAAATGATGAGTTTATATTGTGTAACTATGATCTAATAATGGAACCTAATATTAATCGGAAATAAATCGAGATTTAGAGACTGATATATTGCGAGAATTGTAGTCGTGTTAATGATTTTAAATAATGAGCTTGTGGTGTGAATGAACATAACTTGTATTAAGTTTTGACTTAGAGTTTCGGAGTAGTTGATAACTCCTAGATGTTGGGATTTTATATATGACTTAGGGTTAACATAGAAAACCCTAAAGTAGAATGTGGTGATGTTCTAGTTGTGAGGTTTCTGGAGGCTGTGCATGACCCAGGATACTGGCAGGTTGTGATTATTGGAATGTGGGAACTAGCCAGGTTGAGCTAGTATTCCTAGTGTTGTTGATTTAAGTCCGGTAGGGTGGGCTAGCTCTTGGTAGTAGTTGTTTATATTTTCAATATAAGGAAAAGCACTAGACGGGAGTTGTGACGAAGTTAGAGCAAACGTGAGAAGAGGGCTTCAGGATGATCCGCGGAGTGAGATATTCACTAGTATTCTGAGATGAGAGTGAAAACGTCTCTAGAATTATCTGTGGAGTAGGATTGATCTCCAATACTTCAGGATGAGAGTGACGCTCATGGGATGTTTGTGTGATGAGGACTCTAGGATAAACTGAGGAGTGAGGAATTCTCCAAAATTCCCAGACGAGAGTGAAATAGTCTCCAGAATGATCGACAGATAGATATTGATCTCAAGTATTCCGGGGCGAGAGCTAATACTCACAGGATGTCACGAATTTAGGTTTTTTTGTGGCGAGGGATTAAACCCTGAAATGAGGAGAAATGTTAGAAGCTCGCATTTGGATCCTATGTTGTATAGGCGGCATAGAATTCCAAACAAGCATGCATTAGAGATGAGCATTGTGTGCATTTGTTTTGTGCATTAGATTCAGGATCATGATATACACTTATACACTTAGATTAGATTAACTTTCTGTTTTATTTATCTTTATTTTGGGTCAAATCTTTGGATGTTAAGAATTGAAAGATCGTTATATTTATTAGCATTGCGTCGTTTAAATTCAACTGACATGCCCACAGTTTGAAAGATTTTGTAGGATTTTTATTCAGTGGATGGAATGGATTTGAGTTTCGTTAAGGACTCTTGTAGAGGATTGAAGGTTGAATATTATAAGAAGTTGTACGAAATACTCGGATAATTGTAATGAATTGTGTTGTAATGAACGTTTTAAATTTTTCCTGTGTTTTGTATTGTGTTTGTATTACACCGAAGAAATATTCTGGATGAGTAACAGATTTCTTGTGTATGAAATTCGGGGCGCTACGGAGTGGTATCAGAGAAAACGTAGTACTAAACATAGCAAGGGAAATAAACCTAGGTAGACATTAGACGAGTGTGAATTAGTTTTTGATCATGAATGATTTAGTTTGTTTGAACATGCATTTAAGATATTCTCTTCATGTACAGATCTCCCTGTTTACTTTTTGTAGGATGGCAAATAACCAAAATGCTATGGATGATTGGGAGGAAGAGGAGCAATTCGTTGAGAGTGAGGAGAAGGAGGAGCATGAAGATAAGGAGGAGCCTGAAGATGAGGAGGATCTAGAAAGATCCTGAGGAGGAACAGGAGGATTAGTAAAGCTCGCCTTGGTTGATTATTATTATGAATGTTTGGGACTAAATAATGCTTGTAGTGTGATCTAGAATATATAAGTCTAGACACGAATAAATTGCTTTGCTATAATTTGAAGTGTAATGAATATTTTATTATGAATAAAAGATGGAACTTTTCAAGATTATTGTAACGCCCTGATTTCCATACATTGGAAAACTGTGACATAAGCCAGAATCTTTTCCTTCAATTGGCCACAATACACAGAAAAATAAGAAAATTTAAAACTTTTTATTCAACACAAATGTATTACAAGTCCGAATGTTATAAAACTGCAATACATTACATCAGTGTTACAATAATGCCAAACAAGCCAAAGTGTTACAAACTTTCAATAAAAATTACATCAGAGTACAATGAATAATATATAACACTTGGTACTTTCAATTGGATGATTCTCAACATAAATAAATTTACAATTGAAACAATGGTAACCAACATATATATTACAATTGATACAAAATCAACACTTTTCTTCTCTTACCTTGAGTCCTCCTGAGTCCTGTACCTATAGTTTTGCAATCCAGTACCTATTGAAGTGGGGATGTCAGTACATATACTGACGCATTAAGGCTGATGACTAGCAGGAATTTTCAACTTTAAACAAACAGATTGATGAAAAGAGAAAAGTGTATATATAATTGATGTGTCTGTGTATGCGATGACTTAGAGTCTAATGCAAGATTAACCAATGCACTGATGCACTTATTCTAATGCAAGCAAGTCTCCGGAAAAGTATGCAGCTCATACAACATACGCCCATAACAAGCCGTTTCATCATATATAGGGATTTGAACCCACGCCATGAATTCCACTCATGTACTCGACCTGTTTCTAAAGATACAGCGTGACTGATGAGATTGCCCTGAAACGGTCTAATCCCGCCATTCGCAGTCATATAGTGGTTTCTCCATTTGCCACTATTGCCCGGCGTATCGAACCTCACTCAAAAATATGATGAACCCTCGGAGTTAACTACAACACAGTTAGCTCGAAACATCCCCTGTGGCCCCCTAGCTTATAGACTGTAGTCTATGGCCTGTTCGCCTTTCCTGTTATAGAACATGACGGAGTTCCAGGGGTCCATCCCCAAGCTCTGACGGGATGCTTCCCGCCCTTATCATGGCACTTTAGAAATTAACAGACGAGATATAGATCCCATGCTCCCAACTCATGAGAAGGCACGGACCGTATCCCTTTGACTGGAATTGTACAACCAATAACACCACCTAGTATTGTCCTATAGAATAGGTCGGATCCTAAGCTATCACCCTTAATACCAACTCTTTCCCTTCGGCGAAATGTTAATAAAGGTTAAGTAATGATAGCCATAAGTTACTATCCTAACGATGTTGCTAACCTAATATGGCTAAAAATGGGGTTAAATCGGAACCGTCCAGATTGGGAACGAATCTTGAAGCTCAGGGGTAAAACGGTAATTTCGCATATAGATGGACCCGAAGCGGGCACTGGATCTCCCCTTCACAGATCCAATAACCCGCGAAACGGATCCACTCCAGCCGGGTACGGGTCCCGACCCAAGACAAACCCAGACCAGCAAGAGGAAATCAGGGTCACTGATTTGACTAAATCAACGGGCCTGATTTGTAGTTATCCTCTCACCGGGAATCAGGGATCAGTTTCCTAAACTAATTATGAAGATTTTACTCCTAACGGTTTCATAGGAAATCAGGTCCCTAATCAAACTCCCATGGCGACTATAAATACCTCCTACCTACCACTGTGACCAGGTAATCACTCTTTTTCCAATTAAAGCTCTTTCTTAATCATCACTGGTTACTGACAAGAGCGTCAGAGGGTGCGTCGCTGGAATCAACCCCTGTGTATCGCACTTCCTTGCAGGTGAGCAGCAAGAATCAGCAGCCCAATTCCGACGAACAGGCTTGGATCCGCTATTCAGGTTTTTCCACGAACTCACAAATCTCATCTGTTTACCCCCACACCAGATTCAGCGGTAACAGATTGGCGCTGTCTGTGGGAAAACCATACGAATAGCCAGCCTCTTCTCATCGACTAGCTCTTCTCCAGCCATGCCTCCCAGAAAGGTCAGGTCTAGGGGGTCCAACCGTGGACCCAACCCTGCCGATCAGCAAGAGGAAGCCCCCGTGCATCCTGCTCCGTAGCCCGAGCAACTTCCTCCCCCGGTCCAAGACCATTTCCAACAGGGCCAACACCTTCTTTTGAATCAAGAACCCCCTAATGGTCCCACTGGTCAGAACCAGCGGAAGCAGAAGCAACCTCTCCACCCAGACCATGTCTCAGTGCACAATGCCTCATCGGATTCTATGGCCTCCCATAATCCCCGAGCTTCCGACCTCTGCAACACCGTTCTAAATCAGCCGAAGGATGAGGACCTTCGCAACCGCCTAGATGAGAAGCGGGCCCGAGAGGGAGTCTCCCGCCAACATCAAGGTGAGCGATCTCCTCATCGCAGAGATGGCAGGAGGTCTCCGGACCGAAGAGGACGGGGGGAATCTCCCGAGCGTCGTAGAAGGAGGCCACATTCCTCTGCTGATCGACACCATCCGAGGAACGATGAGGCACCCATCACTCGTGCCGAGTTCCAACAATTCCAGGCAACGGTGTTGCAGGCCCTCAACCTTCGCCCCAACTACAATAATGCCCAAAGGGTTCCAACACCCCAAAGGGTCCCAAGTCCTCGCCACCGATCCATAAGTCCTCCCCCGGCTCCTAGTCACCGGTAACACCATCATAGTCCTCGCCGATCCCAGGACTATCGACACCATAGTCCCCGCTCCCCTTCCTATGAAGACGAGTCCAGGGGATCATTTGACTACCACCGGTTGGACGATGCCCTCTACCGTCGTCTCCACGAGATGGAGAGGCGCATCGGTCGAATGGACAAGGAGGAGGAGTTGAGAGGAAGGACCGTCCGCCCCAGCAGACCCCCCTTCTCTCGGACTATCATGGAGGCTCCCATCCCGAGGGGTTTCAAGC
Source organism: Hemerocallis citrina (assembly GCA_017893485.1). NCBI lineage: Eukaryota > Viridiplantae > Streptophyta > Magnoliopsida > Asparagales > Asphodelaceae > Hemerocallis > Hemerocallis citrina. The sequence goes on along the minus strand of CM030361.1, from coordinate 232,762,059 downwards.
CTCCGCAGTTTGAAACGTACTCAGGGGAGTCGGACCCTGTTGATCATGTCGAGAGCTTCAAGACCTTGATGCTAATCCACCAAGCTTCCGACGCCATGCTTTGCGAAACCTTCCCTGCCACTCTCAAGGGTTCGGCGTGGGAATGGTACTCCCGGCTCGCTCCCTCTTCCATCTTCTCTTTTGAGCAGTTCGAAACGCTCTTCATAACCCACTTTGTAAGCAGCAGACGAACGGAGAAGACCAGCCTCTCTCTACTCCACCTCCGACAGGAGAGGGGAGAAAAGTTGAGGGACTATGTGAGGAAATTTACTGCGGAGCTCAGGTCCATCGCCTCCCTCGACCAGTCTGTGGCGACCGTCGCATTCCAATCCAACGTCCTCAACTCTAACCTTCGGTCGTCCCTTGCCAAAAAGCCCCCGCACAACTTCGCCGACCTTCTACTTAGATGCGAGAAATATATTCGGGCGGAGGAAGCCGAGTGCTTCCCGGGCTTCGGAGGATCCGCTTTCGGGTCGAAGAGAAAGACAACGGAAGAGGAGGGGGCCAAGAAGCTACAGAAGGATAATAGCGGTCAGCGCCGTCCTCCTCCCAGGTTCGAGAAATTTACTCCTCTCACTACCAACGTCTCCACCATCCTGATGGAAGTCGAGAAGGAGGGAGTTATACCTCCCGCTCCGAGGATGAACACCCCGGCCAAGAGGAGGAACAAGGAAAAGTGGTGCCATTACCACCGGGATCATGGCCACGACACCAACGACTACCGGGCGCTGAAGAACGAAATAGAGGCCCTCATCCAGAGGGGGCAGTTGGCTAAGTTTGTGAAGACAAATTATCCGGGAGATCGCACCACTCCTCCGCCTCGCGGGGCTAACAAGCGCTTCGAGCGACGAGATGAAACCCTCAAGTTCGAGGAGGAACGTCTTCTGCACCTTATCCACTGGGGTCCAATGAGGGGTTCTTCCAACTCCTCTCGGAAGGCCTTCGTCCGAGAGGTCAATTCAGTTCACGGTGCCCCCCCAAAGGCCTCGGCGTCCCAGTAACTTTCTCTGATGAAGACCTCGAGGGGGTCCGAACTCCCCACTGTGACGCACTTGTTATCGACCTCCGCATGGCGAACTTCAAAGTGCAGAGGATCCTGGTAGACAACAGGAGCTCCGTGAACATCCTCTTCCTTTCGGCCTTCCGAGGGCTGCAACTATCCCGGGATCGCCTCAAACCAGCCGGCTACACGCTCCATGGGTTCACGGGGGTACCAGTAACTGTCGAAGGGGTTATCACCCTGGACGTAAATGCTGGGAAGACCCCTACCACCCGGACAGAGCCGATGGACTTTATGGTCGTCGATGTCCCGGCTGCATACAATGTCATCTTGGGCCGACCTGGCCTAGCTGCCCTGGAAGCCATTCCTTCGGCATACCACCTCAAGATGAAGTTCCCCACCAGGGCAGGAGTGGGAGAAGTCAGGGGCAGCCAAGAGACGGCTCGAAGTGCTACATGACTTCCACTGGGGGTCCGGTGCTCTCCCTCGAGACTTTAGAGATCCCCAAGCCGAACGTCCAACCCACGTCCGAGCCGGCAGATGAATTGGAAGAAGTGCTCTTCTCGGACGAGGACCAGAGTCGAAAGTTCCTCATCAGCAAGTCCCTGCCGACTGCCCTATGTTCCGACTTGGTGCAGTGCATCCAGGAGAACCGCGACCTATTTGCTTGGTCCACCGCGGATATGCCCGGGATTTTCGAGGAGCTTCTAGTGCACCGCCTCAGCGTCGAACCGGGGTGCAGACCGGTTCAGCAGAAGAGGCGTAAATTCGCTCTCGAGCGACAACAAGCCATCAAGGAGGAGGTAGACAAGCTCCTAAAAGCTCGGTTCATACAGGAGGTGAACTACCCCGAGTGACTCTCCAATGTTGTCATGGTTAAGAAGTCCAATAGTTCCTGGAGGATATGCATCGACTTCACAGACTTGAATAAGGCGTGTCCGAAGGATCCGTTCCCTCTCCCGAATATAGATACCCTCATTGATGCCACCTCGGGCCATGAGCTCCTCAGCTTCATGGACGCCTTCTCCGGCTACAACCAGATCCGAATGTTCCCCCCGGACATTCCGAAGACTTCCTTCATTACCGACCAGGGCCTCTACTGTTATAGAGTTATGCCGTTCGGATCAAAGAATGCTGGAGCCACCTACCAGCGCCTCGTCAACAAAGTCTTCCAAAGCCAGATAGGCTGCAACATGGAAGTATACGTCGACGACATGCTTGTGAAGAGCATTCGAGGTATCGACCACATGGCCGACCACCCGGAGGCATTCGACGTACTGAGAAGGCACAACATGAGGCTTAATCTGAAACAAGTGTGCATTTGGGGTCTCGTCAGGAAAGTTCCTCGGCTTCATGGTCAGCCAGCGAGGGATCGAAGCAAATCCTGAAAAAATTAAAGCCATATTGGACATGGCCCCACCCCGGAACGTCAAGGAAGTGCAGAAGCTTACGGGTCACCTCGCCGCTATTGGACGATTCCTTTCGAAGTCTGGGGAAAAGTGCCTCCCTTTCTTCAAGGCTCTCAGGGGGGCCAAGGGTTTCGAGTGGGGCGAACTGCAACAGGAGTCGTTCAAACAGGTGAAAGCCTACTTGGTCAATCCTCCCCTGCTCAGCAAGCCCATTCCAGGGGAAACCCTCTTCATCTACTTAGCTGCTTCCGAGCAGACCCTATGTGCCATCTTGGTGAGGGAAGAAGACCGGGCTCAGAGGCCCATTTACTATGTGAGCAAGGTGCTTCGGGACGCCGAGCTCCGCTACCCGAAGATAGAAAAGATGGCCTACGCCCTGGTTATGGCAGCAAGGAAGCTCCGCCCATACTTTCAGTCCCACTCGGTTGTGGTCCTCACCGACCAACCGCTGAAGCAGGTCATCCACAAGCCGGAAACCTCATGCCGGCTTATGAAATGGTCCATCGAGCTGAGCCAACACGACATCTCCTACCAGCCCCGAACTGCAATCAAAGCTCAAGCCCTCGCGGACTTCATCGTCGAGACCACCATTCCCGAAGTCAGCCATGTCCCGAATGGACCCCCTATTTGGACGATTTTTGTGGATGTTTCCTCCTGCAACGAGGGAAGCGGCGCCGGTATCATCCTGACAGGCCCAGATGACTTCGTCCTCCAGTATGCCCTCCGCATGAATTTCAAGGCCTCAAACAACGAAGCAGAGTATGAGGCACTAATCGTAGGCCTCGGACTTGCCCGAAGTGCCTGGGGCGCAGCACCTCCGAATCTATAGTGACTCTCAGCTGGTTGTGAACTAAGTCTTGGGCGATTACGAGGCACGAGACGAACGGATGGCGAAGTACCTCGCCAAAGTCCGAACCCTCATGGCCCGATTCGAAGAGGCACTCATCCAACGAATCCCTCGAGAAGAGAATTCACAAGCCGACGCTCTCTCCAAGTTGGCCTCGTCCTCCCTCCAAGGTCTCGAGCAGACCATCTTGATCGAGGTCCTCTTGAAACCGAGCATAGAAGACGAGACCCTCAACTCAGTGGAGTCATTGCCGGTACTATTGCAAGATAATTGGATGAAACCGTTAGTGGAATTCCTAAGGGACGGACTCCTCCCCGAGGACCCCAAGGAAGCACGCCGAGTAAGAACCAGGGCCGAGCGGTACGTCCTGGTCGAGGGGATCTTGTACAAGTGCTCCTTCTCGCAGATAGACGGCCGACCATACCTGAGATGCCTTTCCCCGGAACAAGCCGACTATGCCTTACAGGAGCTCTACGAAGGCATCGGCGGGGTACATTCAGGGTCTAGGTCTTTAGCTCGGAAAGCTTTGAATTACGGATACTTCCGGCCGACTCTCCTCCAAGACGCCGAGTGACACGTTCGGCAATGTGGCTCTTGTCAGAGACATTCCAACATTCGTCGCCTCCCCCAAGCTAACCTCGCCTCCCTATCTAGTCCTATCCCCTTCGCAATGTAGGGGATGGATTTACTAGGGCCATTCCCTCCAGCTCCAGGCCAGTTCAAGTTCTTGGTCGTAGCCATCGACTACTTTTCGAAGTGGATTGAGGCCGAGCCCCTAGCCACTATCACCGAGAACAAGGTGCTTCAATTCTTCTGGAAGAGCGTCATCTGCCGGTTTGGCGTCCCCTGTGTCCTCGTAACAGACAATGGGACTCAGTTTACTGGGGCCGCATTCCGAGCTCTGTGTGAAGACCTTGCCATCCAACAGTGCTTCTCTTCCGTCTCCCACCCACAGTCGAATGGCCAGACAGAGAATGCTAACCGGCAGATCCTTTCTGCTATCAAGAAGAGACTGGACAGGTGTACTAAAGGCTTATGGGTCGACCAACTCCCCAACGTGCTGTGGAACTACCGCACCAACAAACGGACCCCCACGGGAGAGTCTCCGTTCAACCTCACCTACGGGTCCGAGGCAGTGATACCCCTCGAAGTCAGAATACCTTCTCCTCGCCTCGCAGCCTACAATGAGGAACAGAATGCCAAGGACCTCCGGGCGAACTTAGACCTGGTGGATGAACTGAGAGAAAGGGCGTCGATCCGCCAACAGAACTACCGGAGGAGGATCGAGTTGGCGTACAATAAGAGAGTCCGACCCACCGATCTCAAGGAGGGGGACTTAGTCCTCAGAAAACTAGCCATCTCCTTCCTCAGTCAGAAGAGCAAACTAGCCCCGAATTGGTAAGGACCTTACAAGATCGCAAGGGTAGTTCGGCCCGAAGTTTATCGTCTGGAAGACTTCGAGGGCAGGGAGATTCTGAGGACCTGGAATGCCGACCACCTTTTAAAATACCAAGAAAGCACCCCGGCGCCTCTCTGAGTATCACAGGGTGTCGAACCGTTCCTCTCCTCTAACTTGTAATTCCTCTCTTAAGTTGTCATATGTAAAAACGGCTCGCCGTCAATTATCAATAAAGAATGCTTTTTTCGTACTTATAAAGTTGCTTGTGTCTCTCTGCCTTTATTGTTTATTCAATCAATGATCCGGAGTCCAATACTTGGCTCGATTCTACTCCGCAAGCTCGTTTGTCAACGGGCTAGGAGTGGGTCGCCATTCGGAATTGCTCCCACGACCGTTGAACTATAACGATGGTTCCGGAGTCCAACACTTGGCTCGATTCTGCTCCGCAAGCTCGCTTCTAAGCGGGCTAGGAGTGGGTCGCCATTCGGAATTGCTCCCACGACCGTTGAACTATAACGATGGTTCCGGAGTCCAACACTTGGCTCGATTCTGCTCCACAAGCTCGCTTCTAAGCAGGCTAGGAGTGGGTCGCCATTCGGAATTGCTCCCACGACCGTTGAACTCTAACGATGGTTCCGGAGTCCAACACTTGGCTCGATTCTACTCCGCACGCTCGATTCTAAGCGGGCTAGGAGTGGGTTGCCATTCGAAATTGCTCCCACGACCGTTGAACTCTCACGATGATCGGCGAGCCCACCATTGGGTAAGGCTTGACTCATCCCGTAACTTCGCAAGAAGAGGAGACCGAAGCGCTGCTCGGCACCACTGGCCGAACGCTCTCGTCGCCGAACCGCGAACGAGCAAGAGGCAGGCTCGGAGCGCGCCACGTCGCTCGAATAGCCGAGCTCCTAGACCTCCGGTCGGCTAAACGAGCAAGTGCCCATCCGAGCCCAAAAACGGAGAAAAGTCACTTTTCCCTCAACATTTGTGTAAGATCTCGATCAGACGGCCCAGATCTTGCCAGCGTCGCTAAACGACAAGATAGTGTTTTCTTGGGAACTGAGTCGTCTCGAGATTCGTGCCATCATCCAACGGCCCAGATCTTGCCAGCGTCGCTAAACGACAAGATAGCGTTTTCTTGGGAACTGGGTCCATTTCGAGATTCGTGCCAAAATCCAATGGCTCAGATCGTGCCACGGTGCCGAACCACGAACGAGAAAGGCACCGGCTCGGGGACCTCGGCACGATGAACACAGTCGCAAACGAAACGACTACACGAGGCTACAAAGGACGTGCTAGTTCGAAAAAGAAATGTTATTAATAATTGGGACACGGTATAAAGCGACTCTTCCATACAACAAGGTTACAAGGCCTTAAAGAACAAAAGTTACAATGCCGACCCACTACACTTGGTTTTTAAAAAAAATCATCAATGTCCCGTTCGGTTGTCAGTTTGGCAACCTCGGCCGCCAGTCCCTCTCCCTCCGTTCGAAGCTCCGCCTCTACAGTCTGCAAGTGACGGATCTCAGAGAGCAGATCGTCCCTTTCGGCTATTATTTTCGACAAATTGTGCCGAACACACTAGATTCGAAGGGCATTGCTAAAGGCGGTCGACGAATCTTCGTCCTCTCCTATAGGGGTCATCTCGGCGATCCTGCTCTCCAGACGCCGGATCTCGATGTCTCGCTGACCTAGGATGAGCTGAAGGTGGCCCCGCTCGCTTTCGGCTCGGCACAATCCCAGCTCGACTTCATAGAGCCGCTCTCGGCACCTCGCCGAGCACAACCTCGTCACCCCCGAGCCAGCCTCGGTTCGAGCGTGGTCATCCGAGCGATTGGGGTCAGCGTCTTGAGCTACCACCACGAGCTGAAAAGAGGAAGTGACGAACAACAAAATTTCAAACATTGCCGAAGTCCAACGCTTCAAGAATTTTCAAAACAAACTTTCAGACTTTTATTCAAATAAAGTAGCTCTACATACAACTAGACCGATGCTACAACAGTGTTTTACAATAGCTTAAAGGAATATAAGACAACTCGTTTAGTGCCTCTTCGGAAAGGGTACGCTTTGGTTCAAGGAAACGCGGGGCGGCGACGCCTAACCTCCGAGCTCGATTCCAAACCAGCGAAGCGACATCCCCCTTCGCCGGTAACTCCAACTGTGGCGCCGACCGAGGCACCGCTAGACGAGACAGCTACACTACTCTGAGCATCAGCAGGATTCCGCCTCGCCGCAGGCAAACGAGTCGCAAGTTCGTAGAAGGTAATCCCTCTCTCGCTCTCTTCGCGAGTACACGATGCACTACGAACATTGGCCCTCTCAGGCAGAGGCTTGAGCGACGCGACCTCTTCCTCCAGCTTGATAATCCTATCTCTCAGAGCATCATCCTTTGTCGACGTCTTCAAACGAGGAGATATTGACGAGCCCCGCGAAATTGGCACTATCGGTCGCAAGACGTCGATAATGGGTGACCTCGATCCCCCTGTCTATCGTAATCCTCCTAAGCTTGTCGACCTCGGCCAACAACTTTTGGCGCTCGGATGACAACTTCTCCAACTTGGAAGCTAGCTTCTCTTCTTCCGCCGAGTGTTCTTTCTCCGTTAACTCCAAGTGACGGATCTCGGCCAAGAGCTCGTTATTCTTTTGTTAGACGACGGAAAGCTCCATACGAAGCTGCTCAATCTCACCTTCGGGACAAGAAGCTTGGGGTTGCTTCCGTAGTTGCTTCAACTCGCGACAATACCCCCTCGCAGCTGCCTTTATCTCCTCCAGCTTCAAGAACATATAAAACCGCCTCTCTCGGCTATGGGAAAGCTCTCGCTTCGTTTTGGTCAGCTCCTTACGAAGGTACGAAAACTCCGTGATCGGACCAAACTTCACCTGAAAAGCAGAGATAAATCCGACGCCCAACACTTGGAGAAATTTTACGACTAATCAAACACAACACTTGGAGAATTTTTGGCCATACAAAAAGCGTTTTTCATTCAAGACTCAAAAAGCGTTACAAAAGCGGTGGCCAGTCCGCGGTTAGGCCTTACAAAAAAAAAGGAGACCAAAGACGCAACCAAGTCAGGGGTCGACCTTTTTGTCGCTCGGGTCTGCCGACCCCTCGGCCTTGTCCTCGTCCTCGGCCTCGTCCTCGTCCTCGCCCTCTCCCTCCTCCTCGGAGTCGTCCTCCTCCTCACCCTTGGCCTCTGTCTCGCCCGTGCCTTCGACACCGTCGGCCTGTCCCTCGGGGCTGAGCATTGCCGAGGGAAGCTCCTCCTCCCCCTCCACGGGTTGGGTTTTGTGGATGAGAAGAACCCAAATGTCTCATTCTTTGTGGGTCAACAAATTTGAGGTATATTTGCAAATAAATTTTGCAATCACACCCTAATCCAATCCCTATCCTCAATTTGATCATGATTGATAAAAAATATAAGGTATTTTCCCAAAATCACATACTACATGATTTCGTGCAAACGTACGAAATCGATATAGTACATATACGTACATACATCTACATATACAGATAATTTGTATTAGTTAAAATGAATAATCTGTACCAAAAGTATTTTAATTCAGAAATAATAATAAAACAATTTTATTGCCGGCTCGGAAAATTTCAGTACCAATTTAATACAATACAGATGTATACAGACTGATATATAAATAAAGATAATGTTTATTAGCTAAACCGGGTAATATCCACCAAAAATATTTCAATTCCGAAAAAGTAAAATAATAATAAAATAATAATTTTAATATCAGACCCGGATATTTCAGACGTTTTCTCAAAAACACATTTTACAGGATTTTGTACAAGCGCACAAAACCGAGACAATGCATATATATATATATATATATATATATATATATATATATATATATATATATATATACAGATAAATTTTTATTAGTAAAACCAAGTAATTTCCATAAAAATATTTTAATTTTAAAAATAATTATAATACAAATATAATATCCAACCGGGATATTACAATTATATTGATGTGTTTAGCAAGTAGTATTATTTCCTAAACTAAGTTTATACATTTCTCTTTTTATCAATTAAGCAATGGCAGGACCAAGGACAAGGAATAGTGAAAACGGAGCGGAGACCAAAGGAGCCAACAAAAATAGGCTTGATATGGAAGAAGAAATCGATAGGGTTCACCAGACCCTTAATGCATTCATGACCGAAAGTGCAGGCCAGAACGCTCGGGCAGGACCAACAACTCCAACTTCCATTAAGCAGGTGGAGTCATTCAAGCAGATGAAGCCACCAGTGTTCGAAGGCAAGCTGATCCTAATGCAGCAGAAAATTAGATCAGGCAGATGGAAACAATATTAAACCCCGGAAGCTAGCAAGGTGAAATTGGCCACCATCCAAGTGGAGAAGGATGTAGAAGTTTGGTGGTAGTCTGTGAGAAGGACTTTCGGTGAAGAACCGGTGACTTAGGATGCTTTCTTGGAAGAGTTCAGGGATCACTATTTCCCTATGGACATTCAAGATTAGAAGTACATGGAGTTCATGAGCTTGCAGCAGGGGAGTATGACAGTAAGAGAGTATGAGACTAAGTTTGCTCCACTGTCGAGGTATGCTTCAAAATTAATCGTGGATGAGGCATGGAAAGCAAGAAAATTTGAGCTGGGTTTGAGGTCGATCTTGAGGTTTCGTATGATATTGTTGGGAATCAGGAAGTTCGACAGGCCTAGTCCGTAGAGCAGCTATGATCGAATCATACATGGAGCAGTTCCAATAGAAGGAGGTGTGGAATAAGGGCAAGAGGCTTGCAGTGGCAAACCACTATGGAAAGAAATTTTCGGATAAGAAGGGTAAGTTCAGTGGGCCGAACAAAGGAGTAACCACGGCTCATTAGATGAACTATTACAACTGTGGATAGATGGGTCATTACAAATCAGAATGTCCCAAGCCGCAAAATCCCAAGACTTGCTACAACTGTGGGAAATAGGGGCATCTTGTAATATCCCGGACGGATATTAAATTTGGATAATTATTATTTTTGAAATTAAAATATTTTGTTTGGAATTTACTTGGTTTTTTCAAATAAAAAGTTATCTGGACATATATACTAGTAAGTAGATACAGGTATTGTATCAGTTTTGTACACTTGTGCAAAATCTTGAAAAACGAATTTTCGGAGAAAATTTTCTGGAAAATCCCGGGCAGATATTAAAAAAATATTATTTTATTTTTATTTCCAGAATTGAAATATTTTTAGTGGACATCACCCGGTTTTGTTAATAAACATTATATATGTATATATACTAGTCGGTATACGACTGTTTTGTATCAAATTGATACTGGAATCTTCCGAGCCAATAATAAAATTATTTTATTTTTATTTCTCGTAATAAAATTATTTTGGTACTAATTTGTTCGTTTTCACAAATGAAAAATATCTGTATAATCAGATATATGCACGAATTTGAATCGTGTCGATTTCGAGTGTTTACACAAATCGTGTAGTATGTGATTTTAGGAAAATGACTATTATTCTTGATCCATCATGATGAGATGGAGGGTTTGATTGGTTTAGGGCTTGATTGTAAGGGTTATTTGCAAATAAATCATCATTTGTTTTGAGCCACAAGTGTATATGACACTTGGACTCATTTTCCACCACAAAAAACCGTTCATTTCTTTATAAAACACCCCTAAACCCTCCCCTTACTGATTTGGCCAACCTCCCCTTATTCTAGGGTTAGAAACCCTCATTTGTGTGTTCCAATCTCCATTTCATCTCATCCCAATCTCATTTCACCTCTTCTACTTCTTCTACTTTGATTGTTTTAGAAAAAATGAAAAAAAAGAAAAGAAAGAGAGGATCAAATCAAAGGAAAAGAGAGCTAGGGTTTCATGGGTTCCATTCATGGAGGGTGTTCTTGAAGAGCAAGAACAAGGAGCAAGCAAGGAGGAGAAGGCAAGCTAGCTAGTCCTTCCAACCAAAATCAAGGTGGGGGTTTCTCATTCTCATGCTTGTTATTTTATTTATTATTGTCGTATGTGATTGTTGTGGACTAGAATAAGATGGTAAACAAGTTTGAAGCGGTATAACACCAAAGAGAAGATTAAAGATTCAATTTTTATGCTTAAAGGGTTGATTTTGTTTACATGCGTTAAAGGTAGAATCTTGACCCAAAATTTATTGGAGTTTTTCTTAGGGGTGTTATTACCATGCTAGAATTTTTGTAGACTTTCGGAGCTGTTTTGATGGGTGAAACAACCGTTTCCCTCAAAACCGTGAGCTTTAGGGGCAAATAGTGAAGACTGTGTTTGGGGGTTAGCGTTGCAGTGGCTTCGAGGGGTTATAACTTTATTTCCTTACGGAATTAGAGGTAGAGACCCTGTAAGGAAGTTGTAGTAGACATTCTCCCCTTTCTGAATTGACCTCTCGCGTTAAATTCCGTTAAGAAATGCAAAAGTTATGGTCGTTGCAAAAACAGGGCAGCAACTTGACTGAGTTGCCAAATCTGAGGTAGAGACCCATTAAAGAAATTGTAGTAGACATACTCCCCTTTCCGAATTGGCCCCTCGGGCTAAATTCTGATAAGCTAAGTAGGAGTCCTAGCCTTTGGAAAATACAGCAAAAAACTGTTTGACTGAGTCTTACTGTTTTGACTCTTTGAAATTTTTGAGCCTCTTAATGGTTGAATCTGAGGTAGAGACCCAGTAGAGAAATTGTAGTAAACATTCTCCCCTTTCCGAATTGACCTCTCGGGTTAAATTTTGATAAGCAGAGTAGAAATTATGGGGCTTGAAAGTTTTCAGCTTTCAGTTGTAAAATCTGTCGTTTGGTAACTATTTGCGTATGTTCGGCGGGTAGAAACTTGGATTTCCTTACGGAATGTGAGCAACTGGTCAACTGGGAAGTTTTAGTAGATGTTCCCACCTTTTCAAATTTTCCAGTTTTGTTAGATTCCGATAAGTGGAGCAAAAGTTTCAAGCTACGGAAGTTTCGACTTTTTGTTAAAAACCGGTAGTTTGGTAACTATTTGGATATGTTTCACGGGTAGAAACTTGGATTTTCTTACGGAATCTGAGCAACTGGTCAACTGGAAAGTTTTTGTAGATGTTCCCACCTTTTTAAAATTATCTAGTTTTGTTAGATTCTGATAAGTGGAGAAAAAGTTATAAGCTACGGAAGTTTCGATTTTTTGTTGAAAATCGGTAGTTTGGTAACTGTTTGTGTATGTTCGACGGGTAGAAACTTAGATTTCCTTGCAGAATCTGAGGAACTTGTCAACTCGAAAGTTTTAGTAGATGTTCCTACCTTTTCAAATTGTCCAGTTTTGTTAGATTTCGACGAGTGGAGCAAAAGTTACCAGCTTGCGAAGTTTCAACCTTTGTTGAAAATCTGCAGTTGGGTTAAACTGTTTGCATGTGTTTGGTGGACCGTATTTTGGATTCCTTACAGAATCTGAAATAGTGTTCCACTAGAAAGTTGTGGCAGATGTTCTTACTTTTCTAAAAAAAAGTATATTTCTGTCAAATTCCCACAAGCGTAGCACTGGTTGCTTCTAGGCTGTCGGATGGTTTTTATGTCGCTTTCCGCACTTTTCTTTGGTAGTATGTTTGTACTAGACTGTTAGTAGGCTCTTCTATTGCTTCTAATCATAGAAGATCAATTTTTGCTAGTAAGCACGTTTGGTGGCTTCTACGTTCATTACCTATATAGTTATTTTCATATGTGGGTTGTTGTCTTATGCGTGGCTCGCCTGGCCCGTATGTAGCTGTTAGTCTCATACGTACCTTATTTGGCACGTATGTATGTTATTGTCTCGTACGAAGCTCATTGGGCTCGTATGTAGGTATTGTCTTGAATAGGTAGGCTATAAGTGGATCCGAGAAGATCTTGAGAAGTCTAGATTAAGACTTAGTTAATTATGTCGACAAATTGTTACACTCTCTAGAAGAGGGACATGTATGGTGCTTTTTCATGACAAGTTGGAAGTACAGTGCATGTCTCGCTTGTTTAGTTAGAAGAGGGACACGTACGGTGCTTTTTCATGTCAAGTTGAAGCACAGTGCATGTCTCGCTTGTTTAGTTAGAAGAGAGATACGTACGGTGCTTTTTCATGTCAAGTTGGAAGTACAGTGCATGTCTTGCTTGTTTAGTTAGAAGAGGAACATACGGTACTTTTTCATGTCAAGTTGGAAACACAGTGCATGTCTTGCTTGTTTAGTTAGAAGAAGGACACGTACGGTGCTTTTTCATGTCAGGTTGGAAGCACAGTGCATGTTTCGCTTGTTTAGTTAGAAGAGGGACACGTACGGTACTTTTTCATGTCAAGTTGGAAACACAGTGCATGTCTCGCTTGTTTAGTTAGAAGTGGGACACGTACGGTGATTTTTCATGTCAAGTTGGAAGCACAGTGCATGTCTTGCTTGTTTAGTTAGAAGAGGGACACGTACGGTGCTTTTTCATGTCAAGTTGGAAGTACAGTGCATGTCTCGCTTGTTTGGTTAGAAGAGGGACACATACGGTGATTTTTTATGTCAAGTTGGAAGCACAGTGGCATGTCTCGCTTGTTTGGCTAGGGTTAGTGACATCGTTAGGGTAGTAACAGTTACTTAACCATTTTTATCTATAAATTGCCAAAGGGTGAGAGTTGGTGTTAGGGGTGATACCATATAATCCAACCTCTCCCATTGGCTAACACTAGGTGGTTTTATCGGGATGTATTCCCCTGTCAAAAGGATACGGGCGGTGCTTTTTCATGACAAGTTGGGAGCATGGGTTCCATATCTTGATTGTTAATTCCTGAATGTACCATGATAAGAATGAGAGGGTTTCCTAGGGAAATAGACCCTACGATCCCGGCAGGTTCTATGCCTTCTCATGACTAGTTGAGGGCACGGAAGAAGGTTGACAAGTATCTTGTAGTTCATGTTGGCTTTTGAGTAAGGTCCGGTACGCCGAGCAATAGTCACCAGTCATGTAGTATTATGTCAGGAATAGGATGGGTACAAAGTAGAATTCATGGCGTGGGTTCAAATCCCTATATATGAAGAAACGACTTGAGATGGGGCGTATGTAGTATGGGCTGCATACTGTTCCGGAGACTTGCTTGCATTATAATAAGTGCATCATTGAGTTGGTTAATCTTGCATTAGAGTTTTAGTCATAACATATACTGACACATCAACTATATGTATACACGTTTTTCTTTTCATCAATCTGTTTGCTATAGTTGAGATTCGCTGCTAGTTATCTGTCTTAAAGCGTCAGTGAATACTGACGTCCCCACTTCAATAGGTACTGGATTGCAGAAGTACAGTTACAGGTATATGATTCAGGAGGACTCAAGGTGAGAGAGCAAGGAGTCGACTTCAATTTAAGTTTCCGTTGAAATACATGTTGTAATTTGTTTATTGTTGGGGAAGCATCCCAGTGAAGTACCAAGTGTCGTTCTTTATTCATTGTACTCTGATGTAACTTGTTGAAAGTTGTAACACTATTATAATGTATTGTAATTTGTAATATTCGGACTTGTAATACATTTGTGTTGAGTAAAAAGTTTTAAATTTTTCTGTTTTTCTGTGTATTGTGGCTAATTGAAGAAAAGATTCTGGCTTATGTCATGGTTTCCCAGTTACCGGAAATTGGGGCGTTACACATCTCATACCAAACTATCCGCAATTGAATCAAGGCGGAGCAAATGGAAACCAATCAGGGAAGAAGGAGAAGCCTTACTAGTAGGGACGAGTATTCACATTGATAGAGGAAAATGTAGAGACTTCCAACGATGTCTTCACCGATATAGAACAATATGAATAAATGTTGAAGTTGTTTAATACGGTCTTGTAAGAGAATAACTGTTATGTATTGAATAATGTAATTCTTTATGTAATAGGACATCGATTAATAAAAAGAATAAAAGTCAAAGTTTTATTTGATACTGCCTCTTCACATACTTTAGTGTATCCTAGATTTGCAAAGGAGTTAGGTGTTGAACTTAAGATTTTTCCCAGCAGCGTATTGGCAGTAGCCACACCTTCAGAAGAGACGCAAACTACCGATCGATATTACACTGGTTGTGATATCGAGATTGGAGGAAGAATTTTGGGTTTGGACCTTATAGAGATGGAAGTTTTGAGGGTTGACGTTATCATTGGTATAGATTGGATGTCAGTCTATAAGGCAATCATCAATGTAAGAGTAAAAAGGTAGTAGTGAAGGCACCGAGGAGGACCAGAAGTAACGTTCCAAGGAAAGAAAGAATGCAAGGGAGTAGTAGTAGCTATACTAAAAAGGATGAATCCTGAGAAGTCAAGGTGATTCCAGTGGTCCGAGACTTTCCGAAAATATTTTTTGAGTACCTACCGGATTACCACCACATCGAAATGTTGAGATCAACATCAACATACCACCGGCTCCAATATCCAAAGCACCCTACATGATGACACCTATAAAGCTAGATGAGATCAAGAAGTAGATTGAAGAGCTACTACACAAAGGATTCATTATGCCTAGCGCCATTGGGAGCGCCAGTGTTGCTAGTGAAGAAGAAGGACAGATTGATAAGGATGTGAATCGATCACCGTGAGCTGAATATGGTGACTATTCAGAACAAGTATCTAATTTGTTGAATCGATGACTTGTTTGATTGACTTTAGGGAGTCTCTGTTTTCTCCAAGATTGGTCTATGGTTAGGTTATCACCATGTTCATGTAAAGGAGGAAGATGTACACAAGATGACTTTTAGGACTCGGCATGAGCACTATGCATTTTTAGTCATGCCGTTTGGAGTAACAAATGTGCCAGCAATATTTATGGACATGATGAACTGAATTCTATGACAGCTCATTGACTCATTTTTCGTAGTGTTCATGCCGAACACTTAGCAGAAGTGTTGAAGAAGTTGCAATAGCAAAGGTAGTATGCCAAGTTATCCAGATGTGGATTTTGGAAGTCTGAAGTTGCATTTTTTGGTCACATCCGTTCTAAAGAGGGAGTAGCCACTGATCCACATAAGATTAAGGCAGTGAAAGGATGACCTTAACCCTAACTGTGATGGAAATCAGGAGTTTCTTGGGGTTGACAAGATACTATAGGCGGTTTATCCAAGGATATGCACAGATAGCGATACCATTAACATGACTAACTAAGAAGAATGTGAGCTTCAGTTGGACCGACCAGTATGAGGCAAGTCTTAAAGAGTTGAAGGAGCAGTTGACGACGAAATCAATGTTGGTATTAGCACATGTAGGCAAAGACTACGACATTTACAGTGATGCTTCCCACAAGGGATTGGGTTGTGTCTTAATGCAAGATGTGAAGGTTATAGCTTATGGATCAAGGCAGCTACGACCGCATGAGAAGAACTATACGACTCATGATCTAGAACTAGCAGCAATAATATTTGATTTGAAGCAGTGGTGACATTATTTATATGGAGAGATGGTCAGCACGTACACTGATGATAAGAGTTTGAAGTACATTTATCAGCAGAAGAATTCAAATCTTTGGCAGAGGCGATGGTCAGAATTATTGGAAGACATTCATCCTGAAATCAAGTTCCACCTAGGGAAGGCAAATGTGTTGGCCGATGCTCTTAGCCGGAAGAGCAATCTCATGTTTGGTCATGACAGAGAAAGAACTGGTAGAAGAATTGGATTGAGCAAAAATTGAAGTTGTAGTGCAGGGGTTGCGGGCGACATTAGCCCAATTGAGATTTCAACCTACACTGTGAGACCATATCATCGAAGGTCAAAAGTCCGATCGATACATTTAGAAGATGAAGGAGCAAATTTTTGTCGGCAAATTATCATATTTTCGGGTGTAGGATGGAGTACTTTGGTTAGGAGAGAGTATGTGTGAGCCAGAAAGGATGGATATGAAGGAAAACATTATGCAGGAAGCACACACTTGTTGTGAGTACATCCTTGAAATATCATGACATATAAAGACATCAAGCAGCATTTTTGGTGGCCAGGCATGAAGAGGGATGTAGTAGACTTTGTAGCAAGATGTATCTCTTGTCAACAAGTCAATGCGGAAAAACAGATGCCCAGAGTATTACTACAGCCGTTGTCTATTCCATAATGGAAGTGGGAGATTATCAGCATGGATTTCAACACAAATTTGCCTAGGGGTGTAACCCCCGTTCCTGATTGTACTGATTTTTACCTGTATTTCGTTTCTCTTCTTTAATTCTTATATTCCAATTATCTGGCATATATATACATATATGTATATTGTTGTTCTCTTGAACCCAATTGCATCCTCTCGGTATTAAAATATTTTGTTTGAATCCAAATCCGAATTTATTCGATAAAATTATTTGATTTATTATTTGATTTATTTGTAAAACAGCCCAATCCTAGCCATCCTATGATATGATTATTTGATTCTGCATTATTTGTGAAGCCTAACTAAGATTATTGAATTTATTATTTTCATTTATGAATCTGAAATCAAATATATTTTTACTAATTTGATTTACTAATCCAAACCCAATTCTGTAACGCCCCGATCTCCACGACAACTGGAGACCGTGACACATGCCAAGATCTCCACGACAATTTGATTTACTAATTTGATTTTACTAATTAGTCTCGAGACACAGAAAAACTGAAAAATTTAAAACTTTTCTTCAACACAAAGTTACTACGCAGTAATTACAAATATCAGTTTGTAATAGCAAACTATACTGCCTGCCCCTTTTCTTTTCTTTTTTGACTCCAAAATCAATTCTTCCAATTTCTATATCACTTTAAACATAAACTAAAATAGTTATGTTTCAAAGAAAATTTGGGCAGAGTCTTCCTTGTAATTTTTGCCCAAAACCCAGAAAAGCTTACGGAATTTTGCACTAAATTCCGTGGCTTACATCACAGGCAATAATAATACGGGCTCCCCAGGCCAAAATGAGCATCATCACACAGGCAATATATATATATATATGCTCTGGGGGCCAAACTCATAACGGTTTAACAAATATCAATTAAAAAGCATAAATCCTTTTGAAAACATAGTAAGTTTTTTAGAAAATAACCTGTAAAAACCTACCACGATGCCCGGCACTCCACAGCGAAATGGGTACGGGTCCAAACCATATCCTGCTGCCTCACACTATACTCTTCATCATCATCCTCATACTTATACATCAAAAATACAATTTAAAGCATAAATCTTTACTATTTACAATTAAAACATAACAACGAATTATAACTGGAGCTCCACTCCACGGAACTTGTACCTACACCTCACCTCTGCACTGCTGAGGACCTGTAACAGTAGGGACCTAGGGTAGCCCAGGGACTCCCTAACCCCCAAACACTAAGGGGTTAGCCATTTCTGGTGTGAGTATAATTTATTAAATAAGTAAATAAATTAAACTTACAAGTAAAAACATAACGAACTCACAATTTCCAAGATAAACAATTCTTACTTGACGTCTGAATATGTAAACATCATAAATGAGATTTTACATCAAATACTTTCTGAGTCATCACCTGTATGTATATCTATACCCGCTCATAACATACTTATATTTAGTAACCATTTGAATAACCACTCATAATACAATATTGATTTTATTTCCTTATATCACGCATCACATCATAAACATATGCCTTCATCCTCATACTACCACATTTATTCGTGTCTAACCTAACATCTCATTTCACCTTACCATTTACTTGCATTTTATCACAATACACCCCATATCCCAACATAGTTTTGTCAATAACATATCACACGCCAAGCCGATAGCTTGGGTAATAATCACCGCACATCCCATGCCCAACATGGGTAATATCACATCACATCCCATGCCCATAGCTTGGTTATTAATTTACTTCATTATCACATTCGCAATTTATCTCGAATGGAAAAGACACGTGTACATATAATTTGTGCCTATGTATGTTATGACTTAAACTCTAATGCAAAATTACCAATACAACGATGCTCTTATTCTAATGCAAGATTACTAATGCGATGATGCTCTTATTCTAATGCCAGCAAGTCTCCGAAACAACATGCAGCCCATACTACATGCGCCCATCTCAAGCCGTTTCTCCATATATAGGAATTTGAACCCGCGTTATGAATTTCTAATTGTACACAACCTGTTCCTGACAGATACTACATGACTGATGAGGTTGCACACGTGGTCAAGTCCCACCAATGCAGTAGGCTCATGGTGTTTATGTTTGCCACTACTACCCGGTAGACCGGACCTCACTCAAAAACCAGACGAACATAGGGTCTTCCGAGCGCAGTATAGCATAAAGCCTATCCTGTGTCACCCCTAACTCATAGACCGTGATCTATGGCCCATTCGCTTCCCCCTGGCCAAGGACCCGACGGAGTTCCGGGGTCCATCCCCTAGGTCCGCCCGCCTTATCATGGCACTTCAGGAATTAACAATCAAGATACGCAACCCATGCTCCCAACTCGTGAGAAGACACCATACGTATCTCTTTTGATGGGAAGGTACAACCCAGTAACACCACCTAAGGTAGGCCCCAAAGGGCGAGTTGGTCGCAAGGTGCCCCCTACTACCAACTCCTCCTTTATGGCAAAATGGTTAAAGTAAAAGATCCTTATAAGTCACTACCCTAAAGATGTCACTAACCCTGAACAATCCTAGGGATGACAATATTATAAACACAACATGCTAGGTCTTAAATTAGACTTCGCAAGATAACTCTACTAGGCTGCTCAACCTAGACTTTCCAGAATCCCTCAGGATCCGGTTCATGGCCTATCGATCCAAGACCCCGACAATACGAACGTATTTGCATGCTACTATCCTGAACTTAGATTTCGTCACACTCTGGTCCGCAATCAACCAACGGTTAAGATCTGACGGCACCCGCGAAGTGACTCGTCCACAGTCCCTTAGGAGTAAGCTAAACACACGTCTTGATGGTCGATAGCCCTAG
Source organism: Hemerocallis citrina (assembly GCA_017893485.1). Lineage (NCBI taxonomy): Eukaryota > Viridiplantae > Streptophyta > Magnoliopsida > Asparagales > Asphodelaceae > Hemerocallis > Hemerocallis citrina. Next base: position 232,742,463 of record CM030361.1, on the reverse strand, counting down.
GGCAATGATATCACCCTATATGAGCACAACAAACTGCGTATTAGCTAAGAAGCTACATACGAGTAACCAAAAACACATACGAGCTAAATAAGCTGCGTATGGGACCAACAACTACATACGGGCCAGTCGAGCCGTGTATGAGACAACAACATGCATACGAGCCAAATAAGCTCCGTATGAGACCCACAGCTACATACGGGCCAGTCGAGCCACATACGCGCAAAACCACATACAAACAACCATACAGGTAATCAAACCTAGAAGCAACCAACTATGCTTACTAGCAAACTTGATCTTCTATAATTAGAAGTAACAGAAGAATCTACTATAATCAACTTAGCATGGGTTTCTTCTAAAATCAACTCATCATGGCATACCTACTATAATCAACTCAAACATGAGTTTCTCACTATAATCAACTCAAACATGATAGGTTTCACTGGAATGTCACATAGACATGAATGGGTTCTTCACACAACTCAAGCATGATATTCTACTACAACTTAACCATGGGTTTCTTTCTACCACAATTCAAGCATGAATTCTTACTATATCACAAGTGTGGGTTCTTTCTCTACAACAATCCAAATCCATAGGATGGGTTCTTTTTACTCACTACTACTAACTAAAATGGGTTCTTTCTCAACCTACAACAAGTAATCGACATAAATGTGTGATCTTTTAACATCCTACAACTGACAACATCAAAAGATTGTTTCTTTATCATACTACAACTAATATAACATCAAGTTGGGTTCTTTTAGCATCCACAATTTACTCAACCCTCAAAATGGGTTCTTTCTCAACCTACAACAACTCATACCTAAAAGATGGGTTCTTTTAGCATCCACAATTTACTCAACCCTCAAAATGGGTTCTTTCTCAACCTACAACAACTCACACCTAAAAGATGGGTTCTTTCTACACATATATAAATAGATGAAGAGAGCAAGCAACTAAATTAGAAGTAGAGAATCTCAACATACATAACTAATCCCTTTATCCATAATTTATACCAATACACGTTATCCCCATACGCCTCATCCATAATTCATATCAATACTTTAGTTTATTCAAACTTCTTTAAAAATATCAAATACGTATATAAAACTGTACTCATCATATTTTGATATCATCACAAAATACGTAATAAATTGATACTCACATATTCTTCAAACCACAAAAATATATAAATAAACTAACTCACATATTTCTTAAACCACAAAAATACGTAGATAAATTAACTCACATATATCTTTAAACCACGAAAATATATAAATAATATAACTCACATATATCCTTCTTAAATCACAAATACATAGATAAATTAATGCTCACATATTTATCAACCCACAAAAATATATATAATTAAACTAACTCACCACATTTCGCGAAGGTTCGAAGCGTCACCATGCCATCCCGCATCCGAAGTCGCGAATATATCCTATCATCAATTTCAAAGAGATTAAACTCAAATAATTCAAACCAATCATAAAAGCTAATAATACTATCCCCAAATATCACACAAGCGTTTACTGAACGCTTGGGATATACACGTGCGATGCACGTGATAATCTAATGCTTACGGTATTTCCATTCCCAATTAATTACTAAAATCACCCCAAAAATATTCTAATAGTCCAACTATACTCTCCATTATTATAAGAGAAATAGTTCACACTTATATAATTCTCTTTTTCAAACCCAAAACTCCAATTTACTAATAACTTACAATCTCTCTAACAATCCACTAATTTCTCATATCTACAATTTCCAACATCTCTAAATCTCCCTACCAAAATAACCCTACTCAATAAAAATTAACCTAACTAAATTTTATACAATAAAATAGTTAGGGTTTTACCTTCACGAAGTCCAATCAAAAATCCGACGCTACTACCATGTAGAGAATCTCTCCATTAGTCTACTCCTCACTTTAATTTGGGATCGACGAAGAAAAGAGGTGGATTTTGAGGTGGGGAAGCATCATCGACTGGGTTCTCGTTGGCATCGGGATGGAGAATAGGACGGGATAGAAAGAAGAAGGAAGAAGGGAGATGGTGGGGGGGTTCTTTTGGCTGGGTGTGAACGGAGAAGAAGGAGAGGGAGAGGAGGCAGGGGCCGGGGTGAGGTTCTCTGGGGTCGCATCGAACCAAGAAGGGGAAGAAGAAGGGAAGGAGAAGGAAGATGGAGGGGGTGGGGTTTCTCCATTTGATCGGGAAGGGAATGGCGAAGAAGGGGGAGGAAGGAGGAGGGCTGGGAGTTTGGGTTCTTCTTCGGTTTGGGAGTGAATGGGGAGAGGAAGAAGTAGGTGAAGGAGATGGAGTGGGGGACCGGGGGAGGTGGGTTCTGGGTCGGGGTGGAACCAGACGGGGAGAAGAAAAAGAAGGAAGAAGAAGGAGAAGGAAGAGAATGGGGAGGGGGTCTTTTGTAAAAAATATAATTAAATAATAATAGATGGATAAATATCTAAGGGAATGTTCCGTATAAGCCCCCTAGCCTCAATACATTTCAAATAAGGCCCACTCTCTACTTTAATAATTCCAACAATACAAAATACATTAAAACTACTTTGTAATAATCCGTATAAAAATAATTTAATTTCGAAAGTAATAATAAAATAAACTAGGCAATAACCAATAATTCTTAATTAAAAATAATTGTTATCAAAAATAACATACTTGCGTGCAATTTTCAATTGTGCCCACATGTCGATGCAAAATAGCCATATGCTATTTTTCGGGTCGTTACAAATTCTTTAGCCGAAGATTAAATCCCAATCTCTTCTTTAATTATTTATTTTATTTTTTGTAAGCCCAAACCCATTGGCCCATTCTTTTTAAATTATTTATATTAAAACCCAAGCTCACATGTGTATACCCAAAACCGTTAACCCATTAGTCCTGCCCTACCCAAATTCAACTATCAGCATACAAATCTCCCCAGATCTCTCCACTACCCCCTTAATTTCTTAACTGCCCACTAATTACTCCACGTTAACCCCCTAATCACCTTCTAATTAATCATTAGTTCTTTCTCACTCTTCAACTTCCCTTCTTCTCTCTCTCTCCTCGACTTCATCTATCTCTTCTTCTCCCTTTATGCTTCCGCAACCCAGCACCCACCGAAGCTGTAATATCACGGTTGGATATTATATTTGTATAATTATTATTTTTAAAATTAAAAATATTTTTACGGAAATTACTTGGTTTTACTAATAAAAACTTATCTGTATATTTATATACTAGTTAGTATATATATGTATCGTATCAATTTTGTGCAACTGTACAAAATAATGTAAAATACGTTGTTGAGAAATATTTGTAATATCCGGGTCTGATATGAATTTTTTTTATTTTTAGAATTGAAATATTTTTTAGGGATATTACCCGGTTTAGTTAATAAACATTATCTATACTAGTATAATGCACATCTAGTATTGACTAAATGAATGAATTTAGTCACTTACCTCACAATTGAACTGAAGCTACTCACAACATTGCATTAAAAGAGACAAAAACTAATTGTTAATTTCATAAATATTTTTCCCAGTTATCTCAATCCCAAATATCAAAAGAAGAATTCTATTTTTTTTCCATATAGGATTTCATGTACCTCGAAGTGCAACACCTCCTGCCTTTCCCTCCAACTCAACCCGAATGCCCCTAGCCTCTTGACATCACAACTCTCCACCTTGCCGAACACCAAGCACCACCTGAAGCTCCCTGTCTTCACCTCTCCGTTGCTCCAACAGAGCCTCACCCCATCTCCGTCGAAGACCCCTTTCCCTTCGTCTTCAACCTTCACCACCCTCGACTTTGAACTCCTTCATCCTCCACAGCCTGTCGTCGTCCCAGTAGCGACGCACCCTCGTTGCCGTCTTCAACTTCGTCGGCCAGTCGAGCGCCTCACCATCCCTCGAGCTCGCGCCTCCATCGTCGCCATTGTCGCTCAAAGCTCACCCAGGCCCTTCGTCTTCCTCCTCACATCACCTGCATCCACCTTCAACTCTTCCATTGCCACCGTCGACTGAAGCACCCCACCTTCGAGCGCCTCCTGCTCGAACCACCGATTCGCCTCCACCTTGCGCCGCCGTCGCTTCCCGACCGCGTCACACAGCAAAGCCCCTCCCTCATCGCCTTCTCCCCTACCTTGAGAACCCATTCCCGTCGCTGCTTCTCTCTCCCATTGCCTCGAATCCCCTCCATCTCGACCTCCTCTGTTTCGGTAATAGTATAGATAGATTATTGGATGGTACATTGCAGAAGGATAACTTATAAGTGAACAGTATACAATAAACAGTTCACATGTATAAGAAGACGAACCAAATTATGCCAATTTTCTAATACACGCAATTCTATCTCTACAAACCCATTTCTTCAATTTCACCACTAAAATAATCAGAATCTGATTGAGAAAGGCAAACCTGGAGGTTAATGTACTTATTTATCGGTATATTTTTCGACAGAACTCTTATATCTCCTTGCATAGGCTCATAAAGTAACTTCCACCTCCGATCCGGGCACATGGGCTTCATCACCAGCTTCGCCCGGCACTCATTACTCTCCAAATTAAAAAACTGAAATGACACAATCCACCATTGGTGTCAATACCACTTCCCAGAAATGCTGAAATCGCATTTATACTTCAAAATAAACATTTTAAAAAAAAAAAAACATCTTTCATTTCTCACGCAATCCACTCTTTAACGAAAACCCATAATCACCCTTCAATCAAAAATGATTCCTTGGAATGAAAAGAGCAGATTTGAATAGGGCTCGAATCTTAAAGTAGAATGAATGTATTGGAAATTCGAAGAGGGTCTGAGAAATGACACTGCGAGAATGAGACCAACTCGGAGGCCTTGGATCCTTTTGCGGAACATGAAGAAGAGTTCTGAAGGGATGAGATTGATGTTATAGAGGTCTTCAATTGACGAAGATGATAGGGCATTGTTGTTGTTGTTGTTGTTGTTGTTGTTGTTGCCCTCCTCCATTATTATTTTTCTGAATTATTGACTGTGGGACATTAACAGAGAGAAGGGAAAGGGGAATCATGGCGGTAGCTTGGTATTGATACTATTTTAGGAGAAGGTGGGAAGATAGAGATGATAGATGAAATGATTTGCTTCTACAAAATTTTTTCGACTTTGCCACTTTGTAGATGAACTTCACAAACAAGGTCGAGCTAAAAGAACCTTTCATTACCGAGGAAGCAGATAAATGTTTGAGTCTCCCCTAGGGAATAGAATTTTATGGAGAGATTGAAGTAAATGTAAAGTAAAAATTACGCTTGTGCCCTTTGATTGTGTAGGGACCAGGGGTAAAATTTGACAGAATTAACCCTGCATTTTTTTAAAGCTTTTTATGTTAATGAGGGCATGATGGTAAAAAGCCGCCAAAATGGGATTTTGCTTAATAATAGCATAGATAGATAAACTAGTCTGTACATATCTATATTGTATCAAATAGGTACTGAAATCTTCCGAGTCGATAATAATTTTTTTTTATTATAATTTTATTTTTATTCTTGGAATTAAATTATTTTTGTACAGATTGATTGAGTTTGATGAATAAAAGTTAACTGTATATATAGATGTATGTACGTTTATGTACTGTGTCGATTTTGTACATTTGTACGAAATCATGTAGTATGAGAATTTGGAAAATTATTTATTATTTTGATCATTCACAATCAAGTTAGGGGGCTAGGATTGGACTGGGTGTAGATTGCAATATATATTTGCAAATTGATCTGTAAATGTTTTGAGCCACAAAAAGAGAGAGACAAGTGGCACTCTCTCTACCACACCTCTCTCTCTGCCTCTCCTATAAGTGGTCAGGCCAAAACCAAGAGAGCAAAGCCCTTTCATTTTTTGTGTTCCTCCATCTCCTTCTCATCTCATTCTCTCTTACTTGTTTTAATTTAGAAAAAAATTGAGAAGAAAAGAAAAGAAAGAGAGATCAAATCAAAAAGAGGGAGTGGGTTCATTTTCATGGGGTGTTCTTGAAGAGGAGCAAGAACAAGGAGAAGGAAGAGCTAGCAAGTCCTTCCAACCAATTCTTTGGGTGGGGGTTTCTCTTCCTTGTGTTTTATTTGTTGTTGTTTTGTTGTTTATTTGTATGTTAAAGAACAACTTGGACTAAAGAACCTTGTGCATATGAATGGTTGTGGATCAAAAAGAATCACATAAAAGGATTGAAGGGATAGAACTTAACAAGAACACTAAAGAATCTATCTTAAAACTAGTATGTAGTTTTTGATAGTTAGAATTAATTACTTATGCTAAAGTTGGTATTTTGACTCCAAATTAATATGACAGGTTCTCATATATGTTATTACCATGATCTAATTTTTGTAAATTTTTTTTTTTTTAAATTTGATGGGTGAAATAAATCCTTTCCCCAAAACAGCGAGTTTTTCATCAAAACTGCTATTTTGGTTAATTTTTGGATGTGTTTAAAGAGCTGAAATTTGAGTTCTATGCAGAATCTGAGAAAGTTGTCAACTAGGAAGTTGTAATAGATGTTCTTAGATTTCCAAAAAGTCAAATTTCATTAGATTTTGATAAGTATAGAACCAGTTATGAGCTTTACAAGTTTCAGCCAATCTGTTGTCTTTTGTTGTTCTTTAAATGTGTTTAAGGAGCTAGATTTTGAGTTCTATACTGAATCAGAGAAAGTTGTCAACTAGAGAGTTGTAGTAGATGTTCTTAGCTTTCAGAAAAGCCCAATTTTGTTAGATTCCTACAAGTATAGCAAAAGTTATGAACCTTACAAGCTTCATCCTTTTGCTGCCTTTGTTGCTCTTCGTATTGTGTTTAAAGGGCTGTATTTTGAGTTCCGTAAGGAAACTGAGAAAATTGTCAAATAGAGAGTTGTAATGGATGTTCCCACCTTTCCAAAAAGTCCAATTTCGTTAGATTCTGATAAGTATAGCACTGGCTATGACCTTTACAATTTTCAGCCTTTTGCTGCCTTTTGCTGTTCTTTGAATTGTGTTCAGGGAGATGGATTTTGAGTTCTATACTGAACCAGAGAAAGTTGTCAACTAGAGATTTGTAGTAGATGTTTTTAGATTTCCAAAGAGTTCAATTTTGTTAGATTCCAACAAGTATAGTAAAAGTTTTAAGCCTTACAAGCTTCAGCCTTTTGCTGTCATTGTTGCTCTTTGTATTGTGTTTAAAGAGCTGGATTTTGAGTTCCATAAGGAATCTGAGAAAGTTGCCAACTAGAGATTTGTAGTAGATGTTCCCAACCTTCCAAAAATTCCAATTTTGTTAGATTCTGATAAGTATAGCACTGGCTATGACCTTTACAAGTTTCAACCTTTCGCTGTCTTTTGTTGTTCTTTGAATTATGTTCAAGGAGCTGGATTTTGAAATCTATACTAAATCAGAGAAAGTTGTCAACTAGAGAGTTGTAGTAGATGTTCTTAGCTTTCTAAAAAGCCTAATTTTGTTAGATTCCAATAAGTATAGCACTGGTTATGACCTTTACAAGTTTCAGCCTTTTGTTGTCTTATGTTATTCTTTGATTTGTGTTCAAGGAGCTGGATTTTGAGTTCTATACTGAATCAGAAAATGTTGTCAACTAGATAGTTGTAGTAGATGTACTTAGCTTTCGCAAAAGCCTAATTTTATTAGATTCCGATAAGTATAGCACTGGCTATGACCTTTACAAGTTTCAGCCTTTTGCTGTCTATTGTTGTTCTTTGAATTGTGTTCAAGTAGCTGGATTTTGAGTTTTATACTAACTCAGAGAAAGTTGTCAACTAGAGAGTTGTATTAGATGTTCTTATCTTTCCAAGAAGTCTAATTTTGTTAGATTCCGACAATTATAGCAAAAATTATGAGCTTTACAAGTTTCTGTCTTTTGCTGTCTTTGTTGTTCTTTGAATTGTGTTTAAAGAGCTCAATTTTGAGTTCCATACGGAATCTGAGAAAGTTGTTAACTATAGAGTTGTAGTAGATGTTCTCACCTTTCCAAAATATCCTATTTTGTTAGATTCCGATAAGCGGAGCATATGTTATGACTTTTACAAGTCACAACATCTAGCCTTTATTGGTGAAGCTTCGCTGTTTAGATTGTTCGTAGTTTTTCTACCTCTTATTGACCGAATCTGAGAAAATTATCTACTAGAGAGTTGTAGTAAAGGTTCTCAGCTTTCCAAAATGTCCTATTTTGTTAGATTCTGATAAGTGGAGTATGAGTTACGACTTTTACAAAGTCACAACAACTGGCCTTTTTTGCTGAAGCTCGCTGTTTAGAATGTCAGAAGTTTTTGTACCTATTATTGACTGAATCTGAAAAGGTTGTCAACTAGAGAGTTTTAGTAGATGTTCTCACCTTTTTAAAAAGTCTAATTTTGTTGAATTCCAATAAGAGTAGCATGTTTAATTGCTTCTAGGGTGTTAGAAGACTTTTATGTTGCTTTTATGAATAAAAGATCATGTTTTGTTAGTAGTTTGAATCATGCACTTGATTATAAGTAATAAGTATTCCTTTGTTGATAAGTAGCATGTTTATGTTAGGACATAGGTCGCGCTTAATGTTAGCAAATTGTTTTCTCGTACGTAGCTTATTTAGCTTGTATGTATATTGTTGTCTCATATGCAGCTCACCTGGCTCGTATGTAGGTCGTTGTTTCATTCGTACCTCGTTTAGCTCGTTTGTGTTTTGTTTACTCGTATATATCTTATTAGCTAGTACACAGTTTGTTGTGCTCATCTAGGGTGATATCATTGCCCTAGGGGCTATCAACCTTCAAACATGTATTTATTTTTCTCCTCATGGACTGTGGACGAGTCACCCCTCGTGCACCGTCAGATCTTAACCGGTGTAGGTTGATCGCGGGTCGAGAGCGTAGATGTAATCCAAGTTCAGGGTAGTAGCATGCGAATAAATTCGTATTGCCAGGGTCTTGGATCGATGGGCTGTGAACAGGATCCTTAGGGATTCTGGTAAGTCTAGCTTGAGCACCTAGTAAAGTTATCTTGCATAGTCTAACTTCAGACCTAACATGTTGTGTTAGTACTATTGTTATCCCTCAGATTGTTTAGGGTTAGTGACACCGTTAGGGTAGTAACTTATAGCTATTACTGCTTAACCTTTATTTATTATCATTTCGCCGAAGGGAAAGAATTGGTATTAAGGGTGATACCTTATTATCCGACCTATTCTATAGGCCAACACTAGGCGGCTTTATTGGTTGTACCCTTCCTGTCTAAGGGATACGGTTTGTGCCTTCTCACAAGTTGGGAGCACGGGATCCGTATCTCGTCTGTTACTTTCAGAAGTACCGTGATAAGAGCGGGAAGTTTTTCTGTGGGAGCTAAGGGATGGACCCCCGGAACTCCATCATGTTCTATATCAGAAAAGGCGAACAGGCCATAGACTACGGTCTATAAGCTAGGGGGCCACAGGGGATGCTTCGAGCTAACCTATGTTGTAGTTAACTCCGAGGGTTCGTCAGATTTTTTAGTGAGGTCCGGTATGCCGGGCAATAGTGGCAAACGAGGACACCACTATATGACTGTGAACGACGGGATCAGACAATTTTAGAGCAACTTTATCAGTCACGTTGTATCTTCAGAAATATGTTGAGTACAGAGTAGAATTCATGGCGCGGGTTCAAATCCCTATATATGAAGAAACAGCTTGATATGGGCGTATGTATTTATGGGGTGCATACTGTCCAGAGACTCATTTTCATTAGAGTAAGAGCATCCTTACATCAGTTAATCTTGCATTAGAGTCTAAGTCATAACAAACACTAACACATCAATTATATATACACATTTCTCTTTTCATCAATCTGTTTGTTTAAAGTTGAGAATCATTGCTAGTCATCAACCTTAAAGCGTCAGTATATGTACTGACGTCCCCACTTCAATAGGTACTGAATTGCAAAACTACAGGTACAGGATTCAGGAGGACTTAAGGCAAGAGAAGCAAAGTGTTGATTTTCATTTCAATTGTAACATTTGTTGTAATTTATTTTATGTTGAGAAGCATCCAAGTAAAGTACCAAGTGTTATATATTATTCATGTACTCTGATGTAATTTTTATTGAAAGTTTGTAACACTTGGGCTTGTTCGGCACTATTGTAACACTGATGTAATATTTTGCAGTTGTATAACATTCGGACTTGTAATATATTGGTGTTAAATAAAAAGTTTTAAATTTTTCTGTTTTTCTGTGTATTGTGGCTAATTGAAGGAAAAGATTCTGGCTTATGTCACGAGTTCCCAGTGTATGGAAATCGGGGCGTTACAGAAGCACCCATACTGGCGACCACTACCCCTTACCATCATCCCCGCCTGCACCTCAACCTTGACCCCACTCACCCTGCCTCGAATCACCTCTGTAGCGCCCCAAATTTTCAATATGATATCTCAGAAATACGTGGCACAATTCCCAGCATCAACTTCAATTGCAATAGCAAACATAGCCAAAAACACAGATAATTTTTATTCCAACATTTATTACAACACTTATTTACAAAATACAGCGGAATACAAAACACCTTGAATTACAAACTTTCTTTTACAACACTTCATTTACAAACTTACAAAAGCCATAACGTCATTCTATCTTAAGCTTCCAAATCCCAAAGTTATAAGTACCTACCTGTAAAACATAAGGCTAGAGATAACCCTAACCCCCAAAACTACAGGGGTCAGCCATAACGGTGTGAGTGACATAAGAGAAACAACATAAATAAAACATAGAGCATAGAGTCATCAACATGTATTAATAGCAAGAATAAATGAAATGAGAAATAACAACAAGTAAAGAATGAAAACATTAAGGAATATAAGATAGTAAATAGTAACTAGTATATCCCCTGTGCAAATTGCACAGACTTTGCCAAAAAATAAATTAAAATATTAATAACATTTTTTTTAAAATTCGGCAGAACCTCCCCATATTTACAACTTCAAAATTATCGTACTTATAATCCAACATATTAATATTCAACAATTATGTAGTAAAGCTTTGCACATAAAACAAATGATTCAAACACAAATATTTAATGATAATAAGGCACATCCAAACTCAATCACAATAATCTTTCATACTTAAATCACAATTATATATACAACAGATGGCTTAAATAAAATGTTCACGATAATAAAAGAGTCCAATCCAAATAGTTAAAATGCAAAATTTATGTAATAAAAAAAATTGTTTATAGCTACGTAAATAAAAAACAAAAAGTAAAATGTGTACTAATTTCAATATTGTAGTATCAAAATATATTAGTAATTTCAACATAGAATCACATTACCGAGCGACGGAATTCTCCACACATGAACATCATATCTCGGCCTACATTAAAAAAAATATGAAATGAAAATTTAGTTAGGTGCATCACATTAAAAAATAATTATTTATATAGCGGAATGAACCAATGCGAATTGATATTGACGATACATAAAAGAAAAAACAAAAAAGAATAAATAAGGCTTTGATAAACTCTACTAAGATGACATTATGAGATTCTTAAAATATTAAAACATCGCGTGTCAATATATACTATTTTAATCATTTGAATATTATTAGATTGTTGATGACATCTACCTTTCAATTGATTATTATGGAGTTACGCACTTCTTGAAGAACTTCTTAATATACCACATTACGTGTACGATCATTAGTCTGTTGGGGATCATTAGTCTGTTGGAGAACTTCTTGATATACCACACTAAAATGTAGAAAATTTACTACTGTCTCTTAGATTTATCTAGTTTTGTTACGGTATGTACTTATTAATGAAATATGACAGCTATACTCCATATTTACTTCATTAAAAAAACATTCAAGCAAAAGTAAGTTGTTGCATGTGTGAAATCTAAACCATTTTATACTCTGATATATGCCAGGTATGCAATAGCTACAACAACACTATAAACATACATAAAAACTAACACAAAGTTTGCCAGTAGTCTCCATTCTGCAACTGTTGTTAGTTTCCAAACAGCCCAACAACATGCCAATGCAAAATTTTTTGCAAAGCGCAGTCAGCTCTTTTATTTAGACAACATACACTATAAATTCTTCACATTCTATGTATCAAAAGATATTCATATTCACACTCCGAACAACGGAATCATCTAAATAGGAATGTGGTAACGAACAATATAGAACATGGCAATATAACTCTTTCATGTATACCCAGTCCTCCACAGTGCAAATGCAGAAATTGCCTTATTAAGTTGGAAAGACGCAATATTATTTTTGTCTTGCATCCTACATTAGTAAGTGTAGTTTTGGACAATTATTTAAATATGAATAATAAATATGCAATCAAACACAAAGTAGAAAAATATAATGAAACATTACATATTGAGATAAATAACTATAGGGATTAACTCAAAAGAAAGTATGATAGGAGACATAGGAGATAAGAACACATATAACATACCTGATGTAATGAAAGAGTCTGATTTCCCTCAATATAATTGGAAATTTTCCTGTATCTTTGAATGTTCACACCTACTGCTGAAAACAAAATCAACCATTTTACATTCAATAAAACACATGTAGAAAAAAATAATGAAACATTACATCTTGAGATAAATAACTATAGGGATTAACTCAAAAGGGAAAGACTAATTTTTAGATTACTACACTCAATAGGGGATATTATTTACTGCAATTTAATATTTATAGAGAAAGTAACCATTTCTCTTTTCCTGAATGAAGTTGAATAGCAGTGACATATAATGAAAAACTAACAAAATGTAGGAACGGTAATTTTTATAAATCATGCATATACATGAACCCTACACTAAAATGTAGAAAATTTAATATTGTCTCTTAGATTTATCTAGTTTTGTTACGGTATGTACTTATTAATGAAATATGAGAGCTATACTCCATATTTTCTTCATTAAAAAAACATTCAAGCAAAAGTAAGTTGTTGCATGTGTGAAATCTAAACCATTTTATTCTTTGATATATGCCAGGTATGCAATAGCTACAGCAACACTATAAACATACATAAAAACTAACACCGCAGTTTGCCAGTAGTCTCCATTCTGCATATGCTGTTAGTTTCCAAACAACCCAACAACATGCCAGTGCAAAATTTTCTGCAAAGCGCAGTCAGCTCTTTTATTTAGATAACATACACTATAAATTCTTCACATTCTATGTATCAAAAGAAATTCATATTCACACTCTGAACAACAACGGAATCATCTAAATAGTAATGTGGTAATGAACAATACAGAACAGGGCAATATAACTTTTTCATGTATACCCAGTCCTCCACCCTTTAGGTAGCCTCCATCTCCTATGCCCAAAAATCAACACCCTAGACGACAGCGAAAACCCAAAATTCCTCCACCCTTTAGGTAGCCTCCATCTCCTATGCCCAAAAATCAACACCCTAGACCACAACGGAAACCCAAAATTGTATTCCAACGGTTCATCAGATAAACCTCCCACAGTCAAAGGCAACCATACATATCTCGAATTCCTCAAATCTGGAGGATTCCAACGGTCTGCTACAAAAATAAATGATCCCGGCAGCCCGGGCAATGGAAGAACATAAGTACTCTGCGCAAAAAATGTAGTCATCCAAAAAATCATATTCCCTCCAACGCAAGGACTCCCCATCCACCCTCACATTTCATTCCCCAAACTCCCAACTCTAAGAAACAGTAGACAAAATCTGTAGTAATTTTTAATAAAAAAAATCAAAAAATCCAAAAATGCTCACCAGTTTGGGAGGGTCGGTCAAGAACGACAATTCGCTTTCCTTCTCATCCACTCCGCTCTCCACCTTCTTCTTGACCCAGACCCTAACGTGGTCCGATAGCGGGTTCGCCCTTGCCTCCGACTGCGACTTCTTCTCCTTCTTGATTAGAGACGGGCGACTGCGGCTTCTTCTCCTTCTTGATTAGAGACGGGCGGGAGTGGGTGGGTTTTGGGTAGGGAGAGTTAGGGTTTGTGGGTTTTGGGAGATGTAGAAGAGGAAAGGGTTTTTTTGGTGTTTTTTTAATTAATTCTGCTCTGGCAATTGGTGTGGGCTGCACGTGTAAGTTCCTACATTTGCTCTCCTTTTTCTATTTCAAAATAGAGAAAGGAGAGATGGGGTACACCTATTAGCTTAAGATATATATAAATACATGAAAACATCAAGTGAATCTAGCCTAAGTGTCAAGTGTGGGAAATACAGGAAAACACAAGCATAAAACCAAGTCAAGAAATCATCAATGCTATATGCTGACTCTCTAATGCATACTTTTCAGATTCTATGGATTCCATAGTGCATAGGTCCGGTGCAAGTCCTTATCGATCTCCACTTCATAGGGTTAAATTCCTCGTTATGCAACTAATCCTACTACGGTGATGGAAAACAAGATCCAGAATAATCTGCGAATAGGCACCGCAGCCCTTAACGCGCAAGAATCATGTAAGAATAGCTCTAAAACTGGAGAATCACCTCCCAACCGTGTACCTTACGAATAGGCTTGCAAGGCCCTCGACGTGCAGATACACCAGGTACATTCCGTGAGTAGTCTTACTGACCATCGACATGCGAATGCACCCTGCATGATCCGTGAATAGGCCTGCAGACCCTCAACACGCGAACATACAAATGTCCTCTTGAGACCGAACAACACACAGTCCAAGAACGCATCCGTTGGACTAACAAAACCAAAATCATATATTTACATTTTTCAAGTTCCATCACGTCTCCACTAGTGCCTGTTCTTAAGTTGGTTTTTATTAAAACACAAAATTCCTCATCTCTAAAGTTAGTGTATCTTGCTGGACATAAAATACTAAACAACAACCCCAAGACCCAACTGGTTTAAAGCAGTAAATCTCATCTGCCAGTTCACAGGACTCTCACTAAACTCCTAGAGAAATCATCAAGACCAAAACTCACAAATCCATCGTCAAAACGTTCATATGAAGAAATTTTTTAAATAAATAAAAACCCAAATCTTATATAAAATTCCAAAATCCAAATAAATATTAAATCCATTAAATTACTGAAAATTATATTTTTAAGTTGTAGAAAATAACAAAACATCAATTCCTTTGAAAACACGTATAAATCAAATAAGGTCCAAAAGAATATATTTAAAGCTCCAATATAAATCTCTGTAAAACATTTTCAATTTGTAACAAAACATCTTTTAAAACAATATGATATTGAAGGAACAATCGATCAAAAGTAGCATCAGAAAAGTCAAGAAAACATTAGTCACAGCAGTAACAGTCGACTTCATAGGGTGGTCGGTCGACTGTCCCGCGTGAAATTCAAACTCAAGAATAGCATCAAGCAGCACAGTGACAGTCGAGCGCATACTGTAGCCAGTCAACTGTCCTGCAGAAAATTCGAAGACTCAAGACAATCATAATCAGAGCAGCAGCAGTCGACTGTGTAATCTGGAAAGTCGACTGTCCTGTAGGAAAATCCAACACTTAAAGAAAACATTAATTCAGAGCAGAGACAGTTGACTGTATAAGGAAGCCAGTAGACTGTCTCGCAGGATATTTCGAGACTCGAGAAAATACTTCAGCCAATACCCCGACAGTCGAGTGTCGCCATTGGTCGGTCGACTGTCAATCCTCCAGATTGTAGTTTCAGTTGTGCACATTTCAACCGATACAGAGTTTTACTTTATGAAAACCAAATCTTTAAAAGGTACAACTCTGATATGTTCAAATATGACTTGCAGAGTATGTAAGAGTCCATAAAAACCAATCAAAACCACATAGAATTGATAAAAATAGCTTTTTGATAAATTTCTTCAAAATAAAACATTAATGTGTGCATATATCAAAACCAGAATTTTTAAGAATCAATCATACATCAAATAACTTTTATTATGTTCCAAACCATATCAATGCCGAAATAATTAAGATTTAATCGAAATTCTACAAAACACATAAAAATCCAATTTCTTCAAAAACAATGAAATAAAATATCTATGTACAAATGTTTGTGCACCAAGAAAACTTCAAAAACTCATCAATTAGAAATAGAAAAATATTTAGATTTAATCTCAGTACTAAAACCAATCATACCCAATTGAAAACTTCTCAAAACTTCACAAAATCACGAAATCCCCCAAATTGATCATAATGCATAGATCCCAATCTAAACCCCTTTCTCAAACTCCAAGATTTGATTCTTAGATCCAATTGCCAGTAAATTCATCCACTATCATTCACAATAATTTTTCAATGCATATGAGCAATCATAACAATCACTAATCTAATTTCTACTCAACGAAAAGCCCCCAAATAGAGTTTATGCATTTACACACAAGTAAAAGTAATCTTTTTGTCCACTTTTATGCAATATCATCATACAACACATCATGATAAGTTAAAACAGCAAGTCTATGAAGGAAAGCATCCTACTCATGATTTCTATTCAGTTCTTTAACAATCTCAAGTCAACAAATTAGGGTTTCAATTATCAATAACATAGTTTCATGAAAGGATTCACTTTTAATTCATCTACTCTTCAAAACTTCATATATCATCATACAAACTCCTAGCATGCTTTCTAATAGATAGATCACCACATACAACATACATAAAATAATACAAAACAAAACAAAACAAAACATGTCACTCACCTTGTTGAAGAGGTCAAACGAAGACAAATAGAAAATAAGAAAGGCCTCTCCTTCGCAAGAAATCTAAGATCTTCTCTTTAGAACTCCAAAATAATAAGAAATAAGAAATCCCTTGTGTTGTGCAGCAAAAGACGACTGCACTCCACCTTTTAAATAGGTCAGAATTAAGATTCTAGGGTTTTTGAATACATTTGCAAAATACTCCTTTTAAAATAGACCTTTACATAAATAGATCCCCATACTAGAAAAATATTTAAAACCAATTTAATCGAGTTAATAAATCAAAAGGAACTAGCATCAGCCTGGCACTATAGGGAAAATCCAGAAAACAATTTTGCATTTTCACCCCCCTTCAAATATCATTTTTTGCAAAAAGATCATCTTTTATCGAAACTTGTAAAATAAATCAAATTCATTAAAACAAAACGTAGAATTTTTAACCCTGAGTTTACTATGCTTTATACCTACCCCAAAAATCGAAAAATCTAGAGTTTTCACTCCAATTGGTAATTTTGTACAAAATTCCTTCTTTTTGTAATATTTGCAAATAGGTCCAATAACTATCAGAAAATATAGAAAATTCACAAATAATATCTAATAATAAATGATGATTTTCCACAAAATAAATTTTGACTTTGAACCTCCCAAGAAAACATTTGCACTTGTTTTGCACATGTAAAAATATAAATCTTCAGAAAAATATTTATTAAATCACCAAAAATCATTTTAATTCAATTTTTAATCTTAAAAATAATATTTAAAAATATGGGGTACTACATCACTCCCTCATTAGAATAGTTCTATCCTCGCTACCACTACTAGTAGGGTCCAAACAAAAATAAGCAAAGAAAATGAAATCTCATATATGAAAACATAGTTCAAGAAATACAATCACACAAGAGAATGTAATCTAACAAAGAAATGTAATTCAACTCAAAGAGCACAATCATACAAAATAACACAATCATACAAAAGTTTAGGAAAAACGTTCCGCATGCAATCCTCCGACTCCCAAAGTAGCTCCTGCTGCGCACTCTTATAACTTGCCATCGGAAACCATGTTGCAACAATCCTTGAATCTCTACATCTAGCTCTGACCTTCCACCATCTGCATCATCCCTCGGAGGATCAGTGGCCACTGCCTCCTTAGAAAGGACATGACCAAGAAAAGCTACCTCAAACTTGCAGCTCAAAAGAGATCAATACCAAATGATCTCCCACCACTCTCGATATCACATTCATCGTAATATCGATCGGCAATCAATTCTTCTCTTGATGGTGTTTCCACCGTCAAGACTCCGCCTGGAAGCAACTTAGGTACCACACCTAAGACTAGCAAAAATTGGGTGACACAAATATATGCAAGAAAACAGTATCAATTAATTTTTTGTTTTTTATTCAATTAACCAGAAACAAATTCTGTTACATGGAGAACGATACTCAAATCTCCAATCTATTCTCAAACAAAGTTTTACTTAATACATAAGTGAATGAATTCAAAATTCTTGCACACCCCGGATCACATCCGTGAGTTACCCACATCCTTCTCAGTCAATGCGAACACTTGTCCCCTACCTCAGAACTTTGCCTCCGCCTGCACCATCCTTCTTCAACTGTGGAAAGTTTGGACAAATATGCCCTTCACGACCGCACTCATAACAAATTTGCGCCCTCCGAGGCTTGGTGCATGCTGCCTGATAATGACCTGCCTCTCCACATTTGAAACAAGTCACGCCTTGAATTACGGGCGCCTTCTGCACTGGCCCACTGAACTTACCCTGCTTCACTGGGAACTCCTTCCCACTCTGACTATCTGCTGGACTCTTGCTCCTGTTCCAGGTCTCCTGCTTCTTCCGAAATTGATCCATATCCTCTTCTATCATAGCTGCTCTCCTAACCAGCTTATCAAACCTCCTGATGCAAAAAGGAATCATCCTCGACCTCAAATTCGGCCTCAAGCCCTGCTCAAACTTCTTGGCCTTCTTTGCTTCATCAATAATCAGCTCTGGTGCATACCATGCTAGCTAAGCGAGCTTAGTCTCATATTCGCGCACTGTCATGCTGTCTTGCTACAGATTCAAGAATTCCATTGCCTTCTTTTCCTGAATATCCAGAGGGAAGAAATGATCCCTGAATTCATCCAGAAAAGCCTTCCAACTCACTTGCTGATCTCTGAACCACCTCTTCACTGACTGCCACCAAACACCAGCATCCTTCTCTAACTGCATCGCAGCCAATTTCACCTTATTGACTGCTAGAGTCTCCAAGACTTCGAAGATCATCTCCATCTGTCTAATCCAATCATTAGCCCTATCTGGATCAGACAGCACCCTCATACACAGGAAGTTTCATCAACTTGAATGACTAAACTTGCTTGATAGGATCAGCATTAACAAACACTGGTCCAGCCCCTTGATTCTGATTCTGATTCTACGCCATGCCATGAATGTGTTCAAGGTTTGATACATCCTGGCAATCTCAGCCTTAAGATCAAGTCCTGCTCCATGGGAACCTTCTGCACAATTACCATTACCACCATTCCTATACCTGGGTCCTGCCAATCTACTGAATACTGCAAAATGAGGGTAAAGTTAGTATATCACAACACAATTCACATCCATATCCATATCCCATGGCAAAACCTCAACCATACCCACAACCAAAACATCATATTCCAACTATATGTGGTACTCACGCTCTAGTGTCCACACCTAGGTTCATTTTTACACCATGTTTATTATTACTATTGAAGCATGCTCTGATAGCAATCTCTGTACCGCCCCGAATTTCCAATATGATATCTCAGAAATACGTGACACAATTCTCAGCATCAACTTCAATTTCAATAGTAAATATAGCCCAAAACACAGATAATTTTTATTCCAACTTTTATTCCAATACTTATTTACAAAATACAACGGAATACAAAACACCATGATTTACAAACTTTCTTTTACAACACTTCTTTTACAAATTTACAAAAGCCATAACATCATTCTTTCTGAAGCATCCAAATTCCAAAGCTATAAGCACCTACCTGTAAAATATGAGTCTAGAGATAACCCTAACCCCCAAAACTACAGGAGTCAGCCATAACGGTGTGAGTGACATAAGAGAAAACAACACAAATAAAACATAGAGAATAGAGTCATCAAAAATATATATTAATAGCAAGAATAAATGAAATGAGAAATAACAATAAGTAAAGCATGAAAATATCAAGGAATATAAGATAGTAAATAGTAATACATGGAAACATCAAGTGAATATAGCGTAAGTGTCAAGTGTAGGAAATACAGGAAAACACAAGCATAAAACCAAGTCAAGATAACATCAGTGCTATATGCTGACTCTCTAATGCATACTTGTCGGATTCTATGGATTCCATAGTATATAGGTCCGGTGCAAGTCCTTATCGATCTCCACTTCATGGGGTTAAATCCCTCGTTACGCAACTAATCCTACTACGGTGATGGAAAACAAGATCAAGAATACTTCGCGAATAGGCACCACAACCCTCAACGTGCAAGCATCATGTAAGAATAGCTCTAATATTGGAGTATCACCTCCCAACTATATACCCAACGAATAGGCTTTCAAGGTCCTCGACGTGCAGATACACCAGGTACATTCCGTGAATAGGCCTGCCGACCATCGACACGCGAATGCACCCTACATGCTCCGTGAACAGGACTGCAGACCCTCGACACGCGAACATACAAATGTCTTCTCGAGACAGAACAACACACAGTCCTGGAACGCATCCGTTGGACTAATAAAACCAAAAGCATATACTTACATTTCCCAAGTTCCATCACGTCTCCACCACTGCTTGTCCTTATGTTGGTTATTATTAAAGCACAAAATTTCCTCATATCTACAGTTTGTGTATCCTGTCGGACTTAAAATACTCAACAACAACCCCAAGACCCAACTGTTCTAAATCAACAAATCTCATCTGCCGGTTCACAGGACTCTCACTCAACTCCTAGAGAAATCATCAAGACCAAAACTCACAAATCCATCGTTAAAACGTTCATATGAAGAAATTTCTTAAATCAATAAAAACCCAAATCTTATATAAAATTCCAGAATCCAAATAAATATTAAATCCATTAAATAACTGAAAATCATATTTTTAAGTTGTAGAATATTACAAAACATCAATTCCTTTGAAAACACGTATAACTCAAATAACGTCCAAAAGAATATATTTAAAGCTCCAATATAAATCTCTACAAAGCATTTTCAATCTGTAGCAAAACATCTTTTAAAATAATATAATATTGAAGGAACAATCGATCAAAAGAAGCATCAGAATACTCAAGAAAACATCAGTCAGAGCAGTAACAGTCGACTTCATAGGGTGGTCAGTCGACTGTCTCGCGTGAAATCCAAAATCAAGAAAAGCATCAAGTAGCGCAGTGACAGTCGACCGCATACTGCAGCCAGTCGACTGTCCTGCGGAAAATCTGAAGACTCAAGAAAACCACAATCAGAGCAGCGGCAGTCGACTGCGTAATCTGGACAGTCGACTGTCCCACAGAAAAATCCAACACTTAAAGAAAACATTAATTCAAAGTAGAGACAGTCGACTGTATAAGGAAGCCAGCCAACTGTCCCGTAGGAAATTTCGAGACTCAAGAAAATACTTCAGCCCCGGACAGTCGAATGTCGCCTTTGGTTGGTCGACTGTCAGTTCTCCAGGCTGCAGTTTTAGTTGTGCACATTTCAACCGATACGGATTTTTACTTTATGAAAACCAAATCTTTAAAAGGTACAACTCTGATATGTTCAAATACGACTTGCAGAGTATGTAAGAGTCCATAAAAACCAATCAAAACCACATAGAATTGATAAAAACAGCTTTTTGATAAATTTCTTCAAAATAAAACATTAATGTGTGCATATGTCAAAACCAGAATTTTTAAGAATCAATCATACATCAAATAACTTTTATTATGTTCCAAACCAAATCAATGCCGAAATAATTAAGATTCAATCGAAATTCTACAAAACACATAAAAATCCAATTTCTTCAAAAACAATGAAATAAAATATCTATGTACAAATGTTTGTGCACCAAGAAAACTTCAAAAACTCATCAATTAGAAATAGAAAAATATTTACATTTAATCTCAGTACTAAAACCAATCATATCCAATTGAAAACTTCTCAAAACTTCTCAAAACTTCGCAAAATCATGATATCCCCCAAATTGATCATAATGCATAGATCCCAATCTAAACCCCTTTCTCAAACTCCAAGACTTGATTCTTAGATCCAATAGCCAGTAAATTCATCCACTATCATTCACAATAATTTTTCCATGCATATGAGCAATCATAACAATCACTAATCTAATTTCTACTCAACGAAAAGCCCCCAAATAGAGTTTATGCATTTACACACAAGTAAAGGTAATCTTTTTGTCCACTTTTATGCAATATCATCATACAACACATCATGATAAGTTAAAACAACAAGTGTATGAAGGAAAGCATCATACTCATGATTTCTATTCAGTTCTTTAACAATCTCAAGTCAACAAATTAAGGTTTCAATTATCAATAACATAGTTTCATGAAAGGATTTACTTTTAATTCATCTACTCTTCAAAACATCATATATCATCATACAAACTCCTAGCATGCTTTCTAATAGATAGATCACCGCATACAACATACATAAAACAAAACAAAACAAAACAAAACATGTCACTCATCTTGTTGAAGAGATCAAACGAAGACAAATAGAAAATAAGAAAGGCCTCTCCTTCGCAAGAAATCCAAGATCTTCTCTTTAGAACTCCAAAACAATAAGAAATAAGAAATTCCTTGTGTTGTGCAGCAAAATACGGCTGCACTCCACCTTTTAAATAGCCCAAAATTAAGATTCTAGGGTTTTTGAATACATTTGCAATATATTCCTTTTAAAATATACCTTTACATAAATAGATCCCCATACTAGAAAATTAGTTAAAACCAATTTAATCGAGTTCAAAAATCAAAAGGAACCCCACTAGCATCAGCCGACACTATAGGGAAAACCCAGAAAACATTTTTGCATTTTTACCCCCCTTCAAATATCAATTTTGTAAAAAGATCATCTTTTATCGAAACATGTAAAATAAATCAAATTCATCAAAACAGAAAGTAGAATTTTTAACCTTGAGTTTACTAGGCATTATACCCAGCCCAAAAATTCAAAAATCTGGAGTTTTCACTCCAACTGGTAATTTTGCACAAAAGTCATTCTTTTTATAATATTTGTAAATAGATCCAATAAATATCAGAAAAATACAAAAAAATCACAAATAATATCTAATAATAAATAATGATTTTCCAAAAAATAATTTTTGACTTGGAACCTCCCAAGAAAATATTTTCACGTATTTTTCACGTGTGAAGAGATAAATCTTTTGAAAAATATTTATTGAATAACCAAAAATTATTTTAATTCATTTATAAATCTTAAAATTAATATTTAAAAATACCGAGTACTACAACCTCTGTAGCATCGACACCACTCTCGAACCACCTGCGTCCACCACTACGCCGCCGTTGCCTCCCCTTGCTACGCCTCGACCCACCTCTCATCTCCTATTCACCACCGATCGCCTCCCCTTGCTGTTTATGTTTATAAGTTACATGTTCGTGTTATATGTTACATGATCCCTGTTTGTAAGTTACAAGATTCCTGTTTATATGGCATGTTTCGCGTTACATGATTCCTTTTTCCCGATTGGTCACATTTCGAGACTTGTTCAGTTCTTGTTTGCTTCTTGTTATGTATATTGTTTCTCGTTATCATGGTTGTTCCATATTTGAATTCTTAGTTCTTATTGCTTTCCTGTTATGCCTTGTTTCCTGTTCCTATTTTGCTTGTACTATTTGCGGTCTATAACTTGCTCTGACAGGTACCATCTATCTTTTTTTGAGTTAATATTATATAGATACAGTGAGGGGATACTGAAGGAACTTGGTGAACTACTTACTGGATTGTTTATTTTCGGACTTGTTGTAAGTTCTTGTATCTCAGATATTGGTTATTGTATTATATTCTTGTTCTTGTGATTATTATTGTGTTGTTGAGCTTACTGGTATTGTACAACTTATGGATTATATGAGTAGGTACACTTATATCATTCGCTGGGCGTCAGTTACGTGCCTATATTTTCGTATAACGGGAAGCGGGGTGTGATAGGGTTTTTAGTGGTATCAGAGCTAGGTTTGGCTTTCCCAGTTTAGTTATGCCCTATTCTAGTTATGCTCTTGCCAGGTTCGAACCATGTTAAGCTGAACAATGTATACGCCGCATTAATCACATGAACAAGTAATAACCATCTTGAATCTGGATACTCGCCTTATTCTCTTCTTTCTGCTCGATTCGTCGATGGCATCACTTGATCTTCTACAACATGTCAGCGGCTTGGAACATCACCACAACAGGAGGCATTATGATTGCTCTAAGGCATGCATGTAGAGCCCTAGGATCCAAAGAAGTACTCAGAATCCAAGTTGCCATGAGTTCGAATTTCATGCTAGAGAGATGTCGTTTGGATGTGTCAAGAATATGGTGAACCCCAAGGCAGATTGCTGGAGATAATGGACGCTGATGATGAAGTCCTCCTGATCAGAGTGGCACAACGGAAGCGTGGTTGGCCCATAACCCACAGGTCCCAGAATCCTCATGTTGCTTTTCCTTCTTTGCATTGTTTGCTTCCTTCCATTCCTTGCATTCATCCTCATCCATCGACTCATTAATTAGTTCAATTCTTCTATATCCATTTTCTCGTCGATTCTAGTTCTACCTACTCCTTCATCTTCTTGCTTCGTTATGTAACAAGTCACTTGTTGTTCTTCTTCTTCTGATATTGTTAGCCTTCTCCCCATACATTTTCATTTGTCATCATTCATTGATTACTTATTCAACATCATTCAATATCACTCCATTTCTATCCATATTCCTCAGTATTCTGGTGTTGCCACCGTTTCGTTTCTCTCCCTTCAATTCACAGTTTTTTTATCCCACAAGTTGCTTTTGCTTTGTCCTACGTTTCGCTTGAATGAATTTCGATGATAAAATATTTTGTAAGGTGGGCAGGATTGTAACCCTCATTCCTGAATGTACAGATTTTTAAGTGTATTTCTTTTCTCTTCTTCAATTCTTGTATTCCAATTATCTGGAATATATATACATATATTTATATTGTTCTTCTCTTGATCCCAATTGCATCCTTTCGGTACTCAATTATTTTGTTTGGATCCAAATCAGAATTTATTGGATAAAATTATTTGATTGATTATTTGATTTATTTGTAAAACAGCCCAATCCTAGCCATCCAATGATTTGATTATTTGATTCTTCGTTATTTGTCAAGCCTAACTAATATTATTGAATTTATTATTTTCATTTATGAATCACAAACCAAATACATTCTTACTAATTTGATTTATTAATCAAAGCCCAATTCTTTTGCCTAAGATAAAATCCCAATCTCTTCTATAATTATTTATTTTATTTTGTGTAAGCCCAAACAAAATGTCCCATTCTTATTTAATTATTTATATTAAAATCCAAGACCACATGTGTATAGCCAAGCCCATTAACCCATTAGTCTTACCCTACCCAAATTTAACTATCAGCATACAAATCTCTGTAGATCTTTCCACTACCTCCTTAATCTCTTAACTGCCCAATAATTACTCCTCTTTAACCCCTTAATCACCCTGTAATTGTAATATCCCAGAATAAAATAAAATATTTTATTATATATATTATTTATTTATTAAAAAACTAAGTTAAGACTTGATTATTGAATTGAATAACCATGCACATGTGTGCATTAGGGTTAGGGTTAGGGTATGATGACCTAGGGTTAGTAACCTAGGGTTAAGCTAACCCTCATCATGACAAAAACCAAGCACAAATCTTGATGAAGATCTCATGGTGGGAATTACACCATGAAGAGTTATTCATGAAGACTCCAAAATGAGTCTTCAAGTTTCTAGGGCTTGTGTGTTGTCTTCATCTCATACCTTCACCTCCAGTAAATTAACCCTAGCCCATCCCAACCCTCCATTCCTCCAAATCCGTCCAAATGAAACCTTAGCTCCCATTCACTCCATAAATACTCACTTCCACCCACTCTCTCATTCTTCCATCTTCATCTTGTTCTTAGTTCTTCAAAAAAAAAGAGGAAGAAACAGTATAGAAGGAGAAAAACCAAATAAAAGAAGAGATCTTTTGTAAGTAGTAGGAGAGTGGAAAAAGTAAGGAGAAAATCAAGGGTGCATCTTGAAGAGCAAGGAGCAAAGGAAAGCAAGCGAACAAGCTAGGAGATTTCTTGCAACAAATAGTGGGTGAAACTCTAAACTCTAAAAGATCGGTCTTTTCTTTTTGTATATGATATTAGCATTTAGTAGTAGTTAAGAAAATTTTGATTGCCATGTATGAATATCAACATGTTAAGAAAATAAGTTGTACGGTAGAACAACTCTTTTTCAAGACATTTATTAAAGAAACATGTTGTGATATTGAGCTTAAGGAATTTCTATCTCTCAAACAACTTGGAATTTGGACCCAAATTTTTAGGAATTGTTATTCTATGAATCTAGAGCTCACATGATTTTTTCAAAATATTTGGAAGTTATTTGGTAGCCCAAACATTGGTTCCAATTTCGGACAGAGGATAGCTGAAGAAGCTGTTGTTTTGAGAAAATCTGTTATGCCTGCCAAAAATCATAACTCAATATTGGTAGTGTGTTTTTAGCTAAAACTTTTTCTAGATGCTGTTGTATGTGTCTAAAACCGTAATCCCAAATTTTACATTTTTCTGAAGTCGTTTGATGCCTCAATTGTTTTTTTAAACCATAACTGGTCGAGAAGACAGTAGTGTCTGTCTGTTTGGGGATTAAAGCTCATCTATGCATAACCACTTGTGTATACATGAGATTGCAATGAAACTTTTGCAGTAGCTTTTAGTATGAGTCTAAATCCTAATTATAAAGTTTTAGATTTTTTTGGTGACATTTGATGAAGTTTCAAAAATGAATTACATGAATGAGTAAAGGCCATGTCTATAAAGCAGTAAGATTTTTATGCCTTGTTCAAAGAGTCATAACTCTCCGTGTAGTAGAAATTTAGATTTATTTTTTGGACACAATAGTTTGGTGTATGTCTAGTTGTAGATTCTCAAATTTCATGAGCTTTGGAAATGGGGTTGATTTTATATGGAAATTAGACTAGACTGTGTCCAGTAACTAGTTCAGATTGCATAGTCTGTACATATGTCTGTGGAATTTGCAAAAGTGACTAACTAGAGATATGGATTAGAGACACTAAGCTTTCCAAAAAGCCTTGAATCTCGTAATTCCAAGTTGTGTGGTAATTGATATGATTTTTGAAAGTGCTGGACAGATCCAGCCATCCTTAAGAGTTGTCACTTTGTATGTGTATGATTTTTTCTCAACTCTCAAATATTGAATTAAGAGTTAGGGGTGTTCCTATACCCCAATACTTGGTTACTTTTGTGTCTTATGCTGATTAAGACATAGGGTGGTGACTTGAACATCTTTGAGTCATTGACTTGTCTAGTTAGCTGCCTATAGCTATCAACCGTAGGCTAGAATTGGACCTTCCACCTTAATGATTAATGTGGCTAACTCGAGCGCCGATGGAGTCATGGGAGTTGATCGTGGGTCGAGTTTGAGGAATAGGCTCAATGGGGGAAGTGGCGAGCAAGGTGATCGCATCGCCGGAACCACGGGTTGATAGACAGAAACGAGGTTTTCTAGTAGGGAAACCACTTAAGACTAGGCATAACTTAGACTGGAGATCAAGATTGTGACCATACCCTTATAACATGTTTAGGTTGACTCAGTGTTATTTAGATTTGCCGTCATCTATAACTACATTAGTTTCTAGCAAACCAGTAATCGGAAGTGTACTCTTCTGTCATTAGGAATACGTGTTGCGGTGTGTATCCTGCACTGTTGATTCCTGAAGTACCTTGGTAAGAACAGGAGGAGATTCCTGGCAGATAGGGGATAAGACCTTCGAGGCCGTCAAGTTCTATGTAGGTGGACACAAACGGATAATAGGGCTGTTGTCCTATGAATCTTCAGCGCCATAGGTATGCTGCGGTGTATCTTTGGTTCGTCACGACTTTTGAATGGGGTTTGGGCATCGGGCACTAGTGGCAAACTGTACACCACTAAGTGATAGCAGAAACGGATAGGACCGATTAATTTGCAACCTCATCAACCACGATCTATCTATTAGGAACAAGACGAGTACAAGAGTATGATGCATGGCGAGGGTTCAAAACCCTGAACTTGGCGACAATGGCTTGGTTTGGAACGTATGTAGTATGGGATGCACATAGTTCCAAGGTCTCGCTTGCATTTAGATTAAGTACATCCTGACCTGTGCATTAGATTACTAAGGCATGTCATACATGAACACCTTTAACCCGACTCCACTTCCCTTTCTTTTAGTCACTTTTCTATTGCATTCAATCTTGATTGTCTAGTTTGGAGATCACTGCTTTCATCAGCCTTCCATCAGTAGAATTACTGGCGTGCCCACTCTTTTAGGTGCTAGATTGCCGACCCATGGAGCCCAGGAAAGCTCAAGCCAGATAATGCGTCCGAGTGATAGTATCAAGTGTTTGTTATTCACTTTTTGTTACTTTTTTGTAAACTCTGATTTGTAATTTCTGAAATATCGTGTACTGTATCACTTGAACTTGTAATCATCATGGAATAAAATTTGTTTAACTTTTTTCTGTATTTTTCTGTATTGTGACTGTTTGAAGGAAAGATTCTGGTTTGCGTCACTAATCGTCAGTATAGGGATCCGGGGGGCTACAGTAACCCCCATTTTCGCCAATTAGTATTTTCTGTGTGTTTTCTACAATTTGATTTTTATAGAGTTATGTTGTGATAAATTCATTTTGGATCTTGTATTAAAGTATTTTCTAATCAATAATTTTATTCATTTCGAATAATGATGTATTTTGATCTTATTTTCTATTTCTTATTGATCAGCTATTTATATTTGAGTCTAAATCAAACATATTATTATTAATGGATTTTTTAAATAATGTTGTTAAACCTGGATACTATTTTATTATATAATTTTATTATTATTATGATTATGATTATTAATTGTTATTTCTTGATTATCTATTTAAAGTTCATTGATCGAATTATTTTATTTTCGTACTTGATCTAATTTTCTTGAAGAATTCTAATTTATTTTCAAGCCAATTTATATTTTTTTCATTTGTATTATTTATTTAACTATTTGGATTTAAACTTGCTCACGAAATTCTTCTCTCTTCTTGACTGAGCTATTCTTGTTGGTCCTATTTTCTTTTACTTAATTGTGGGTATTTTTATTTGAACCCTATTATTGTAGATAAATCTCTCATTGAACCCTAAAACCCAATTTCAATTATTCTTGACCCAAAACCGCCATTATTGGATCGTAAACTATTAACCCAACATCCTAATTGTACCCTATAAATACAACTCTATTGCAAACCCTAAGAATTGCACAATTGAAACCCTAAGAGCCGCTTATTCTCTCTCTTTCTTCCTTTCTCCTCCTGTTTCTCTCTCCCCATCAAATTCCCGCCCAAGCTCCAAACCCAACTCCTGTTCATCTTCCCCGATGCTCACCCTGACCTCCGAGCGCCGCCCCTCAGTCGTCAGCCCTCCCCGTCGATGCCAGCACACCTCCGACCCTCCTCCTCGCCCCTTGTCATGTTTCCAATCAACAACAGTGCCAACCCAACCCCGACGCTGCTCCTCCTTCCCTGTCGATCCTCGACAGCAGGTGCCACAGTTCGCGCCGCCCTGTCCCCATCGTGCTGCCACCTGTGATGCCTCCTTATTCTGTCGAGCCACCTCATCGATGTCGACAGCAACCCCAGATCGAAATCCCCAGCTCCGACCTTCTCTCTCCCGAGCTCCAGCGTGCCGCCCTCGATATCAGCGCTGCCCCTTCAGTCGTCGATGCCTTCCCCCCTCGCCAGCGATGCTGCCAACCTCCGTTGTCAGCTTGGCTATTGCCGCTGCTCCTATTCAGTGCCATTATTGCCTTTTGCTCTTGCTGCTTGTCATGCCCCGCTTCCCAAAAATACGGAATACGAGCACGTAACATTGGCCCAGTGAATGATTTTCATCATCCATAAGCTGTTCAAGAATTTTTACAACATATCACAATATAATCATAGTCGGAAGCCAGAAAAGTCAACCACATGCACATATGAACCAAATACCAACAAGAATACTTGAAATAAAATATATTAATCTCAAATAGTCATGATCTGAAATACATAAATAATCCTGGATCACATTGCCTAAATAAATCCAAATACATGATACATTATTGTTCAAAATAAGCAACAAGAATAATAATAGCAAAATTCCAGCATTTAGTACATCATGTCGCCAATACCATCTGAAAACTGTTCTCCAAAATCTGCAATTCAACGAATGTAGAAAATAGGAAAAGAGAAAACGCAAGTACCCGTTAATTGCAAGTTACGGGCCACTTATAATGTAGAATACAAGGACATGGGAAAACTCAGTAGCAACATGGTATAAGCATGATGTCAAAATAAACAACTAGCATGGTAATGTGATCAAGTATCAAGTAGCATATATCAAGAGTCAAGTAAACAAGTATCATGTAAACATGTGTCAAGTATCGAGTACCAAGTAATCATGTATCGAGTGTCAAGTTTCAAGTCTCAAGTATCAAGTCTCATGTATCATGTAGTCAAGTGTCAAGCAAGCATGTATCATGTTCAAGTATTATGTTCAAGTCTTATAGTGAATTACTATCTAGGTAGCACTTCATGCTGTCCATACAACATGGTTGCTACAACAAACAATTTCTCTTTGGACTTCATAGTGGACCATAGAGGGCAGTATACTCGAGAGTCAGAACAGAAACATGAAACAGGTTCATGAATCAAAAGAGGTACACGAATCATCCGATTCATGCATCAACGGGTTCATGAATCAACAGGTACACGACCAACAGGTCCGTCCATCAACAAGTAACAGGTAGACGACCAACAGGTCCGTGCATCAACAGGTAACAGGTACATGAACCAACAGGTCCATGCATCAACAGGTAACAGGTACATGAACCAACAGGTCCATGCATCAATAGGTTCATGTATCAATATGAATCAAAATGGAAAACACGGGCCCCCTTCCGAGTTCACGTTTCTGAATTATTCACTATTAGATCTTTCTCTTAAACTCCGACTTAGTTATTTATTATTATAATCAGGCATGAATGTATGTATTGCAAAACAAAGCAAGGATAACAGGGTATAAACATGTATCAGGTTCAGGGTGCAAGATAAATAAGTACAGGTATAAGAAACACATAACAGGGTAAAACAACTAGTTTTCTAATTTAGGACAGCAAGACAGTGTTTTACTAAAATAGTGATTCCCGCTACTATAAACATCCAAATCTGGATCCATCGAAGGATCTCGAAAATAGACTTCCACACGAATCCAGTGAGTATAAATAAGTTATATGGTAATTCAAAATATCATAACTCAAAACAGGATTGAATCCAGAAAACATGATCAGTTAGAAATCAGGAAAATGAATTCTCAGTCAGGAAAACTGCATCAAAACCTCTCACATAAATTCAGGAAAAATCTGGGGTATTTTCCTATATGTCTAGAATCAAAATATAAAATTTCACAATATTTCAGTAAAACTTGTTTAGTCATCAAAAATAAGAAAACATCAGGAAACGACACTTTGGCAAATCTGAAATTCCCAACACTGCTATACGAAAACAATGATATCTCGCAGCCAGTGAAACGAAAACCAATTCCGCCAAAGGGATATGAAAATAGATAAAATATACTAACTTTCATATTTCACAAACATTTTTCATACAGTAAAAGGAATCATAGTGAAAATAGGATTCTTTACAGAATAGCGAGCAAAATACAGCACGAATAGATTTTAGAAACGAGTATGAAACATCACATAAAAATTATCAATAAAATTCACCAAAATTCTGGGTAATCCCTAACTAGATAAAGAAATACTGACAAGTTTTGGATCAAAATAATATATGTAGCATAGTTCTTTAAAATGATTTGTTATCAAAATTACCAAAAAACAGAATCTGAAAAAGATCGATACCTCTGTACTAAAGTAGTCATAAATCAGTCATACAAAATCGAAATCAAGCAAGGTCAGAGGGGTTAGAAAGTAGACGAAATTATCTAAAACTCATGTTTTATACCGAAATTAAGATACTGATTGTAGCACAGTCGAAAACAGCAATCAAAACCGAACAGTGCCAAAATACAGATTTTTTTCCTTAAAACAAATTCAACATAGATTCAAGAAAATTGATCCAAATACATCCAAACATGAAATGAGGTCTACCAAGTGTCTAAACATCATGAATTAGGGTTATTAACATGTCCACGCCAATTATATCTCATGGTTCTTAATCAAAACACAAGTTTGCACACAAATCTCACATACATGTTCCAAATCAAGAATCGCGTGAATCCTAGGTTAAATCATGTCAAGATTGTGTCGTGAGTCTTCTATGGTCAAGTTTTCACAATAGAGACAAAACTCATCAAGAAAAATACAATCAAAGGTTGTCTCTAGACCCAACTATACTATAGGCGAACTTTGGGACTTGTATCAAACAAATGAATTGGAGTACAAGTTACTTGCCTTAAATCGGGATAAAGAACGATGAAATCAAGAGTAGGAGCAAAATCCACGAACTCGCGAACGACCTACACACGCACTCGAGCACGCACAAGAAAACCCCACGAACAAGAGAGTGCGAGACGGTGGATGGAGAGACATGAGAGAGAGAGCACGGAATAAGGTGCAAGGCTAGGGAAAAAAATGTGCAGCATGGATTTGTAAATATATATAGGATAGGATATACATGAATTTGGGTTTGAAGATGGAGGGGTGGACACACAGCTAGGCGGCTACAGGAGGGAAAAAAAAGAAAAAAAAATGGGTCGGTTTGCTTGATGAAATCCGGGTGTGCGGGGGGTAGTAGGTTCGGTTGGTAATCAGGTAAGTATAGGTAGGATGTAGTATTAGGAAGTAAATAATGGGTAATGGTGTATATGGGAAGGATTTAAAGGTAGGTGTATTGGGTTACTGATGTGAGGGGATGTATATAATATATATGGAAAGTAATGGATTAACAAAACTAGCTTTGATAATTAGGATCTGAAGTGGGTGGTGAAAAAATATAGGTAATGGTTTGGGCTGATGGGATACTAACGGGTTTTGTTGGGAAGTGGGTAGGGTTTTATTTAAGGTAATGGGTATTGGTATTAGGGTTAATAAGATTTAAATTGGGTATTAAATGGCTAACGGATAATGGGTTTGGTGTAATTGGGTATGGGTTTAGATGGGTAATAGGGTTTAGAGCTTAATGGGTTTAGGTTTAATATAATGGGTTATGGGTAAAAATCCAATAAGAAAATTATCGGGTTTTAGAATAAAATAACAAATAAAATATATAATTTAGGATTTTATAAAAATACTAATAATAATAGTAACAAAAACAATAACAATAACAGCAATAATAATAATAGTCTTAAAAATAACAGTAGTAATAATAATAACAGAAATCAAAGTAATGATAACAAAAATAAGATTTGTTTTTGCAATATAAAATTCATGGAAAAATTGTTACAATAAAATTGTTGATCGAAAACTTTATTTTAATAGGAGATCCAAAAATATATTTTGACAAAAGAATTTGAAAACCGAAAAAAAATAATTTAGAAAATTTTTAAAATACAGAAAATACACAAAAATACTTTTTTGGGAAAACAGGGGTTACACTGTTATTGCTTTAACTCTTTGTGTACGTATATTGCACGTGTTAACTTGTGTGTTCGCGGGTTTGTTGCTCCGGGATCCTTATCCCGTTATTCTTGATATTCAATTTCACTATTAATAAGGCAAGTCACTTCCTCTCGAATTGTTAATTGTATCAAATTCAAGTTTTGTTGAAACTCTTGCAAGTAAATCCCTTTGTTTATGGAATTATACATTGTTCATCTCTTGACATCGTGCCACTTTACTTGACATCATGCCACATTCAGCTCCAAAGATTGAATCTTTCATGTGTGCTTATAAAATTGAGAATAGGGTTGTTCATATAATTATCACACAACTAAATTATTGTAGAAAGAATTGCTAGGTTGTATGTTTGATTGATCGTTGTTGTTTGATTGATGTTAAATTAGTGTATATATGTGATTTCATTTTTATATATCATGTTATTGCAACCATCATGCTAATTGAGGAATTTATCGACTAATAGAATTAATACTCATCATGTATAATTAATTTATTTCATGAAAAACACCCAAAACCCTCTATATTGCTTACTGGCTGTTTTTTGTTTTATTATTTTTACCCAATAAATGATCCTAAAATGAATAATTTTCCGAATAAGAATTGTAGCCTTATCTTTCTAGTTTTCAGAACATCTTGAATTTCTGAATTCCGAGTTGTGTAGCAAAAGTTATGCCCATTTTACCACAGTTGTGTTTTT
This sequence comes from Hemerocallis citrina, assembly GCA_017893485.1. Lineage (NCBI taxonomy): Eukaryota > Viridiplantae > Streptophyta > Magnoliopsida > Asparagales > Asphodelaceae > Hemerocallis > Hemerocallis citrina. Next base: position 232,708,236 of record CM030361.1, on the reverse strand, counting down.
ATTTTTAGATTTTTAGATTCTTTTATGTTTCATGTTTAAACCGTAAAAATGCTGATCAAATGATAAAAATATTGCTATGAAAATTTCCATATTGTTAGTTATTATGTTTAGGAGTCTTAAAAATATTTTTAATGAATTTATTATCGAGTTTTTGCTGATTCTAAAAATATAACAATATGATGTCCAATTTATGCCTGAACATGAAATTTGTAAAGAACAATGTGTTTGAACTAGCTACTGTTGTCTGTTTTTGCACTTCAAATATGCGTTGGAACCGAGTGGAAGTCTAGTTTCTAAAATTTCTGACGGTTTCAAATTTTGAGTTCTGAAACAGCAAAAAATTGTATTTTTGTACAGACTATACTTGTTGTCCAAAGTTTTATCTTCAAGTTTTTAATAATTTAATTGTTTCTATATCGTAGTATTGCATGATCCTAAAGTCTTATTGTCATCATTCTAATTGTCTTATCTAAGTTATCATCCTATTGTTTTTCTATTGTCACTATCCTTTACCTAATGTCTCTAGAATGCATATTGTATTGTTGCATCCACAAAGTAATTAACAAACCGGGATTTAAGGGTTGACTTAAGTAGTGGATAATATAGAGACTGTAATCGAAAGGGAGCTCGTGGTTTTCCTACAATTACTGAATGACTGAATAACTGAATAACTATATATTGTTCCATGGATATTGATACTGAACAACTAAATGACTGAATAACTGAATACTGAAGAGAATCGTTTATATCGTTTTTCGAGTACATGAACTATAAAATCTATCACTAAGTCTAAACATAACTTGTTTGTATATAGCAACCATGTGGTAAATGAATGGGATGCATGAAGTGCTAAATTAGTTAGGATTAAAATGATTAATGGACTTAAGGATTGACACCACATCGACATTGCATATTGTTCATTATTGTTCTTATTGATATCGGATATTAGCTAAGTGTTATTGATATTGATCATTGAATATTTTTATTGAATAGTGAACAATTGTTTATAGACATTGCATCAATTTCTGTGATATTGATTATTGATTATTGTCCCATGTAATTGATTCCTATTGATCCATTGAACTCATTATTGTATCGTTATTCTATTGTTCCTTGCTTTATCTACTTGCTGTCCATGACTTGCTCTAAGAACAATTTTTCTCCACTTTTTAGATGAAGTATTCACAGGTAATGAAGGAGAATTGCCTGCTGGAATTGGAGAACAAACTTCCTGAAGACTTAATGTTTCCTAATTACTTATCGTTTTATTGAACTTAATGTATTGAGAAGTGTTATTAATTGAGATTGGATTTATTATTGCATTAGACTTATGACCCAGATTTTATTATTGTTTCCAGACGTTGGTTTATTGTATTTGGATACTTCATATTGCTTCATTCCAAGTATTATTGTTTATGAGATTATTATTATTGCCTGTACAATTGTTCTGTATTGATTATATTGTTGAGTTGATCGGATAAACAACTTATGGGTGACGTTAAACATTCGCTGGGCCAATGCCATGTGCTCGTATTCCATATTTTTGGGAAGCGGGGCTTGACACACCCTGTAATTAATCATTAGTTCTCTTTCTCTCTTCAACTTCCACTCTTCTTTCTCTCTCCTCGACTTCATCTACCTCTTCCTCTCCCTTTATGCTTTCGCAACCCAACACTCACTGAAGCACCCACACCAGTGACCACTACTCCTCGCCATCATCCCCGCCTACACCTCGACCTCGAACCTACTTACCCTGCTTCCGACTACCTCCGCAGCACCACCAGCACCCCCGACCTAACTGTGTCCACCACTGCACTGTCGTCGCCACCCCTTGTTGCACCTCGACCCACCTTTCATCTCCTCTTCGCCCCCGATCGCCATTGATGTCCCGTCGCAGCCCTGAAGCCCCCCATTGCCGTCGACCTCCAGTCCCCCACTGCCATCGTGCCGCAGTCACCAAGCCTCGTCGTCAACACCACCGCTGCTCCTCCTAGTTGCTGCCATGGTCGCAGCCTCCATCCCACCGAGCTCCTCTACTGCCGTCATCGCTAACCCTCTTCATCGCCAGCACCATCTCCATTCCTGAAGCTCCATTGCAGCCTGCCTTTTGCAATAGCCAGCACCAGCCTCCTTGCCCTTTCACCTCGTCGCCAACCGTAGTACCCCACCTTCATCTTTCCTTGGCTGCAACTCCCGACCAACCAGCACCTTCTTCGTCAGCAACCACCACCGCAGCCCGCAGTCCACTGCAGCCCACCCCCCATGATGTCTCTACCGAGTTGCTGACGTCTCTTGCTATGGTTGCTACCCAAGGCTCTTGCGGTGTGCTGTCGCTGCCTCCCGCTGTTGTTGCCATTGTTTGCTTGCGGTTGTCGCCGCTATCTTGCTCTGGTCACTGCTGTCTCTCATTTGTTACCCGTGCCTCATCGTCGTTGCTTTTGCACGTGTTGCCGCCGTCACTCGTCTGGCTTCCGTTTATTGTCACAAAAGCAAGTACCTTATACTTTCTATTCTTCCGTACAAGCATGTTGTTGATCGCTCAAAATTAGTAATTAGATCATCGCATTTGAAATCCGCCATTCTTGTAGTATCCATGTTTCGTGATATTACCATATCTAGATTAGTTGTTATATTGAATCGAATCAATTCTTTTGCCTCCATGATTCTATGCCATCAAAAGATCGTAGTTTTCCATTGTCCCCACATTCATTGCACAAACACGAATTTGAAACTATATATTCCCCAGTAAGAACCATTACAATTTTAATTAGCAAGTTGTTGTCATGCTGCTGCTGTAACTTGTATCTAGATTTTCACATAGCTAATTTTCAAATTAATTAGTTTGTACACGAGAGTCGTAGCCCTATGAGTCTAGTTTCTGGAACATTCAACTGAGTTAAATTTCGAGTTGTAGATAATGAGTTATCATGTTCTTCGTACTGCTAGGTCTACACATTCCAGATTGTTACTTATAGCACATCGGCATGTTCCACAAATTAAAATGTCATGTTAACAGTAGAATTAGGATATGATATGTAATACCCCACAAAATAGCATATAGCTATTTTTGCGTAGTAATCCGTGCACAGTCAAGAGTTGCACACGATTACATATTTTTCTAATAATTATCAGTTTTAATTGAGAAATTTCATATATATGATCTATTCTGAAACAAGTTGAGATAAACTTGGGATATCTTCTCAATTTGAAACAAGTTGAGATAAACTTGGGATATCTTCTCAATTAAACTGTAGATTTGCCCTGATTGTTTTAACAAGACAATTTTCGGGAGAAAAAAAATAAATTTTTTAAAGCATATATTTTTATAAATTTAAAATTATTTATTTTTATTTATTTTAGACTAAATTGAATATGGATTGCACTTGTTCTCTAGGGTTAATGTTAGGGTTATGTCCTCTTGACCTAGGGTATGGTGACCTAGGGTTAGGAACTAACCTTAAATCTTGATCAACCGTATGCCAATCTTGATAAGATCCAAAGGTTGATTTTGAGCCAAGAGGATTTCTTCATGAAGTTTCCAAGAAACATCAAGAAAGTTCTAGTTTATGGTGTTAGCACCATCTCACCCCTCCAGCTCCACTCACTTCACCCTACCCCCAACCCCACCCTTCATCATTTCTGGCCCATTTCCCCAAACCCTAGCACTCCATCTCCTATAAAATCTCCCACTCCTTTCACTTCTCATCTCTTTTTCATCTTTTCTTATCTCATCTTGTTTCAAAAAAATGGAGAGAAAGAAGAGAAGGAAAGAAAGGTGAAGTCTTTTTGGATAGTAGTAGAAAGAAGTTATAGTGGAGAAGAAGAAGTGTAGGAGGAGTTGGCTAAAGCTTGTACAAGAGCAAGGAGCAAAGGAAGAGAGCAAGCTTACAAGGAGTCTTCTTGCAACAAAGTGGGTGATTCTCTAAACTCTAAAACTTAGTGTTTACTTTTGGGTGTGAAATTGATATGTAGTTGTATCTATGAAGTTTTGCTACGATGTATGAGTATGTGAAGTGTTAAGGAAACAAGTATGGTAAAACAACTTTTTCATGATGCTTTTGTTTAAAGAATATGTATGAGTATGTAAGTTTGGGAATTTCTAGCTTACAAACGGCTTAGAATTTTGGACTAAAACTTTGGGAACATGTTGTGCTATGGATCTAGAGCTCACATAAATTTTTTCATAATATTTAAAGTCCTTTTGGTAGCTCTAATACCCCCTTAAATTTCAGACAGAGAGCAGCTGAAACAGCTGTTGTTTGTGAAAATTTCTCATGTCTTTCAAAATCATAACTCTATATTGGTAGGGTATTTTAAGCTGAAAATATTTCTGGATGTTCTTGTATGTGTCTACAACCATAGTTTCAAATTTCATATTTTCTGAGATCGTTTGATACCTTGAAGAATTTGTATGTTGCAACTGTTCTAAAAGACAGAAACTGAATCTGTCTGTCTTTGAGACTGAAGTTCATCTAGTCATAACTACATGTGTGTGCATGATATTTAAATGAAATTTTTGCAGTAGCTTGTAGTATGTGTCTACATCTTGATTCTCAAATTTTAGAATTTTTAGATAGCATTTGATCAATTTTCAAAAATGAATTGTGTGAAGTGGTAGAGACCCTGTCTGAAAGGCAATAGGATTTTTATGGTAAGTTTTAGGAATCATAACTCTCTGTGTATTATGAATCTAGATGCAATTTTTGGACAAAATGGAATGATGTATGTGTAGTTTCAGAATCTCAAATTTCATATGCTTGGACATATGGTTGATTCCATATTGAATTTAGACTAGACTGTGTTCAGTTTCTAGTTCAGATCGCATGATCTGAGAATATGTGTAATTCTAGAAGTATGTATTAAGAATTTGGAAGAATGACCAACTAGAGATTTGTAGTAGGGAGTCATAGCTTTCCAAAACATATGAAATTATGTAATTCCACTTTACGATTTGAAAGTTATGATTTTCCTCAGGCTGGGGCAGATCCAGTCTTAGCCGAGGCCCTACTTGTAAAATGAATCAATCTTCCCTGTGTATGCACCTGGTAGAGATTTGAGTTTTTGCGGACCTTAGTGGATGAATATGAGGATGTGTTCAACTAGAAAGTTGTAGTAGACACTCCTACCTTTTCATAAAACCTGGATTTGTGCCTTTCCAATGAGCGAGTAGGTTTTTATGCCATCGGCAAGGTGCAGCCAGTGTACGGGGAGTACACGGGCTGATGCTTGAGTGAGCTTTTAGAGCAATTAGATTGATGAATCTGATGCAATGGTCAACTGGGAAGTTGTAGCCTAGACTCATAGGTTTCCAAAATGGGTAATATCATGTAATTCCGAATTGTGTGTTGGAAGTTGTGAAGGTTACAAATTCAGCGGCCGGCTGTCTTGATCGACTTCAAGCATGGATTAAATTGAGGAACTAGAGTTCTATAAGGAATTTGAGGGAAGTCTCAACTAGGGGATTGCAGTAAAGTCTCCTACCCTTCTAGAAAACCTGATTTTGTTGGATTTCGATAAGTGTAGCCTGAGTCGCAGCAACTGCTATGTCTTAAACTGCTTTTAATTGGAAGACTGATAAGGAAATCTCTGCATACCGTAGTGTGGTGACTATGATCTATTGAGTTCTAAGATCTTTTGAGTGCTTCATTGGAACTTAGACAAGATTCCTGTGCTTAGTACTCATGGTGGACACACGAGTGAGTTGAGAGAATAGCTATAGTCGATTGTGATTTGGTGTCTTGATGCCTGAGTCTGTCAATGGTCGGGTATTGGTGTTTGCGTATGTTTATCTTCATTCAAAACTTTTATGCATCTTTTGGGCGTCGATGGACAACTCGCTTAGAGTCACGGGTCGGGGCTATGGTCGAAGACCTATCAAGGTATTGGGAATCAGGTGAATGTGATTCCCGTGATTATTTGCTTTTAACAGACCAGTCAGGCGCAAACATTTGTTTGATATGACACCGTGCATGATTTGAGTGATAACGTGTTTTTAGTAATTATATTTAATTAAGTTTCCATTACCGTTCGATTGAAGACCGAACTGGTGTTAGTGGTGATTCCCTATAATCCAACTCGTTCTAAAAGCCAACGCTAGGAAGTGATAACCAGGGTTGTCTCTTCCTGTCAAAGGGATGCGGGTCGGGTCTTTTCAATGGTAAGACACTGGAGCCGTATTTCGCTCTGTTAATTTCTGAGGTACCTTGATAAGAATGGGATGTTCTCTTGTTCTATGTTGGTGGACACGAACAGACCATGGTGGATCTTCAGCACTATGGGTATGTTGTGGTGTATCTGTAAGTTCATCACGGCTTTTGAGAGAGGTTCGATGCAACAATTATTAGTGACAAATGGGGCAGCTCCCTAAATTTCATAACCTCCTCAATCATGTTGTACTTATCAGGAACAAGAACTGTACAATAGTATAATGCATTGCATGGCGAGGGTTCGAAACCCTTAAACTGGAGGAAACTGCTTGATCTAGAATATATGTAGTATGGGATGCATGCGTATCCAGAGTCATGTTGACATTAGAATAAGTGCATCCATTGGCTACTCTGTATTATGCATTAGACTTTAGGTCATGGCATACACGAACACTAGAAAATTAGGATGCACATTTCCTTTTCCATTTATGATGGTTTGTGGGTATGCTAGTTGGAGATCGTTGTTTTCTTATTAGCATTACGTCAGTAAAATTACTGACGTACCCACTTAATTAGGTGGTGGAAACCAGAATTAGGAACGTGACATCCAAATGAAGGAATGACGTACTTACCTACCTTTCGAGCAGGTGCAGAATTATCGGAGTCACGCGACAGAAGGCTCAAGCTGAGGCGCAAGTTCCACAGAAGTAGATCAACCACCCAGCGGAGGTTTGGCAGTGACCAGTCAATTACCAATCCGGAAGACACTGTTAACTTCACAAAAGGAGTCTGATTATTCAAAATGAGTTGTAATAAGCTAATGTAATTTTTATTCCTTGTTCAAGGAAAAGATAATATTTATAAATAATGATGTAATAACTCTGATGGCAATAAAAAGTTTTTAATTTCCTATACTTTTACTGTGTTGAGATGTATTTGAAGGCAAAGATTCTGGTTGTGTCACAGATGTCTGGTAACGGGAATTCGGGGCGTTACATGATATTTAGCAACATGATACTAGACATGGTCAGGAATCGATTTATAAATTTTATAAGATTTTTAAATGATTTTACAGTTGATTTATATATATAAGAACCACGCACTGAGCTGCTGCCCGAACAGTAGACCAGTAGAGAACTGTCTGATTGACCTAGCTATTGTATCTATAATGTATCGTGTGAATATGCATCATAACCTGCAGGGAGTTTAGTTTCTAGAACTCATAACGGAACTGAATTCACTTTCTTGTAGCAATGGAAAAATGAGTTTTTGTACTGCAACATATTGCTGTCCAGAACTTGCATTATTACATTTTTTCATATAAACCCGTTATTTTATATATCTAATAAATTGAACTATGTATATTTCATATATTGCCTAGCCCTTGATACATCCTTAATCCAGTTCTAATACTGTTTTCATTGAGCGTATTGATTGCAAGTCCAAGTTACCGATTATGTTATCGTTCGTACTTACCGATCATGTTTATTGTTCATGTTTATTGTAAAAGAATAGAAAGCCGAGGTAATAAGGGAAAGACTTAATAGTGGACAATATAGAAGACTGTACTCGGAAGGGGGCCCGTGTGTCCCGTATTACATGTTTACCGACCAAGTTTACCGATCAAGTTACCGACCAAGCTTACCAACCAAGTTACCGACCATGTTTACCGACCATATTTTATTGTCATCAGAAGACCAGAGTACATGACCTATAGAATTCACCTGTAACCCCTGTTCCCGCAAATACACATTTTCTGAATATTTTCTGTATCTCGATTATTTATAAATTCATTTTGTGATAAATTCGTTCTGGATCTTCTATTAAAATCTTTTCAAATCGAAAATTATATTTATTTCGAATAATAGTGTATTTTACTTTATTTTCTATTCCTAATTGATCATCTATTTATATTTGAGCCCAAATCAAATGAATTATTACTATTTGGATTATTTTAATAAATTTGTTAAAACCAATTCTTATATTATTATGTAACCTTATTATTATTATTATTATTATTATTATTATTATTATTATTATTATTATTGTTGTTGTTGTTATTATTGTTATTATTATTATTATTCTTGGTTGTTTATTTAATCTATATTTTATTAATTTTATTTATAATGTGGAGCCTAATCTTATTATTGTTAGTATTGTTATTATTTCTTTGAATGTTTATTAATTTGTGAAAGCCTACTAATCCTAATCTATATTTTATTATTATTGGAGTATGAATTTTAGCTATACTATTTGATTTAATTAATTAATATGTACTACAATATTAATATCTATGATATTATAACAAAATCAGATCCAATCTTATTTATTTTATGAATCCATACATTCTATTATATTTATTAATAGTTGAGCATTAATATAATGCATACTATTTGAATTATTTGTACTATTATTTTACTATTGAATTATTTGTTCATTTTTAATCTAAAGCGTAATATTATTATTTTGACTTATTAATCCAAGCCCAAGTTTCCAACCATCCTATAATAATACTATTTTATCATTGAATTTTTTTATGTATATTTGAAACTCAACTAGTGAAGCCCATCTTTTATTGAATTGTAACCCAAAATCCAACATTCATTCCTTTTGCATCTTGACCCACAAACCTGCTAACCCAAAATCACTCCATATCTCCACTAAAAGCCAATTCTCAAAATCTTTCCACGCACACGATCACCCTCTTTAATCTCCTCCACTAACCAGGATTATCTCATAACTAATTCCACAATAATCTCTCCCACTAATTCCTAATCTCATTAATTAAATATAAATATATATATATATATATATATATATATATATATATATATATATATATATATATATATATATATATATATATATCCTATCTTAATCAACACAACCAAACCGCAAAACCCCTACATCTTCCATTTTCAATGTGTTAACCTAATATAATGCCCACTAACCCTTTCAGCTGTTCAACCCCCCCCCCCCCCAGCATCTCTTGTACAACCCTCTCATCTCCCTCCTTCTTCTCTGGTTGATCCCGAACCAAACTCGAGCTCCCCGAACACCTCCCCTACCTCTGCAATGCCTTGACCATCACCACCTCGCAATCCCCTCCACCTTTCCTTTATCGCCATCAACCGTCGACTTCACCATCCCCATCAATCCCTCGCCATCTCCCACCTTCCGAAACCCATCCCCTGCTCAACGCCATCGTCATCCTCATCGCAACTCCGACCATCCTTCGCAATCCCGTCACTGCTCCTCACCATCGCCCTCATCGACCACCGTCACCGCAACCTCCTTAACCACTGTCGCCCCTACCCCGATCTTCTCCTTCCCCTTTTTTGGTGCCAAAATCCAACTACCATCACCTCCTCGACCACCCATTGCACCCACTCCGACCACCACCGTGACTGTGCACCACTGTCGACCTCCGTCACCGCAGCATACCTCCACAACTCCGCCCTGTGCACCGATGCCAGTCGCCACCAAAGCAGAAGTACTCGTTGTTGCTATTTGGGAACCGTTATTTACTGATTAGGTAGATACGGCTGTTTGCTGTTGTGCGATTTGGTGTTTACTGTTTTGTGTCCACTTTTGTCGTTTGCTGTGTATTCGCAGAGTTGCTGTGTGTACGGGTTTGCACGTGCTTTTGTGTGCGCGTTGTACGTGAGTTACATGTGTCGCCATCGGGATCATAATCTCGTTATTCTATTATAGTCTGATTAATCATATAAAAGGCAATTCACTTCTGTCTTGAATTGCATATTTTGTCAAATTCAAGGTTTTTATTGAAACTCCGCAAGTAGATCATGAATTGTATATCGTATTGTTATATCGTTTATCTTCTGTTGAGTATATTGAGGGTTTACACGAGCTAACCTAATATATTCTTGACTTCGTGCTATTATTGATTCTAAAATATCGAATCTTTCATGCATTCATATAGTATTGATAATAGAAGTTATTCATACATGACACCGCACAAATAAACAATTATAGAATTGATTATTAGGTTGTTGTGCTTGAAGATTGATTGATATCTCGTTGATGTTAAACTAGTGTATGGATATATTCTTATTTGTTCTTACAATGTTATTGTGTGTACTGCGCTGTATATAAGATTTGTTAACTATTGAGTTGAAGTTCATCATATTTAGATCACTTTTATTTCATGAGATGTGTCGAACCCTGATTTTCACTATCTGCCTGGAATTTGTGAGACCTTCTTGACCCAGTATTTGACATAAAAATAACAACTTTATGAACAAAAATTGTAACCCTGTATTTCTAGTTTCCAGAACATCTAAAATATTTGAATTCCTAGTTTATTACAAGAGTTATGGCAATTTTACTACTGATGCTTTTTTAACTTCCATAATTTCTGATTCATGTATTTCTTCATGTTTAAGTTATTAAAAAGCTAAGTTAATGTTAGAATATGGCCCTGATAAATTTCAGATGGTTAGTTAACATGATTAGGAACTTAATTAATATTTTTTATGAATTTAAAATTGGGTTTTTACTGATCTTACAATTATAACAACTTGATGTCAATTTCCAGTCAGAACATGTAATTTGTAAAGAATGATATAATTAACTATTGTTATTGAATTTTGTATTTTAAATTTGCGTTGGAATCGGTCAGGAGTCTACTTTCTAGAACTTCTGACGGATCCAGTTTTGGATTTATGTAGTAGCAGGAAACTTGATTTTGGTACAGTAATCTATTGTTGTCCAGAATTGTATTTCCATATTTTCTTAATATAATTGTATATATATCATTATATTGAATGGATTGAAGTGTATAAATTGCATTGCATGATCCTAATATACTGTTGTCACCATTATAATTGATCGTCCTATTGTTACTTCTATTTATACCATCATTATCGAATGTCTCTAAATTGCATAATGTATTGAGTGAATCGATAAAATATTTAACAAGCAGGGGTTTAAGGGTTGACTTAAGTAGTGGACAATATAGAGACTGTACTCAGGTAAGGAAACTCGTGTTTCCCTAAAATATTGTGTCGGCTATTGTTTATCGATTGATTGTTGGATTACTAACCACAGTATTCCAATTCATCATGTATTGTTTATCGTGCCGACTAGTGTTTGTTAATTATCGTGCAACAGAGTTGCTATCGTTTTAGTGTTATCGTGCCGAGTACATGAACTATAGAGTCCACCACTAGAGTCTAAACAACATTGATTGTATGCATCGAACCTGTGGTATGGGACGCAAGTGTACGTGCTTTAGTGAGGCTAAAAAGTAATTGACTTAAGAATTGACACAATATTGACACTGCAAATTGAACATCGTCATTGCTATTTGATATCGAACATTGTTTATTGATATTGACATCGGCCATTGAGTATTGATATCGAGTATTGAAATATCGTTTATTGTTATGCTAATTGCATCGATTACCATGATATTGATTATTGCTATTGTCCATTGTTATTGATTCATATTGATTTATTGAATTCATTGTTATACCGTATTTTCATTGTTCATTGCTTTCTTTACTTACTGTCCATGACTTGCTCTGAGGACAATTTTTTCTCCTATTTTTAGATAAGGTATTCACAGGTGATCAAGGAAAGTTACCTGCAAGACTTGGAGAGCAGAGATTCTGAGGATTGACCACTTTTTAGATTGTCGTTTAGTTGTTTATGTTATTGGACTTTATGCATAGACTTTTATTAAAACATTGTATTAAGGGCTTTTGACCCGGAGATTGTCATTTTGTTTCCAGACGTTGGATTATCGTATTTGGTTATTTCATGTTTTATTCCAAGTATTGTTATTCATGTGATTATTTTTATTGCATGTGTGATTGTATCTATCTTGTTACATTGTTGTGTTGAACAATAACAGCTTATGGATTACGCAAGTCATTCGCTGGGCCAATGTCATGCGCTTGTATTTTGTATTTTTGAAAAGTGGGGCGTGACATCACCACTAGCGTCTAAATGTTCACATGATTGTACGCACCCGAACATATGGTATGGGATGCAGGAATGCGTGCATTAGTTGGGATTGATAAAAAAATGTTAGACATAAGATTAACACTGAGCACATGCATATTTCTATTTACATGTTACATGTCCAATTTACCAGTTACATGGTTCCTATTTATAAGTTACATGTTACCAGTTACAAGTTCCATGATCCTTGTTTATAATTTCCAAGATTCCTCTTTATATGGCATGTTTCTCGTTACATGTTTCCTTATTCTAATTGGTTACATTTTGAGACTTGTTCAGTTCTTGTTTGCTTCTTGTTATGTATATTGTTTTTAGTTATCATGATTGTTGCATATTTGAATTTCCAGTTCTTATTGATTTCCCTGTAATGCCTTGTTTCCTGCTCCTATTTTTCTTGTACTACTTGTGGTCCGTAACTTGCTCTAATGGGTACCATTTATCCTTCTTTTAAGTTAATATTATACATGTACAGCGACGGGATACTAAGGAACTTGGCGAACTACACTAGATTGTTTATTCTCGGACTTGTTGTAAGTTCTTATGTCTCAGATATTGGTTATTATATTATATTCTTATTCCTGTGATTATTATTGTGTTGTTGAGCTTACTGGTATTGTACAACTTATGGATGATATGAGTTGGCACACCTATATCATTCACTAGGCCTCAGTTACGTGCCTGTATTTCCCTATAACGGGAAGTGGGCGTGACAAGAAGTCTGAAGGGTAATGACTCGATATGGGTAGTTGTGGATCAGCTGACCATATCAGCACATTTCTTGGCGATGAAGATTTCTTGGTCGTATTGGCTGAAGTTTACATCGAAGGGATTGTGAGACTTCATGAAGTACATGTATCTATTGTCTCGGGTAGGGACACATGGTTCACTTCATGGTTCTGGAAGAGTCTGTAAGCAACCATAGGGATTAGAACCGACTTCAGTACTACTTTCCATCGCCAAACTAATGGATAAACTGAATGGGTGAATCGAGTACTAGAAGATATGTTGAAATCATGCATTATGGACTTCAGTGGAAATAGGGAGAAGTACTTAGCACTGATAGAGTTTGCTTATAACAACAGTTATCAGGTGAGTATTGGCATGGTACCGTATGAGTCACTGTATGGGAGAAAATGCCGAATGCCCATTTGTTGGTATGAAATAGCGGAATTGCAGATGTATGGATAGAAGATTGTACAACAGACTTCGAAGAAGATCAAGTTAATGGAGAAGAGATTGGTTGAGGCTCGGAGCAGGCAGAAAAGTTATTAGGAAATTATGCTTTTCTGAAAGTGTCTCCATCAAAGTGGGTGATCAGATTTGGAAAGGGAGGTTAGCTGACACCAAGATTATAGTACTGTACAAGAAAATGAAGAGGATGGACGGCTTACAGGTTGAGTTACCGGAAGAATTGGCTCAAGTGCATAATTTGTTTCATTTATCTATGCTAAGGAAGTATATGCTTGACCAGAATCATCAATTGCCAAAGGTACCAGATGGATTCCAGCTTGACTTGAGTTAGAAGGAGCTACCTGTAGAAATTTTGGATCGACGGGAGAAAGTGTTGAAGAATAAAATAATATCGATGGTCAAAGTGCTGTGGAAGAATCATCTGTTGGTGGAAGCTACTTGAGAATCTGAAGACTAGATGTAGAGCGATTTTCCAGATTTATTCGTGTAAGTTTTGTATTTTTTTCCCCCCCTTACTAAGAGTAGTTAAGGGGATAGAACTATTCTAAGGAGGGATAAATGTAACACCCCGTAAAATAAAATAACATTTCATTAGTATTATTGTTGTCTACTATTTGGTACGTGCAATGCACTTGCATTATAATGTAGGCTAATACTTGTAGTGTTCATCTATTATCATTTTATTAATTATTTTATTCATATGGATGAATAATAATTTGTTGTGGGCTATTAATAATAATTAGAATTAATATTATAATAAGAGAATCCTAATTTGGCCCATATGAGTAGTCCAATAGAAAAACACAAACACTAACCCTAACCCTAACCCTAACCATGAGGGTGGGTGGCCAATATATAGGAGAGGGAGAGAGAGAGACTCTCTCACTTTTGTTGGCTTTTCTGTTGGAATTCTTTTGGATTCTTTGAGGAGAAAGGCTTTTTGAAACTTTTTGATCTAGAATTCAACACCAAGAGGTGCATGTTATTCTCTTCTTTTGATTTCTATGGATGTTCTTATTTAATATAGAGAGCATGTTAGGTTGCTTGTAAACACTTATTCCAATCATAGAGACGATATGAATTGATACATAATAAACATGATTTTTATGTTTTTTATATTGTATCGAATTATTTTAAATGGATAAGTAGATCTAGTTGTATTGTGTTATTCGTGAAAATATATACATGTTGTTAGAATTGATATCATACAAACAAGAACCCATCTTTTAACTTTCAAGTTCATGCTATACGATTGTAGACCTCAATATTGATATCAAATAGTTACATGAAAAAACAGTAATCATTAAACACATAAAATAACAAATTTTCTTCATAGTTTTAAAGCTCGGTTTTTGAGTTATTTCTTGTGGATTTGGTAGTGTTCTATTTGATGTTTTGAGGGTTAATGTTGTTGTTCTTGTTTAGAGATTCAAGGGTTACCCAGTTAGGGTTAGGATCTCAAGTTTTAACGGGCCAGTTGTGACTGTTGCGGATCTGTGGTGATTGGGACTGGATGCAGGGACTCGGATATGGGGTTATTGCATTTCGGGTCGGATCTCACATGAACAAGGTTTGTGTTAGAGTGCAATCAGGAGTCAAGTTCAGGCAATGGGGGCTCGGGTCTGGATTTTAAATTATATAGGTGTTTGGATTTAAATTGTATATATGTTTGGTTGTAGTGGATTTTTGGTCTGGATGAGATAGGGTCTCAGGTGTAGATAGAGTGGGGTTTTATTTTAATAGGGTTTGTTTAATTAAGTAGAGATTCGTTCTAACTAAGTTGAGATTTAGGAGTAATTAAATTAGGATTTGATAATTTCGATTTAGACTTGATTAATTTCAGCTTTTTAATATGATTGTTTTCATATTAAAGGTGTTGAGTATGAATTAGATAGGGCACATTTGAGCTAATTTGTTGTAACCCCCATTCCCGCCAATAAGTATTTTCCATGTATTTTCTATATTTTGATTATTTATAAATTTATTTTGTGCTAAATTTGTTTTAGATTTTTTTATTAAAGCGTTTTCTAATCGAAAACCATATTCATTTCGAATTATGGTATATTTTAATTTTGATTTTCTATTTTTTTTTATTGATCGGCTATTTATATTTAAGCCAAATCAAATGTATTATTGCTATTTGGGTTATCTTATGAAATTTATATATTTTTTTTTATATAATCTTACTATTATTATTATTATTATTATTATTGTTATTGTTATTTTAATCCTTGTGATTATTATTATTGTTATTATTGTAGTTAATATTATTGTTATTCTTATTGTTATTAGTAGTATTATTTTTTTTTGTCGTTATTATTATTATTATTATTATTATTATTATTATTATTATTATTATTATTATTATTATTATTATTATTATTATTATGTTTTAAGTCCGAACATGCTCCATTTTTTATGTATTTCACTAATTGATTAATGTATATATATATATATGTATATTTTATAAACCCTATAATGCTAATTATTTTTTCCGTATTGAATTTATACCCACTAATTGATTTCTAACCCAAAACCTTATGGCCTAATTTCTTATTGGATCCATACCCATTACCCAAACCCATCCTAATTCCTTATAAATACTATTCTACCTTAACCTAACATAACCCTAGCCTCTACCCTCAGCCGCCCATACCGTTCTGACCTACCCCTCTGTTCATTCCCTGCATCCCCTACCTCTGCTTCATCTTCAAAACCCGACCGACCTACTTCCTGCCCCTCTTCCTCCTTCCTCTGGCTTCGAATCCATCGCCCGCCAGGCGCCTCCCCATCCTCATCGTCCCGTCACCTGTGCTGCTCACCCCCGACCTTGCCTCAGTCGCCCCATCGACTTCTCCCTGTCCTCGCATCGCCCACCATTGCCGTCGTCATCAAACTCCTCACCATCCCCCACTCGACTACACCCGGTTGAGCTTCTCCTCCCCTCACCACCTCATCTTCTTCCTCTTCATCGACCAAACCCACCAAACCCATCATCGCCATTGCCTTCGTTCGCCACCCCCGACCTCGTCGATCCCCTCCACTGTCCCCCGCAACCACCGAAGGTTCCTCTTTGTCCCTCGTCGTTCTCCAGTCACCTCAATTTTCCCCCTTTCCGTCTCCTCCTCTGTTTCGTCGAGAAACAGAGCTCTGCTCGAGCTCTCGCCGCTGCTTCGCTTCCCGACCGCCAGCACCCCGCCGTCAGCCGCCTCGCCACAGGCTGTTGCTATCGCTAGTCGCCGCGAGCGCCGCCCTGCCATTCCCCTCCCGCTATCTCTTCCTCTCTCTCCGTCGACCGCTGTAGAGAAGAAGGGGATATTGATCGGTGTTTGGTGTTGTGGAGTAGGGAATCCCGATCAGCTGTTTGCTATTATGTGGAGCTGTTCTTCGATCTGGACCCTTGATTGTGATCGTGTTCCTAGATCTGGATCCTGGATCATTCAATCTGAGTCGTCAATCGTCATTGATCTTGATCATCTACTTTTATCTCGGCCATTGATCTTTGATCTTTTTATCTTGCACTCGATCATCGATCGCCATTAAGATCCATTCCCGATCGTGATCGTCACGATGTTTCTTGTTTTGCGATTGTTGCCGTTGCCATTAGGATTCTCATCCCGTTATTCTATTGTATTCGGATCTAATGTCGTCCAAAAGGCAAGTCACTATCCTCTTGAATTGTACATCGTATTAAATTCAAGTTTCACTGAAATTCTTAAAAGTATATCATATTCGTTATCATATCGCTGTATCGATTATCTTCGTTGGGTCTATTGAGGGTTTACACGAGCTAACCCCAATATTCTTGACATCGTGCCTCCAAACTTATTGAATCTTGCTTGCATCATATAGTATTGATGATAGAAAATTTTCATGTATCTCCTAACACAATTAATTATTGTAGAGACAATTGCTAGGTTGTATGTTGTTTGATCAATTGATGGCTGATTGATGATAAATTGATGTATGTATGTCTTCTTAATCTTATTTACCATGTTTTTGTATCCTTCATATTGATTGAGAAGTTTATCGACTAGTAGAATTGATACTCATCATGTTTAATTAAATTATTTGAAGAAAATACCCTAAAACCTGTATCTTGCTTGCTGACCTGTATGTTGACTGCTACTTTTGTACCAGTAAATTATCATAAAATGAATAATTTTCTTAATAAGAATTGTAGCCTTATCTTTATAGTTTCCAAAAGATCTTGAATTTCTAAATTCCGAGTTGTGTAGCAAAAGTTATGCCTGTTTTACTACAGCTGTGTTTTTACTTTCAAATTTTCAGATTCTTGTACGTTTCACGTTTAAACAGTAAAAAAGACTGATCAAGTGATAAAATTTTGCTCTGATAATTTCCAGATTGTTAGTGATCATGTTTAGGAGTCTAGAAAATATTTTTTTATGAATTTAATATTGAATTTTTGCTGATTCTAAAAATAAAAAAACATGATGTCGATTTTCTGCCTGAATATGAAATCTGTAGAGAACAATGTGATTGACCTAGCTATTGTTGTTGGATTTTAAAATTTAAATATGCGTTGGAACCGTGTGGAAGTCTAGTTTCTAGAACTTCTCATGGATTCACTTTTCGATTTCTAAAATAGTGGAAAACTGTATTTTCGTACAGACTACTCTTACTATCCAAAATTTTACTTTTTAGTTTTTAAAAGATTAAATATTCCTATATCATACTATTGCATGAATTAAAGTGTGTATGTTGCATTGCATGATTCTAATGAGTTATTATTATTATTTACCATCCTATTGTTTCCCTATTGTTATCAGTGTTCCTTTCATGTCTCATAATTGCATATTGTATTGTTGTATTAATAAAATAATTAATAAGCCGGGGTTTAAGCGATTGACTGAAGCAGTTGATGATATAGTGACTTTACTCGGAGGAGGGGCTCGTGTTTCCTAAATATTGTTCCTGTTATTGTTTTATCGATTGAGTGTGGAGAGCTGACTACGGCACCCCAATCTATTGTGTATTGTATCGTTGCCGAAGATTGTACCGTGCACTGAAAGGTGAGTACTGATTATCGTTGCCGAGTACATGATCTATGAAATCTTCTACTTAGGTCTAAACGACATTGATTTTATGTATCGAACCTGTAGTATGAGATGCAGTAGTACGTGCATTAGTTAGGATTAAAATGCATAATAAACTTAAGAATTGACACGACATTGACACTGCATATTGTTCCATACTGTTCCTATTGATATCGAATATTGGCTAAGTGTTATTATTATTGACCATTGATTATTGTTACCGAATATTGAATCATTGTTTATAGCCATTGCATTGATTACCGTGATATTGATTCTTGCTATCGTGCCATGTTATTGTTTCCTATTGATCCATTGAAATCATTGTTATACCGTTATTTCATTGTTCCCTGCTTTCTCTACTTGCTATCCATAACTTGCTCTAAGGATAATTTGTCTCCTCTTTTTTAGATAAAGTGTTTACAGGTGTTGATGGAGAATTTCCTGATGAATTTTGGCGGGGAGGGGGGGGGGGGAATGTCTTTTGTGAGGTTAGATTTGCACCATTGATTTACTTACAAATAAATGAGAGCCACTTGATAGCTTTCATTGTGTTTTATTATATAGATTTTGTGCTAAATTTGTTTTGGACTTTTTTTATTAAAGCATTTTTTCTTATTGAAAACTATATTCATTTCGAATAATGGTATATTTTAATTTTAATTTTCTATTTTTTTTTATTGACTGGCTATTTATATTTGAGCCAAATCAAATGTATTATTGCTATATGGGTTATCTTAAGTAATTTATATTTTGTTATATAATCTTAGTATTATTGTAACCCTTTTTTTTCAATTTTTGTATTTTGGATGTATTTTCCTTCTTTTGTGTATGTATTCATCATGTATTTCTCCGTCTCTTTTTGAACCATGTATTGGATCTCCATTTCAATATATTTTTATCTATTTGACTTTTCGTCTTTTTATCTGATCTTCATGATTCGATTTGTCTGTCTATTGTTTCATCTCTGTTTGATTGGGCCATTATTTTTTATCCTCATTATAATTATTCATGTCCTATATTATTTATTTATTTTGTTCTCATCTTATTATTTTGGATCATCCTTTTTTTTATTTGGATCTAGTTATACCCATAATCCATTTATAACCCTATTGGATCCCATCTAATTATACCCATTAACCCGCATATCCATTAACCCAATACCCGTTACTCAACACCCTACCCGTATACCCCCCAAATAAACCCTAACACCCTCCTATATAATACCCCCACTGTGTATTCCCTATTCATCTTCTAACCCTAGCCGCTACCTCTTTACTTCATCCCTTACCTCTCGTGAGTCCCCTATCCCTTCACATCCTGACCTTCCATAAACCCTGTGCTCCTCTTGATCGCCTCCTCATCCCATCTCCCAATCCCGCCTAGTGGCAGCCTGTACCCCGACGCTCCCCTTGCCTTTCTTCGGTAGACCGCAGTAACCCCCCGACGCAACCAGTCGCCGCTCCACCTCCCTACCACCTCGTCGACCCCCTGCAGCGCCGCCCAGTGACGTAGCGGATCCCCGACGCCTGCCCTGTGGTCCCTGGTCCCCTCTCCCCGTCGCGATGCAACCCCACAGTAGCCAGCAGCATATCAACAGCAAGCATAGTCGCTGCTGTCGCCATGCTTCCGAAGCCGTGCACACCTCCTCCGCTGCCTCTCTTGTGTGCGGGTGTGGAGTTGTGAGTGCGTGTGTTGATCTCGAGTTGTGTGCATGGGTTGTTCGTTCATCGTTTGTTGAGATCGTGCAAGGAACCCATTTCGGTTATTCTTGCTCTTGCTTCGTCGTTTTCGTCGTCGTCTATAAGGCAAGTAACATGTATTCTTTTTTTTGTATAATGCAAGTACTAAATACCGCCTGTAGTGTAGTTATGTTATAGAGACAATTCTTGTGAAAAAATCCCTATTATATCTTGTCTCTATGAGTTAGTCCGTCCGTAGTCTCATTACACACACGACATGAAATATAACTTAGATCGAATCAATTCTTGAAGTATACATGCATGTTGTTCGTGATTCATGACTTGTCGTATGATCTTGTATGCTTGATGTGTTAGTAGTAGTACAACTCGTTATAGACTTGTTAAACACCATATACCATGTTGCTTGGACATCTAGTATACCATACTTCACACTTTGTTATGATTTGGATGTGTTACATATGACCTAGTTGATTTTATGCATGAAGAATAATTTTGTCTTTTCTGTTACCTCGTTTTTGTTCACTATTTTATACCATATTAAGGTCAGTATATGAAAATTATTTGTGAATATGAATTATAGATAATTCTGTCTACTTTCCAGATTTTCTGACGGGTCCAAATTTGGACATTTGTAGCAAAGGAAATTTCAGATTTAGTGCAGTACTGTCTTGTTGTTCTAAACTAGAATTTTCGTTGTTCTATCCTTTTATGTGTTGTCTATCACCTGTACATGTTTATCTATCAACCTGAACCTTTTACTTGTTTATACCACGTTATTCTTGCTCTGTTTTGTTACACATATATGCTTGTTTAATAATAATAACAAATAACCAAGCCAGGATTAAGGGAAAGACCTTAGTAGTGGACAATATAGGTATGTGTACTTTGAAGGGGGCCCGTGTTTTCCATTACTTGTTGCCATGTTTCATGATTACATGATTCATGCCTGTTATTACTATATGATTATATGTTGCCATGTCTCATGATTACAAGATTCATGCCTGTTATTACTACCTGATTATATTATGCCATGATTCGTGATGATTCATGCCTATTACTTACTATATGTTTATATGATGCCATATTTCGTGACTACATGATTCATGTCTGTTCCTGTTGTCGCGATTTCACGACTACGTGATACGTGCCTATTACCTGTTACATGACGCCTGACTACACGACCCTATAGAAACCCACCACTAGATCTAAACGTAAATTGCTTGTATGTAGCAACCACGTGGTAAATGTCTGGGATGCATGAAGTGCTACCTAGATAGTAATCAACACAAGACTTGACATAACATATTACCTGTTACATGATTACTTGTACGTGCTACCTGACACTTGTTACCTGTTTACCTGCTTGCATGATACCTGACATCTGTTACATGTTACCCGTACCCTATTAGCACATTATGTTACTTGATTCTGTTCATAACTCATGCTAGTTGTTCTATTTTGTCGCCATGACTATTCCATGCTATGCTGCTTCCGCTGTTACTCTATATTTGTTTATCTTTTCCTGTACTTGTGCCAGTACTACAAGCGGCCCGTAACTTACATTGACGGACGTTTTGTTTTCTTTTTCCCTCTTTCTGCAATTTGTTAAATTGCAGATTATGATGATCAGCTATCCGAAGGAGTAGGTGGTCTGAGATTCTAGCTGTTGGAGTTCTTGCTATTATTATTTCCTGTTACTTATTCTTGAATAAATGTAATTGCTACATGAATTTTGTGTTGGGCGATGTGACCCAGAATTTATGACTTGTTCAGATTTGGTTTATTTGACATTATTAAATTTTGTTTCAAGTAAATGTTGTTGGTATATTGCTTCATTCATGCATGCATTGTTGATTTCTCCTTGTTTGCTTCCTGTTATTCTTGTGAAATGTTGTAAAGATCCTGACAGCTTATGGATGATGAAAATCATTCGGTGAACATTGTCACGTATCCGTATTCTGTATTCTCTTTTTGGGAAGCAGGGCGTGACAATTATTCTTATTATTATTATCGTTATTGTTATTTTTATCATTGTGATTATTATTATTGTTATTATTGTTGTTAATATTATAGTTATTCTCATTGTTATTAGTATTATTATTATTTTTTTATCGTTATTATTATTATTATTATTATTATTATTATTATTATTATTATTATTATTATTGTTATTATTATTTTGTTTTAAGCCCGAACATGCTCCATTTTATATGTATTTCAATAATTGATTTAATGTATACATATATATGTATATTTTATAAACCCTATAATGCTAATAATTTTTCCCCTATTGAATTTATACCCACTAATTGATTTTTAACCCAAAACCCTATGGCCTAATTTCTTATTGGATCCATCTCCATTACCCAAACCCATCCTAATTCCATATAAATACTATTCTACCCTAACCTAACCTAACACCAGACCTTAACCCTAGCCTCTACCCCAGCTGCCCATACTGTTTTGACCTACCCCCCTGTTCATCCCCTTCATCTCCTACCTCTGCTTCATCTTCGAAACCCCACCGACCCATCATCCTGACCACTTCCTTCCCCTCTTCCTTCTTCCTTTGGCTTTGAATCTGTCGCCCGCCAGTCGCCTCCCCATCCTCATCATCCTTTCACCTGTGCTGCTCACCCCCGACCTCGTCTCAGTCACCCCATCAACCTCTCCCTGTTCCCGCATCGCAAATCATTGTCGCCGTCATCAAACTCCTCACCATCCCCACTCGACTGCACCCCATCGAGCTTCTCCTCCCCTCACCGCCTCATCTTCGTCCTCTTCGTCGACCGAACCCACCGAACCCATTATTGTCATTGCCTCCCCGACCTCGTTGATCCCCTCTGCTGTCCCCCGCAACCACCGAAGGTCCCTCTTCGCCCTCGTCGTCATCCAGCCACCTCGATTTTCCCCATAGCTGTCTCGTCCTCTGTTTCATCGAGAAACAGAGCTCCGCTTGAGCTCTCGCCGCTGTGTCGCTTCCCAACCACCAGCACCCTGCCGTCAGCCACCTCACCGCGGGATGTTGTTGTCCTAGTTGCCGCCCTGCCATTCCCCTCCTGCTATCTCATCCTCTCTCTCCGTCCACCGCTGTGGAGAAGAAGGGGAGATTGATCGGTGTTTGGTGTTGTGAAGTAGGGAATCCCAATCCGCTGTTTGGTGTTATGTGGAGCTGATCTTCGATTTGGACCCTTGATCACGATCGTGATCCTGGATCTTTCAATCTGAGCCGTCAATCTCCATTGATCTTGATCATCTACTTTGATCTATCAACATGATGTCGAATTTCTACCCAAACATGAATTCTGTAAAGAACAATGTGATTGACCTCGCTACTGTTGTCGGATTTTGAACATTAAATATGCGTTGGAACCGTGTGGAAGTCTAGTTTCTAAAACTTCTGACAGATTCACTTTTTGATTTCTAAAATAGCGGGAAACTATATTTTTGTACAGACTACTCTTGCTGTCCAGAATTTCACTTTTCAGTTTTTAAAAGATTAATTATTCCTATATCGTACTATTGCAAGAATCAAAGTGTGTATGTTGCATTGCATGATCCTAATGAGTTATTATCATTGTTTACCATCCTATTGTTTTCCCTATTGTTGTCATGCCCCGCTTTCCAAAAGGCGAAATACGAGTACGTAACGCAAGCCCAGCGAATGATGTAAACACCATCCATAAGATGTACCAGACTAACCCAGCAGTAAGAATAACAAAATACAACCACGCAAGAAATATAACCACATGAATCAAAGATAAATTCCAATAATAAATGAAATAATCCAACAATATAAATATCCAACATCTGGGATAAAAAAAAACTAAGAGTCATAAAGCCCAAGAAACAAAGTACAAGTCATAATAATGTTCAAGAAAATAAACCTAGCAGCAAATAAATCTAAGCAGCGGAGACTGGTTCCATTTCTAGAAACGTTGCTCACCAATTCCTTCGGGAACAGATCCTTCAGCACCTGTAAATTTTGTTCTAAAAAGAAAGAAAATAGTGCCCTTAGAGCAAGTCGTGTGCAGGAAGTAGAGAAAACAGAGGATAATAGGAAAGCATGAATATCAAAGGAAATGAATATGGTCAAAGACAATGAACAAAGAAAAGAGCAGACAATAATATCAAAGGTGTACAATAATCACGCATGTAATGAGTGATGTTAAGTCAAGATCAAGCATGAGATGTAGGTTATTAAGTATTTTGTTAATCTATCTGGTGCACGTACTACTGCGTCCCATTCCACATGTTCGGCGCAAGCACAGTGATCATTTTAGACCAATGGTGAATTCACAAATCGTGTACTCGGCATTGATAACAATAATTTACATGCAAGAATTAACAATTAATCACTGCAATCAATGCTCCTCCTTCTATGTCAAGTGTTTGTGCGGGCGAGAAGGCCTTACCGAGTACATTTCTCGATCGTTCACTACCAAGTCTACCCATAATACCCCGGCTTGTTAATAGTTTATTTTCATCCTATGTGAGCATACAAGAGGGTGTCAATGTTGTATAATACTAAGCGTGACTAATTCTATGCGCTACGGACAAAACTTGAGGCAAACACTTCAAATAAGCACAATTCACATAATCAGGACATCATGACCTTGTTGTACTAAAATACTGATTACAGCCACTACAAAATAGAAAATCTGAATCCGTTGAAAGGAATAGAAAGTAGACTTCCACACGGTTGCAGCGAATATATTAAGGCATATAAAGGATACAGGCACTAGGGTGAAAACTCTATTCTATTCAGGTTTTATGTTCAGGCAGCATGCAGTAAGTTGTGTTCAACTAATTATTTTAGGTCAGAGAACTCATTAATAAAATCTATACAAATTCACGGAAGTACCTATACATGTCTAGGTCCAGCCTAATTATTTCATATTTTTCTTTTATTGTTAATAGTGTTAAAAAAAATATAGAACAGCAGGATATGCATGAAGTTATGAATCTTGAATTTCTAACATGGCTGTACTAAAATGCTGATACTTAGAAAATGACACATTGGAACTGAAATCCGTCAAAAGGATGTTAAACTAGACATCAGAGGCTAAAACTCATGTTGGTAAAGGAACTTCAAAGTATGACATTATCATGGGTGAAAACATGATTGAAAGTAAACAACTAACATTTCAGAAAATTGTCTAAACATGATTAGGCAAATTAATAAATCATATGATCACACATAGCATGCAAATTGGTAATCAAAGTGATCCTAGGTGTCAACATGCAAATTCTAAGGTTTAAGATTCATTAATCAATTCAATCTAGTACGTTCAATTTAACATGTTCGAGTTATTAAGTAGTCCTATGCATGAATCTAGTTATTTAAATGTGCCTATGCATGAAACAATGGGGACTAGGTTTTAGATGAAAGAGATAGCACGATGTTAAGAGTATGTTGGGTTAGCTCGTGTAAACCCTCGATAAACTTAACAGAATTGTCAAAGCAGTTTGATAACAAAATGGATGGAATCTATTTGTAGGAAATCAAATAAACTTTAACAGAATAAAATGCTAGTTCAAGAAGAGACTTGCCTATTATATTGCCGATTCAAATAATAAGAATAACGGGTTCAGAATTTCGAGCGAAAATACCAATAGCACGTGCAAAACCCGTGCGAAGAAACCCAAGCAAACAGAACAGCAGCAACAGCAAAAGCTCCACACACCGGATCTGGACCCAACAGCAAACAGCGGGATCAGATCCGCTGTGCGCCGAATAGTAAATAGCAGGCTCACCCAATCGGTGAGCGTCTTCAACCTCAGCAAGGAGAGAGAGAGAGAGCACGGCAGACAGCGGCGGCGACTGCGACGGGGCAGAGCGACGCGGCACCATGGCGAAGACATCGGCACCATGGTCGGGAAGCGATGGCGGTGATGGCAGCCTCGATGAAGAGCTCTATTTTTCGGTTGGAAACAGAGAGCGATGACAACGGCGATCGGGGACTCGAACCGTAATGCTAGTGCCTTCAACGGAGCGGCGAGGGACGGCGGGACAACGGTGGGGTGCATGGAGATGGGTTAGGGTGACGGCAATAGGTTAAGGCGATGGGGAAAACATGGCAGATTGGGTTCGACGAGGAGAACGGGGTGACACGGGGGAAAACGAAGGTGACAAGGGCAAGGGGATGGATACGATGGTGGTGGTGGTGATGGTGGTGGAAGGTGATCGGAGAAGCCAACGGGGATAGTGTTTCGGTTTGGGTTTGGGGTGCAACGAAAATAGAGAGGGGAAGGAGATGGGATCGGGGAGAGAAAACGGCAGAGGAAGGAGTAAGGGAATAGATTTAGGGTTTATTTAATAGGGTATATATAGGGAATCAAGAATTAGGATTTTAGGTTGAGATTAAGTGGGTTCTGGGTATCGGTTTTGGCTCCAAAAAGAAAAAAATGAATGCAATGAGATGAAACAAACACAAAGGAGAACAAATCATACTCAAAATAGAAAGAGCGAAATTTGCAAAAAGAACGAAATCCAACCAAAGAACACAGATCGATCAAGGGAGAACAAAAGAACCCAAGAAAAGACAAAATACACTATAACAAATAGATCCAAATACAATAATCAAAAGAAAACAAAATACAGCAAAACCAAAAATAGGGCTTACAATTGTTATCATCGTTCCTTTTATGTCTCCTAATTGCTTATTGTATTGTTGCATTAATAAAATAATTAATAAGCTGGGGTTTAAGAGATTGACTGGAGTAGTTGATGATATTGTGACTGTACTCGGAGGAGGGGCCCATGTTTCCCTAAATATTATTCCGTCCATTGTTTTATCGATTGACTGTGGAGCGCTGACTATGGCACCCTAATCTATCATGTATTGTATCGTTGCCGAAGACTGTACCGTGCACCGAAAGGTGAGTATTGATTATCATTGCCGAGTACATGATCTATAGAATCTTCCACTTAGGTCTAAATGACATTGATTGTATGCATCGAACCTGTAGTATGGGGTGCAGTAGTACTTGCATTAGTTAAGACTAAAATGCATAATAGACTTATGAATTGACATGACATCGTCATTGCATATTGTTCCTCATTGTTCCTATTAATATCGAATATTCACTAAGTGTTATTGTTATTGATCATTGATAATTGTTACCGAATATTGAATCATTATTTATAGCCATTGCATCGATTACCGTGATATTGATTATTGCTATCGTGCCATGTTATTGATTCATGTTGATCCATTGAAATCATTGTTATACTGTTATTCCATTGTTCCTTGTTTTTTCTACTTGCTATCCTTGACTTGCTCTAAGGAAAACTTTTCTCCTCTTTTTAGATGAAGTGTTTACAGGTGTTGTTGGAGAATTGCCTGATGGATAGGGAGAACAACATTGGTGAAGGAATTGATAGCATCGCCACTTAATAAATTATTTAATTATTGAACGATTGTATTTCATTGTATTGTGGGCTTATGTCCCGAATATTGCTTTTATTTGTTTCCAGACGTTGGTTTATTGCATTTGGACATTTCAGATTGCTTCATTCCAAGTTTGATTGTTCAGGAGATTATTATTATTGCCTGCTCATTTGTTCTGTATTGATTACATTGTTGAGTTAATCTGTTAAACAACTTATGGGTGACGTTAGTCATTCACTGGGCCAATGTCATGTACTCGTATTCCGTATTTTTGGGAAGCGAGGCATGACATTTGTAGATTGACTTATTTCAGTTTAAAACTATTTAATTAACTTAGATCGCCTTCCATTAATGTTAACAGTCGAATCAAAGTATATATTGTACTAATATTCACTAAATTTTGAGTAAAGAGAACCAATATCAAATAAGGAATGCATAAATTACTCAACCTAGATTAATTGTATTCTATTTTCTTTCTAATTTTGATTATTGATGAGTAGTCCTTGATTTGAGTAGAGATTGATTAGTTTAATTGAATTGAAACTAGTTGTAGACTAGCTCGCTAATTTTGATAATTGATTATTGATGAGTTGATTATTGAGTAACAAAAATCTAATAATGGAACATAATATTAGTTGGATATAAATCCAGATTTAGAATTGTGAATTATTGCGAGAGTTGTAGTAGTGTTATTGATTTATATATTGAGCTTGAGAGTTGAATGAACCTAACTTATAGTGAGTTTTGACTTAGAGTTTCAGAGTAGTTGATAACTCTTAGATGTTGGGATTTTATTTATGAGTTAGGGTTAACATAGAAAACCATAGAGTAGAATATGGTGATGTCCTAGTTGTGAGGGCTCTAGAGGCTGAGCATGTAGCGCCCCAATTTCCATACACTGGAAACTCATGACAACAACGAGAATGTTTACTTCAAATGAGTACACAACACAGTAAAATCACACTAAATTAAAACTTTTATTACATTCAATGACATTACAATATACAGGTGTGTATTAAAAGTTACATCACCGATTACACTGAACAAAATTTATATATCTTTTCACTTGGAAGCTCTACAAAACTCGAGTCCCCACTCCCCATGATCAGGAAGTTCGAAAAACGAGACAACTGTGTGTACATTAGTTGAATGCAACTGACGCAATGCTGATGATACCAGCGAACTCTAAATCCTCAACATTCAAAATTAATGCCAAAAGTGTGAAATTATTAAATGCAAATCCTAGGTATGTCGGTGTATGACATGACCCTAGGAATCTAATGCACAAAGCAAAATGCACACAATGCTCAACTCTAACGCACACTTACTTGGAACTTTATGCATCCCATAATACATACTTCCCAAACAAGGCCCTAAACGTCCTTCTTCTTGTAGGGTTCGACCCCTCATAATGCAGGCATACTCTTGTACTCTTTCTCTGTTTATGACATTTATCTAGTGACTGATAAGGTTGAAGCTCTTGCAGTCCAACTCTGCCACTGAAGCTGGAAGTGGTTGTTTCCACTCCGCCCGGACCCTTTGGTCCCTTTCCACTCTCAAACAACCCTGTGGCCATTCTATTCTACCGGGACTCTTTCCGCTCCCCGGACCTGGACACTCCACTCTGCCCTTACCCTACGGTCTCTCTCCACTCCAAAACCTTACCAAAAGCTGTTGTGAACATAAAGGCAACCCTACAGGCCTTCCCCTGCTCCATCGATAAACTTAGGGTTAAACCCTGTTTCCCCACTCGTAAAGAAAATATAGAACATAGACGGACACATAAAGGTCCATCCCCTAAGTTACGACAAAAGCATGCAACCCATACGTTCGCCTCCCATCCTTAACACTAGATTCCAGAAATTAACAGTCGAGACGGTGTCACGCGTTTTCCCTTGACAGGAGAGTACAACACCCAACGAGTGTATGTGTAACGCCGTAAGCCATGGTCAGCAGCACACGAGGCTACTCATGCGTGTATGCAAAAAATCGATCCTAAAAACTCCCCCCCACAGGATTGCCTCACAAAAGGTGCTATAGCTATTTGGTACCCCTTGATCTTAGACAACTCTATATATACACACTCAATCTCCTTCTCATTGCCGATATGGGATTAATTTCCCACACCACCAAGTCAAATCTCCACCATGCCACTCACGTGCATGGCCAAGCCAAATCATATTCATGCATGAAAACCCTTGGGCCCCACACCCATGCACACAACCAGCACATGCTGCCATCAAATGCACAGTCACTTCTTCATTAACATTCATGGCCCATTTAATATTCCTATAAACCAAGCCTTTAAATCATTCTATAGGCCCACTCTATTTATTATATATATCTATATATATTTTATCTTTGATATAATACTATATATATACTCTTAAGTATAGGATATTACATACACCTTTTTAAGAATTCAACGTCCTCGCTGAGCCTGAGACTCACAAGCTATTCCAGGATCGTCTTTCTAGCCGATGTGGAGAGGAGTACCCTAATTCTGCTAGTGTACATCTCTACCTGTGACTCTAGCAACCCACTAGTGTACAGCACTAGCTCCATCTCAGGTGTACATCTTGCACACTATCCGTGTCGAAAGTCGGCTCTGATACAAATTTGTAACCTCCCGAGCTCTGCTCATATCACGCCCCAATTCCCAAAAAGGAATACGAAATACGGATATGCGATACAAGTCTAGCAAATGGCTTTCAACATTCATAAGCTATAAGGATCTTTCAACATTTCACAGGAATAAACAAGGAATATACAGGGAATAATCAACCATGCATGCATGAATAAATTTCTAAATCAACAGAATTACTTGAAAAACAAGAAAACTTAATCTCAAATAATCAGATCTGGAAACAGGTCATAAATCCTGGGACAAAAAAAGCCCAATACAAAATCCATATAGCAATTACAATTTATTCAAACAGGAAATAAACTAGTGCAAGAAACTCCAACCAGCTAGATTATTTTGTCACTTACTCCCTCGGGCAGCTATCACTAAAGTCTTTAAGTTAAAAAAATTACAGGAAGAGGAAAAAGAAACAGAACTCCCGTCAATGCAAGTTACTGGCCGCTTGTAGTGCCGGCAACAAGTACAGAAAAGATAGACAAGTATGGAGTAACAGCGGAAGCAAGTACTGAATAAGCATGGAATGCAGGTGACATCAAAAACAGAATGACTAACATTAACCAGGAACAGAGTCAAGTAATGTGATGAGATAACAGGGTGCATGTAACATGTGATAGGTATCAGATAGCATGCAAGCAGGTAAACATGTAACAGGTGTCAGGTAGCATGAACAAGTAATTGGAATATGCAGGTGATCATGTTATTCTCAAGTCCTGTATTTAATTTTATATAGGTAGCACTTCATGCGTCCCAAATTTTTACTACATGGTTGCTACTTACATGCAATTTACGTTTAGATCTAGTAGTGGGTTTCTATAATGCCGTGTACTCAGGCATCATGTGCAAGTAACAGGAAACAGGTTCATAAATCAAGTATAACAGGTTCATGAATCAACATGTTCATGAATCAACAGGTTCATGATTCAACATACAGTAAAACAGTTTCATGAGTCAAACATAAAATGCGAAACACGGGCTACCTTCTGAGTACACATACCTATATTGTCCACTATTAAGGTTTTTCCCTTAATCCCGGCTTGATTACTTGTTATTATTATCAAACAGGCATACGTGCACAAAACAGGACAAGAACAACATTGCAAGAATATGAAACTGGTTCAGGCCAGACATAAACATGCATGGGTGTCAAACAACTCATAATAGGCTAAGACAACGAGACTTTTAATTCTGGACAGCAAGACATGACTGCACCAAAACCAAAAATCTCGTTGCCACAAGAATGCAAATCTGGATCCGTCAAAAAATCTAGAAAATAGACTCTCAGCCGAGTCTAGAAGATATACACAAGTCATATAACAACTACAGAAACAGGGTTCAAAACAACGTTTTATACAGCATTCATGTTCAGCCGGAAATCGCAAAGTTGTATTTATCAGCATGAAAATAGCATAAAAACATACTGATTAAATCTAAAAAAAATGGAAGATTCTCTAGTATGTCTAGTATCAACAAATAAAATTTCATACTATTCATTACAGATAGCATAGTTAAAAAAATTCGGAAAACAGAAAGATACAACAAGTTTATGAATCTGAAATTTTAGACACAGCAGTACTAAAAAAGTGATAGATCAGAAAGTATAACTCGAAATCCAAATCTTTCAAAAGGATTGTAAAATAGACACAACATGCTATATTTCATATTCACAAAGTTTAAATCAACAGTGACTGGAAACAGGTTGAAAATAGAGTTTTTCACTGAACGACATGTAGTTTGGAAATATATTGGTTTGTTCACAAGTATGAAATAAATTATAAAAGTCATTAAATAAATCTACAAAAATTAGGGGTTGATCACAGTCATGTTTAGTCATACCCAGAAAAATATCAGATCCAAATCTTACTTTTAACACCAGTTTTAAAGTTGTAACCCCATTCCCGTAAATATGTATTTCCTGAATACTTTCGGTATTTTGATTATTTATAAATTTATTTTGTTCTAAACTGGTTTCAGATATTCTACTAAGTGTTTTATAATTGATGATTACATTTATTTTGAATAACGATGTATTTTCTATTTATAATTGATCGACTATTTATATGTAATATTATTATTGCTTGGATTTTAATAAACTTGTTAATCTCAAATCCTATTCTGATACATATTATTATTATTATTGTTATTATTATTGTTGTTGTTGTTGTTGTTATTATTACGATTATTATTAATATTTTTTGTTATCGTTATTAGTATTATTATTATTGATGTTGTTACCATAATCGTTATTATTATTTTTATTGTCATTATTCTTATTATTATTATTTTTGTAAAGCTCATTGTTATTACTATTATTATTATTTTCGTTAAAGCCCATTGATTTTGATTTATCTTGTATTATTTAATTATTTAAATTGAAGCCCATCATTTGAAGCCCAAATTTTAGCCCATCTCCAATTGGATTCTAACCCAAACTCATATCTATTGGATCCCAACCCGTTAACCCATTATCCTACCCTATCCAAATTTAACTATCCGTATACAAATTTCTCCATTCCCCACTCTTCACATCCTCGTAACTCCACACCCCCACTACCTTTTAAATTAGTATTATATTATTATATAATGACCCCCACCCCGTTTCTCTCTCTCTCCCACTCTCTCTCCCCATATCCCTTTCTTTTTTCCTTTGTTTCAGAATGAAAGAGAGAAAACCAACCGCTCCTTATTAACACCCTCCTTCTTCCTCTAGCCATCTCGTTCGCCTTCACCTGATCCTCAGCCCCGTCGTCATCCCCATCGTAACTCCGACTGCCTCTTCGTCTTCCCCTTCGACGGCACCCCGACATCTTAAACACTGCCACCTCATTGACGACCCTCCCCTCCAACCTTAACTCCCCTAAGCTTCGCTCGTTGCTGTGCTCGTGATGACCAACACCGAAGAACCTCCGCCATCAATTACTCGACCGACACTGCACCTCGATATGAACCATCGACCACCCTCACCTCCTCATCGCCTCGTCACCGCATCTCCATGTTCTCCCATCACTCCTCTGGCTCTTCGTCTTCCTCATCACCTCACCCATCCATTTCACCCATCGTCGAGCCCCACCACTATCGTCGCAGCCTGCCACCTCCGTCGACCTCTAGTCTCCATCCTTCGCCTTTAGTCTCTTCCACCGCGACCCTCATCGCTCCGTCTGCTCGATGTCAACTAGAGCACCATCGTTCCCTCGCCATTGCTGTGTGCACCCTGGCTCTCCTCAGAGTGCGTCACCACAGCCGCCTTCGACTGCAAGCCAGTCGCGACCACCATTGTCCCATCTTCTTCCCCTGTTCGCCATTGTCGAAACCCATCGAAGATGCTCCTCCTTCCTCATCGCACCATCGTTGTCTCCGTCTCCCCTCCTCAGCCCTCGGCTGCACCCTTCGGAACCCATCGCTGGCCCTTGCCATCACCTTCCTCGTCGAGCGCCCCGTCGTCTTCTCATTTCCTCGATGCACCCTGACTCCCTCAGTCGCCATCTCCGGTCATCCTTCATTACTACAGCTGCTCCTCCACCACCCCGAGCACCCATCGATGCTAATCGACCTCTGCCCCCTACTTCCTCTGTTTCCTTCCGAAACAGAGTTCACCGCGTCTTCCCCACTCCAAGCCCTGTTCGCGTCGACTCTCCACATCGACTATTGATGCCACTACTACCACCTCCGTTCGAGCATCTTCCTCCTCCCTCCAGTTCAGTCGAAACCAACACTCTGCTCGCGTTCGCCACCACAGCAATGCTTTTCCAGTCCTGCTCGAAGCTCTGAACCTCCTCGCAGCCTTCCGCTACTGTCATCTCTCAACCGCAACATTCTCCCTCCCTCTGTGTTGGAAATAGAGCTAATCCTGCTGCTCGAGTCGCTGCTCGACATTGCTCCCATCAATCGAACCCAACCTCATTGTCAAGCTTGCCCTCGATTGCATTTCGCTCGTTGATTTCATCCCCCTGCATCGTCGAGCCATGCCTTCCCCTGCCGCTCAGTCGACTACCACCCTCCTCCTCTCTTTTTTTGCCAAAACAGAACCCCCGACTTCACCTTTCGTCGTCCTCCTTATCGCGGCTGCCTCCAGTCGACCACCTCGCCATCACTGCCAGCCCTATCCTCGAGCTCCTCGACTACACCACCACAGTCGAAGTCGAAGCTCTTTCCGTAATCGCTGTTTGCTGTGTTCAATTGCTATTGGCTGTTTTGGGGGAGGATCCACCGTTTGTTGTTCTAATTTGGAGTTGCTGATGGCTTTGCTGTTTTGATCCGGTGGTTGTTGTTTTAAAGGGGTAAGGCTGTTTGCTATTTGGGTTGATGTTGTTGCTATTGTGTACTTTCTTGTGTTGTTGTTTGTGATTGGCTGAGTCGCTGTTTGCTGTTTAGTTTTGTGGGTTGTCTGTTTGCTTTTTTACTGTGGGAGGAGTTGCTGTTGAGTCCTCTTTTGTTGTTGATATGTGTTTCCTTGCACGTGTGTTGCACATATTATAGTGTATGTGGAGTGCACGTGTCGTCGTCGGGATTCTCATCCCGTTATTTTTTTACGTTCAGAATCGTCTTCTAACAGGCAAGCGTCTCTTGAACTCAATTTTATTGTTCTAGTTTAAGAAAACACTCTTTGAAATTAGGCAAGAAGTAATCGAATTGAATATCGCATCTAATTGAATTCCGTTGTTTTATTTATTGTACCGTGTTATTGATTCATAGTTGTCTTATCGTGCCATTGATATCGATATAAAACTTGAACCGTAAATTTGTTGTCCTATAGAACATTAAAATATACTGCCTTGTCATGTGGCCGAGTTTGTACTGAGGTTTCGACCCGGTTCCTGACACAGAAACTTAA
Source organism: Hemerocallis citrina (assembly GCA_017893485.1). Classification (NCBI taxonomy): domain Eukaryota; kingdom Viridiplantae; phylum Streptophyta; class Magnoliopsida; order Asparagales; family Asphodelaceae; genus Hemerocallis; species Hemerocallis citrina. The sequence continues at coordinate 232,673,288 of CM030361.1, read as the reverse complement.
AGTATTGCACATAAAAATTTTAGTACACTGAGTCCATATGTTGTTATGTTTTGCATATAAACCGTGTTTTCCATATTTAATGAATTGGACCATGTATATTTCATATATTGTATAGTCTTGATATCATCTTGAAATTGTACTAGTGCTACCGATCTCTTCGATTGTACCTGTTGCATGAGTATTGATACCATCGCCCACATTGATCACATGCATGTTCATAACTGATTGTTACTAAAAGAATAACAAGCCGGGATAATAAGGGTCAACTTATAGTAGTTGACAATATAGGAGAGTGTACTCGAAAGGGGGCACGTGTTTCCCATATTGACATGTTATTGGTCATCGATTGATTGTGGATTACAGACTACAGTATCCCAATTTATCGTATATTGGTCATCGATCATCGATCATCGATCATCGATCATCGGTCATTGGTCATTTATATTGCAAGACCCAAGTACACGATCCTGTGGAATTCACCACTATAGTCAAATATTCACTTGATTGTATGCACCCGAACCTGTGGTATGGGACGCAGGATTGCGTGCATTAGTTAGGGTTAATAAAAGACTGATAGACATGAGATGAGCACTGAACATTGACACTAATACTGAATACTAGTTATTAAACATTGATTCCTGATTTCTGAATTATTGATTATCTACCTTTGATTTTGTTATTGTTTATCATTTATTGACTCCAATATCATTCCAATTTCTGTTCTTGTTATATAGTTATTTATTTCCTATTTTACTGCTTCCTACTACTTGTCACCCATAGCTTGCTCTAACGGTCATATTTTTTTCCATCTCTAGATGATGAGATTATAGGTATCATGGATGGAGAAATTGAAGGACTTGGAGAACTGATGTAAAGATTGGAGTTGAATTGATAGACATAGTTATTTTATTCATGTTATTTTATTTCCAGCATTGTGTTACTTATGTACTTTGTATCCCGGGCTTTGTTGACCCGTAATTGTTGCTTATTTCCAGTTGTTGGTTATTATGTTGGACTAGTGTATGATTTATCTCAATAATTGTTTATGTGATTATGGTTTTCTTCGTGGTTGTGATTATTCCTTTTTCATATTGTTGTGTTAAGACTGGTACAGCTTATGCATGATATTAATATCATTGGCTGGGCCTTCGTCACGAGCTCGTATTCAGTATTTTGGGAAGCGGGGCGTAACGAAAGTACATAATCATACAGCAAACTCATAAAACATGAACTGGAAATTTTAACATAGCTGCAGTAAACCAACAATAACTCACACATCACAAATTGAAACTGAGATCTGTCGAAAGGTATGAAAAATAGACAACGAGGCCTACGAATCATATTAAAAAAGGAATTCAATTTACTGACCTTAACAAGGTCTAAAATACTGAACCAAAATAGGGAAGCAGCAAAACAAAAACTCTTCTCATGCATTTAATCAAACAACTCATATACAATAAATCCAAAATAGAATATAATGCAAAACATTGTATATTAGATATTCAAAACAACATGTTGTGGGTATTTAACAAGTCTACTACAAATCCACACCACTAATACACCAAGCATGCAACAAATACACAACATATCATAGATCACAAAGTAACACATATACATGCATCACGAGTCTAGTTAAATCTAGTTTATTTTCATGTCGTGTGTGTGACAACTATGAGGATGGATCAAGACTATGGATGGATCAAACAAATGGATCAAGATTTAACAAGAGGTTTTCATGAGAACAAAACAAAAAACGAAAGCGAGACCACAGGTGATATTTTGTACTTGTATATACAACAAAAATCATACAAGTTACTTGCCTTGGGGGTGTAAACGACGAATCCGATGAAAATGAAAATAACGGGAACAGATCCCGGCACACAGCAACGATGGACATAGATCTCGATGTTGATGATCAAACAACGATCGGACGGATCGACACGGATCTTGATGAGATGATCAAGATCAAGATGATCGAAAGGCTGAGATCCAAGAGTTGAGGATGATGGAGATGATAATCACGATAACAATCGGTCGGTCGAACAGCCCAGATAAAGAGATCAAGATCAGATCTGATGAAGATAAGATTAGAACGATCAGGCGGCCCAGAATCAACTAGCTACTGATGATGTTGTTGTTGTTGATGATGATGATGATGATGATGATGATCGGATGGCCAGGACTTGAATGGAGCTTGATGCTGATGGTGCAAAACAGAGGAGGGATCGGGGATTGGTGGTCGGCGATAGCGGCGAGGATCGATGGAGGAGCTGGCGCTCGAGGGTCGACGGAGATGGCTGGCGACGATAGGGCGGCATGGTGGTGGCCGCAGGTGGCTGCAGCAGAGTCGGGGGTCGAGGCTGGAGGCCTCGGCAATGGCAAAATAGGGGATGATGGCTTTGATGGTTCAGTCGACAGAGAAGTTGGTTGCGGTGGTGAGGGCTTCAGAGGTTCAGCAATGGTGATGCTTCGATAGGGGGTGACGACTGCGAGCGGAGCTCGATGTGGAAGACGAGCGGTCGAAGTCGACGATGAGGAGGATTAGGCGATGGCAAGCGCGATGGGGAGATGGGAGGCATAGCGACGGGGATGGTGAGGCTCGACGAAGATGAGGAGATGAAAAGGTGGGAGGTAGGGAATGGATGAACAGGGTTGGGGGATTGGGTGGCTGAGTAATAAAGGGGTTAGGGATAATTGGTGATTAGGGTTTTAAGCAGTGGGTTTATAAAGGGGTAAATTAGGGTTAAAGGGGGGTTGGCAGCTGGGTTTCAACAGGGGTAGGGTTTAGGCTCGAGTTAGGTTGTATAGGTTAGATTTATATAGGGTAGGGTTGTGGGTTTGGGTTTTAAAATCCAATAGGAAATGGGTTGGATCCACTAAAAGTGGGTTTGGAAATAAATGGGTTTAAATTCAACAGGGGAAATAATTAGGATTACAGGGTTTATAAAATATACATATATACATGTACATTAAATCATGAACAATCAAGACTAATAATAGTAATAACAATAATAATAATAGCAATATCAATAATAATAATAGCAATGGTAATAATAACAATAATAATAATAATAATAATAATATCAAAATATGATTTAAGTCTAACAAATTCATTAAAATCCAAATAGTAATAACATATTAGATTTCAGCTAAAATATAAATTGTGGATCAATTGGAAACAAAAAAAAGTTAAAACGCTCCATCATTCGAAAAGAAATATAATTGTCGACAATAAAATAATTTAATATAAAATCCAAGCCCAATTTAACAAATACTGAATTTATAAAGATCGAAATACAAAAAAAAAACAGAAAATATGTATTTACGGGAACGGGGTTTACAGCTCCGCTGCACACGCGGCTAAGCGGCACGCATGCAAAAAAATAGATCCTAACAACTGTCCACCACAGGCCTGCCTCTCAAAACGTCCTATAGCTATTTGGTACCCATTGATCTTAGGCAACTCCAATCAATCTCCTTTTCACTGCTAATATGGTATTAATTTCCCACACCACCAAGGCAAATCTCCACCATGTCACTCATGTGCATGGCCAAGCCAAATCTCATTCCCCATACCCATGCACACAACCAGCACATGCTGCCATCAAATGCACAGCCACTTATTCATTATCATTCATGGCAAATTTAATATTCCCATAAACCAAGCCCATAAACCAATTCTACAGGCCCAATCTATTTATTATATATATATTATTATATCTTTCAAATATAATACTATATATATATATATATATATATATATATATATATATATATATACTCTTAAGTACAAGGTATTACAGCATGTCCTTACAAACCATAATAACAAGGCCAAGAGCTCGTGTACCATACAGGTCTTATCTCGCAATTGAATACGTACCAGCTTAGCCAATTTCGTCTCTCTTGGAAACACAACACTGCCGGCATCCTGGGTCCCGCGTAGCCTCTAGAACCACATACCCTTAGATTAAGATATTAATAGGACAAACCCAACTTATTAGAAACACTTAAAATTAAGGAGTCTAGATCCACTCGATCCCAACGGTTCTAGTCTTTCTATTATTACTCCAATTAAAAAATCTTAGACTTAATACTAATCAGTTAATTAATCCATGAATCTTGATTATAGTTTTTACTAATAATTTACAAATTCAATTAACTTAATTAAGTCACTAGGTGTCCAACTCGCTCGCTTGAGCCTACCCCATTAACCATAACGCAACTATTTGCCTCACATCCCATTAATTCATATAAAACTCGATCTATCATTCTAGTTGGAGTCCTAAACATAGAAGTTCAATTACTTATTCTCATTATTAAGACAACTAGTCTAACTCTCATACTAGAGCTCAAGTGATTAATGAACACCTAAGTAATTGAACTTGGCTCGTGTCCTATCTCCAATGCTACGCCACTAACCTAAGTCGATCACAACCTAACCCGACCCAAAATTGAGGTCCAAATTGGCTCTCAAAACAGACCGAAACTGGCCCGAAAATAGATCCCCATCCCAGCCAGCAGCTAACTGCTAACCAAGGCCGCCTGGCTGCAATTCACCATCTCTTTGCTTGCTGTTTTGAACTCATTCTAGGGCCGAAACAAGGTACTTATTTGGTCCTGCTGAACTTCATCTAACTCATGGTCTTCTTAACAAGTGTTTGCTAAAAACACAACAAGCAAACAAGTCTAGAACAGCAAAAAGGACATCCAACAAAAATAGCCCCAAAACTGCGGATACTTGACATTTCGAGCTCCTATTCTTGCCCGAATTCAAGTGCTAGCATGCTAGAACTTAGGATTCATATTACTACACACTTGCCAGTAAAATTTGGTTTTAGAGAGTGTTTAAATACTTCTAAACAAGCATCGCATCCAACCTGACAGCAAGAAATTTTAGCCAGACAAAAAAAGTCCCAAATAGTGAATGGTCGACATTTTAAGCCCTTAATTATATTCGAAACAAAAACTAAGCAACCATAAACTTAGGACCACTCAATTAAGCATCAAAACAGTAAGATAATCTTTTAAAAAGAGTGTGATATGCCTCTACAATCAGCAACAGAAGCTGCCAAAAGAAAGCAACATCGACAGTAAACTCACTATCCTTCCGAGCTCTTTTCGAACTCATTTCAAGAGCTATTTGAGCCCGATCATCCAGCCACTCAAACATACATTTATATAGAGAACTAAGCCTGAAACGGGATGTTAAAATCCCCTAAAATGACAGCACAATTAACTCTAAATAGCGAAATAATTTACCTCCCAAAACAGTGAGCATTCTTCGAAAATAGTGAACACAAGTATACGATTGATGCATTCTTATGCTTAAATAACATATATTTCTCATGCTAGTGATTACTACTAAATATACAAGTCTAATAGCATCCTATGGCCAACAAATTAGGAATAAAAGGTGAGTTTTTTTTAGCTTGTTACGAACCACAAGAAATTTATAAACTTCAAACACAAACATCAACTTTTGATCTCCAGAATTGCTATTTCGAACTAGATTTCTACTCATTTTACAAGCTATTAATTCAATACCGCAATCAAGCAATTTTATCCAATTATAGCATGATATTAGTCATTTAATAGATTATTCTTACATGATGCAATCTATTAGAGAAAATGAAGTTCTATAGGCAACTACAACTTTCTTTTTCTAACAATTACATCAATTTACTTAGCTTCTTATAATTGTGTAATATCCAAATCATTTTAACATACCAACCAAACATTAAACAAATTGTCAATCATTCTTCATGTCTTATTCCATGAAAAACAAATCATAGAGTTTTAAAGAACACCCACCTTGATGAGAAGTGTGTGTACTAGCCACTAGAATTCCAACCACCAAGCTTGCTCCTTTGCTTCTCGAAGCTCTTAGCCAACCTCTAAGCCTCTTGAACCCGACCTAGCTTGCTCCTCCTTGCCTCCTTGCTCCCTCCTGCAACACCCCAACTAAACTAAGTGTTTTAGAGAGATAAAAGAGTTCAAATAAAATGAAAGTTGGCTCCAAGAGCCCTATATATGGCCAGCCACAAGTGGAGGAAGGGCAAGGGGTTTTGGTTGGGTTCGAAAACACTCAAGTTCTTTTTGGAACTCGACATAAATGATGCTCCTATTTTCCCACCCTAGGGTACCCTGCCATATTTTTTGGAGACAACTCACTCATGCCCTAAGCTAATGATAGCAAGCAAGGGGGGAGAAAATCTTGGCCGACCAACTCTTTTTTCCCCCTCTTTTTTTCTTTCTTTTTTCTTTTTGTGTTAGATGTTGCACCAAGTGTGCACAACATGAACTAGGTTGGTTGGTTGGGATGAGTCAAGTCCAATCTAGGTCCAACCACATATGTCTATACGTTAGGTTTCAAACATCAAATAACTTATTTCACTCTGACTCAATTACAATTAAGACATTTATGCACAATTAAATTGAGAAAAATACACCAGCACGTGCGGCTCTCACAATGTGCACAGTTTAATAGACAAAATGATTATTCATTATTTTAGGGTATTACAGAGCAAGATCCATGATACTAGCGGGTTGTGATTATTAGAATGTGGGAATTAGCCAAGTTGGCATAATATTCCTAGTGTTATTGATTTATGTCTGATAAGGTGAGCTAGCTCTAGGTGGTAGTTGTTTATATTTTTAATATAACGACAGGCACTAGACGGGAGTTGTGATGAAAAGAGCAAACGTGAGAAGAGGGCACAAGGATGATCAACGGAGTGAGATATTCTCTAGTATTCAGAGACGGTAGTGAAATAGTGTCCACAATGATCTACAAAGTTGGATTGATCTCTAGTATTTCGGGACGAGAGCATTGCTCATTGGATGTTTGTGTGATGAGGGATCAAGGATGATCTGTGGAGTGAGGCATTCTCCAATATTTTTGGGCAAGAGTGAAATAGTCTCCATAATGATCTGTGGAAGATATTGATCTCCAGTATTTCGGGGTGAGAGCTAATACACACAGGATGCCTAAATCTTGAAGATTGTCACGGATATGGGTTAGCGAGGTATTAAGCACAGAAATGAGGAGAAACATTGAAAGCTTACATTCAGATCCTATGTTGTATGGGCAACGTAGAATTCCAAACAAGCATGCATTAGAAATGAGCATTGTGTGCATTTGTTTTGTGCATTAGATTTAGGATAATGACATACACTTATACACTTAGATTAGATTTACTTTCTATTTTATTTATCTTTATTTTGGATCAAATCTTTGGATGTTAAGAATTAGATGATAGTTATTGTTATTAGCATTGTGTCGTTTAAATTCAACTGGCATGCCCACAGTTTGGAAGATTTTGCAGAATTTGTATTCAATGGATGGAATGGATTTTATTTTTGTTACAAACTCTAGTAGAAGATTGAAGCTTGAATATTATAACAAGTTGTAATTTGTTGTATGAAATACTCTAATAATTGTAATGAACTGTGTTGTAATGAAAGTTTTAAATTCTTTGTGTATTTTGTACTATGTTTGTATTACATTGAAGTACAAAAGATTCGGGATGAGTCATATATTTCTTGTCTATGAAATTTAGGGCGATACAGGTCCAATGATAAGCCTCTTCAATGGTGAGTAAGAGCTCGGTAGTTCGAATAACAATATAATCGAATGACAATATAACTTGGTTTTAAGTGTTAGTGTGTTCCAAAGATAAGCCTCTTCGTTGGTGAGCAAGAGCTCGGTAGTTCGAATCCAACTAGCACCAAAAATTCCCAATTGAATATATATGTGGGGTATTGTGTAGCAATGTATTTGTCTATGACCTTATTCCAAAGACAGAAACAAAAAAAAGACCTTGGTTCCAACCCAACCATTCCCGCTATTCCCAAAAATCACAAACAACGCTAAAGTAGAACAACTTCAAATTCTTTTATACAATGAAAGAAAAATAAGTCCATCGCCAAATCTCAACATCAATCTCGAAATCTCAACTCGCTAGTATCATATCTAGAACCCTTCCCATGGATTCGATGGAGACCTCGTCGTCGATGAGGCAGGGTGACTTTTACGATTAGGGTTTGCAAGAGCAGTTGGGAATTGAATGAGTGGCACCATAGCAAAGGAGAAAGAGAGAGGAGATGAAGAGGTAAATGAAGCAGAAATTTTGAAGTGGAATTGGAGTAGAGATATCAGGCTGATGGGAGAAAGATGGGGGAAGTGAAGAGCAAGCTGAAGAGCCTGAATTTTGAGGAGGAATTGGGAATAGGGGAGGAAGATGGGAAGGAGGAGATGAAGAAGAAGCTGAGGATGGATAGAGGTATCATGAAGATGATGTTAGGTTAAGGAATACATCTCAAAGCATTTTTCTAATAAGAGTTTTATAACAATATGTTAGAAAATTGTTGTAAATCTATGATAACCTTTTTGTGTTTTTAAATTATCTTGACTTTCATACTTTTTTAAAGTAGTTCGGTCAACCAAAACCATCTAAAACAGAAAAAAAAGTGAACTAATAATTTTGGTACAGTTATGTTTCGGTTACTTAATCGGTTATGGTTTTGGTTCAATTTGATTAGTTCGGTTACAGTTTCGGTTTGATTTATTTTATGCATAAAACTACACAACAAAATCATTGCTCACCCCTACTTACTACATTTATGCTCTAGCTTGCGAGAGAATGTCTACATCGTGCTACTAGAAAAATAATTGTTTTCCTTTCCACTCACTTCTCTATAAAGGAGATCCTATGTTCTCCACTTACATATTAATAAAGTATTATCCTTAAAATCAACACTTGTTGTTCTACTTTTTTCTGGTCTAGGAAAAAGCAGATGAGTTCTTTGTGAGGAGGAAAGCAATGATCTGGACCATCGATCAAAATCTGAATCTGAATGGATGAAAACTCCTTGATCTGGATTTGAATGGCTGAGAATATCTAGACGGTTGAAAACATCCAACCTTCATAAATTCTTAGCATCAGAGGTGGCTCCCGCGAAAGACACTCTTACGCTCAAGTCAGTAATGTAACGCCCCGAATTCCATACATATGAAAACCATGACTCATCCAAAATATTTTACTTCAATTTAGTACAAACATAGTATAAATTATAAGGAAAATTTAAGAACTTTAATATATCATCGTTCATTACAAATATCAGAGAGTTTCACACAATAAATTACAACTTGTTATAATATTCAAGCTTCAATCTTTCACTAGAATTCACATGAAACTCAAGTTCATGCCACCGATTGACAAGTGTCGTACAAAACTTCCAAACTGTGGGCACGTCAGTTGAATATAACCGACACAATGATAGCAATAATAGAGATATCTAATTATCGACAACCAAAATATTTGATGCCAAAAATAATGTGAAAGTAAATCTATTCTAAGTATATAAGTGAATCTCATGATCCAGGAATCAATTGCACAAACCAAATGCACACAATGCTCTTTCTAATGTGTTCTTGTTCGGAATTCTATGTTGCCCACACAACATAGGTTACGAGGTCAAGCCCTTAACATTCCTCCTTATTATATGGTTTGGTGCCTCGCTATGCATGCCTAACTTGATGATCCTTATTCCAATGCGTAATTCACGTATAAATTGAACCCCTATTGGACTGTACTTATCGTTCCCGCTATTTTCATTTTTCTCCCTTTTGTAATATTTTATTTGCAATTGAATAAAGTGCTCCATTTTCCTTCTTTCTTGATTATTTCAATTAAATCTTGTTCATGAAATTCTTCGTTCTTCGTGATTGAGCTATTTTTGTTGATCCTATTTTTCTTCTATTTAATTGTGAGTATTTTTATTTAAACCATATTATTTTAGATCTATCTCTTATTGATCCCTAAAACCCTTCTATTGTTCTTGACCCTAAACTGCTATTATTGGACCTAAACCACTATCCCAACACCCTAATAGTACCTTATAAATACAACTTTATTGCAAACCCTACATATGGCACAATTGAAACCATAATAGCTGTATATTCTCTCTCCTATTCTCTTTCTTTGTGTTTCTTTCTCCTCGACCAAAGTTTGCCCTCCTAAACCCACTGTAGCACCTTCCCTGACCATCCCTCTCTGGCACTCTCCTAAGTGCCACCCTCCCGTCGCCTTCCCACCGATACCCTGCTCCCCTCCATGACCCCCGACCTCCTCTGCCCTCGACCACACATCAGACCCCCAACCCTCCCCTGATCCGCTCTCGACAGCAACTCTTAAACCCAATCCCGCTGCTGCCCCTTTCCAACGATGCCAGCACAATCGCGCCGCCGCCTGCGATGCCTCGCCGCAGTTCAGTCTCCCTGCCGTTTGTCGCAAGTTAGATCCCCCTAGCTCTTGCTGCCATTACTCTTGGCCGTTGCTGCAGTTGCTGTGTCTTTTTGTTACTGCTTGACTCTTTGTGCTCGTATATTGCACGAGTTGACTTGTGTGTTCGGGTGTTCGTTGCTCTGGGATCCTTAGCCCGTTATTCTTGGTATTCGATTTCACCGTCTATATGGCAAGTCAGTGTCCTCTTGAATTATTAATTGTATTAAATTCAAGTTTTGTTGAAAATCTTGCAAGTAGATCTCTTATTTATCGTATTATACATTGTTCATCGCTTTCGTTGGGTATATTGACGGTTTACACGAGCTAACCCCAATTTACTCGACATCGTGCCACTTTTGACTCCAAAGATTGAATCTTTCATGTGTGCATATAGAATTGATAATAGGGTTGTTCATAATTATCACATAAATAAATTAGTGTAGAAAAAATAGCTAGGTTGAATGTTGTTTGATCGATTGATGGTTGATTGATGATAAATTGATGTATGTATGTGTTCCTAATCTTATTTACCATGTCTTTATACCCTTCATGCTAATTGAGAAGTTTATCGACTAGTAGAATTGATACCCATCATGTTTAATTAATTTATTTCATGAAAAACTACCCAAAACCCTGTATGTTGCTTGCTAGCTGTATGTTGACAACTATTTATGACTTAGTAAATGATCTCAAAATGAATTAATTTCTGAAAATGAATTATAACCTTATCTTTCTAGTTTCCAGAACATTTTGAATTTCTGAATGCCGAGTTGTGTAGCAAAAGTAATGCCCTTTTTTTTACAGCTGTGTTGTCACTTTCAGATTTCCGGATTCTTGTATTTTTTATGTTTAAATAGTAAAATGGCTGGTCAAATGAGAAAATTTTGCTCTGATAATTTCCAGATAGTTATTGATCGTGTTTAGGAGTCTAGAAAATATTTTTAATGAATTTTATTTCGAGTTTTTGCTGATTCTAAAAATAAAATAACATGACATCGATTTTCTGTCTAAACATGAAATCTGTAAAGAACAATGTATTTGACCTAGTTACTATTGTCGGATTTTGATGTTTAGATATGCGTTGGAATCATGTGGAAGTCTAGTTTCTAGAACTGACGTATTTATTTTTCATGTTCTGAAACAGCGGGAAACTGCATTTTTGTATTGACTACTCTTACTGTCCAGAATTTTACTTTTCAGTTTTTAATAGATTAATTATTCCTATATAGTACTATTGCATGAATCGAAGTATGTATGCTGTATTGCATGATGCTAATGAGTTATTGTCATCATTCTAATTGTCATATTTCATGTTGCCATCCTATTGTTCTCTTATTGATACTATCGTCTTCGAAATGTCCCTTAATTGCATATTGTATTGTTGCATCGATAAAATAATTAACAAGCTGGGGTTTAAAGGGTAATTTAAAGACTGTACTTGGAGGAGGGGCCCGTGTTTCCTTAATTAATGTTCCGGCTATTGTTTTATCGTGTGATTGTAGATTATGGGCATAACCCACTCTATCGTGTACCGTATCGTTGCTGAAGACTGTATTGTACACGGAAAGGTAAATAGTGATTATCGTTGCCAAGTACATGATCTACCGAGTACACCACTTAAGTCTAAATTAAATTGATTGTATGCATTGAAACTATAGAATGGGATGCAGTAGTACATGCATTACTTAAAGATTAAAATGCATAATAGTCTTAAGAATTGAGACGATATCGACACTGCATATTGTTCCTCATTATTCCTATTGATATTGAATATTAGCTAAGTGTTATGTTATTGATCATTGATTATTGTTACCGAATATTGAATCATTATTTATAGCCGTCGCATCGATTACCGTGATATTGATTATTATTATCGTCCCATGTTATTGATTCCTATTGATCTATTGAAATAATTGTTATACCGTTTTTCCATTGTTCTTTGCTTTCTCTACTTGCTGTTCATGACTTGCTCTAAGGACAATTTTCCTTCTCTTTTTAGATGAAGTGTTCACATGTAATGAAGAAGAATTACCTGCTGGGATTGGAGAACAAACTTTCTGAAGAACTATTACTTTATAATTGAATGCTATTTTTAATGAACTTATTGTATTGAGACTTGTTACTATTGTGTTTGGGATTTATTATTGTATTGGGCTTATATCCTAGATTTTATTATTATTTCTAGACATTCGATTATTGTACTTGGATATTTTATATTGCTTCATTTCAAGTATTATTGTTCAAGAGATTATTATTATTGCTTGCACAGTTGTTCTGTATTGATTATAATGTTGAGTTGTTTATATAAACAACTTATGGATGACGTTAGTCATTCGCTCGGCCAATGTTATGGACTCGTATTCCGTATTTTTGGGAAGCAGGGCGTGACAAGGTTTTTAGTGGTATCAGAGCCCGGGTTTGGATAATATATTTGTCAAACGTGACTAAAGAAAGAATGTTTGGCTTTGATTGATCTATTAATCAGATTTGGGTTTTAATCGGTTTGACTCAATAGTATGTGCAATACAGGAATTGCATGAACAATTGATATCCAACTTATGATCTAGATGCTAACCGTTTGATTTTTATTGAAGACCATGGCTAGACAAGGTGCTTCATCTTTCCGTGCTGGGGATGATCAGTCTGATGAGTACACTGTTGCACAGTTGATGCAAATGCAGCATAAGCACAATGAACTGATGATTCAGATGCAACGAGAACATAATGAACAGTTAAGAATGGCTTACGAAGCTGCTAACAGAGAACCCATTGTGCCTACACATGGATTGCTGCCGCCGAGACTTGGGAATGTGGAAGATTTCATGAGGCTCCATCCAAACAAGTTCTCGGGTACTGGAGGTCCACTTGAAGCCGAGAAATGGCTTATCAAGACTGAACAGTTGTTTACCACAGCACTTATAGTGGATGTGGATCGTATGGATGTGGTGAGCATCCAACTTGTTGATCTTGCCCACATCTGGTTGCAAACTGAGGCTGAACAATTGGACCGACCCATCTACTAGGCCACCTTCACGGAGAGCTTCCTCACGAAGTTCTTCCCTAATGTCACCAAGAATGAAATGGAACAAAAGTTTGTCTCATTAACTCAGGTTCGTCGGATAATGTTTATTCATGCTTTTTATTGTTATTTCATAAATTATTGACGTTAAACTAAACACTATCTTGAATCAGGGGAATTGGACCGTGGACGAGTACGCTACAGAATTTGCCCGACTAAGTCGTTTTGCTACTGCTATGGTGGAAAATGACGAAGATAGAGGTCGTTGTTCCCTGTTGGGCTTGGACATTGAGATTCAAGACCGTATTGCTATCTTGTAACTTCGCTCGTATGCTGATATCCTGGATGCTGCAAGAATTCAGGAGCAGACCAGTACAAGGAAACGTGCTATTTAGCATTCTGCTGCTGCTGGACCTTCTGGTGTGCCTATTAGGAGGCCAGCTCCACCCCTTCCTGTCATGGCATTACCTTATCCATCTGTTGCTCCAAGGTCAGGACAGGTTTGTGATTACTGTCATAAGGTGGGTCATATGCGCACGGACTGCAGGATAGCCAACCGCCAGTGCCTTGCATGTGGAGGTGCAGACCACATGGTTCGTGATTTCCCTAGAGCCAGATCACTTGCACCATTTGGAGGTTCCGCTTCTCAGGGGGTGCTCGTTCATGGTCAAGGTGGACGACCGCTTCCTCCGCAGAGGTATGTCTTTGATCAGAGAAGAGCCGCTCCTAAAGGTAATCTTCCAGTATGTCGTGGTCAGTCCTACAACTTGACCATGAAGGATGCAGAGACTGCCTTGGGCATTGTTGCAGGTATATCTTTAATTGTTTTTCATTTTGTATTCATTTGTATTCTGTTTTGGATTTCCTTGCTATCTTATTCTCCTATCCCGTTGTTTATTCATGTTAGCCTCTCATTCATGTCTGTTTCTTGCATTTTTCGTCTGCCTTTTGTCCTGCTTTGACATCTTGCTAGGCATTATTCTTCTTCATTCCTTCCCTACTCATGTCCTTTTTGACTCTGGCCTACTCATTCTTTTGTTTCCTCCCACTTCGTCGATCGGCATCACTTGGCTACCAGTGCTATGCCAGTAGCTTGGAACATTACTACAGATGGAGGTGTTGTCGTGTGTTCTCAGATTTGTGAGCAGAGTCCCTTGGTTATTGGTGGTTTTGATTTTGTGGTCGATCTGATTGTCATCAATAATTCTGGATTTGATGTTATTCTGGGGATGGATTGGCTTGGTGCCACCCATGTTTTAATTGACTGCCGCAAGAAGAAGGTGGTGTTTCGTATGCCAGAACGTTAGGAATTTGAATTCTATGCCAGTGAAACGTCGCTTGCTTGTGTGGAGAAGCTGGCAAGTCATGAAGTTAGAGTTATGGAGGAAGTGTGTGCTGATGATGTTGTCGCACCGTTGGTTGTGCGAGATTTTCTGGATGTTTTTCCTGAGGAATTGCCGGGAGTACTGCCAGATCATGAAGTGGTGTTCAGTATTGATGTTCAGCCAGGTATAGGTCCAATCTCTAAGAGTCCGTACAGAATGGCTCCTGCTGAGTTAGCTGAGTTGAAGAAGTAGATTCAGGAGTTGTTGGATAGAGGTTTTATCAGGCTAAGTGTTTTGCCTTGGGGAGCTCCAGTTCAGTTTGTCAATAAGAAGGATGGTAGTCGCAGGTTGTGTATCGACTACCGCAAGCTCAATAATGGCACAATGAAGAACAGATATTCGTTGCCAAGAATTGATGACCTATTTGATCAATTTGGAGGCGCTTCTGTATTTTTGAAGCTGGATCTTCGTTCTAGTTATCATCAGGTTAAGGTGAAAGCCGAGGATGTATAGAAGACTGCTTTTCGTACAAAATATGGGCACCATGAATTCTTGGTGATGCCTTTTGGAGTTACTAATGCTCCAGCTATGTTTATGAGCTTGATGAATCAGGTTTTCTCTCCCTTCCTTGACAAGTTTGTGGTGGTATTCATTGATGATATTCTGGTCTATTTTCGAAATCGGGATGAGCATGCTAAGCACTTGAAGGTTATTTTGCAAACTTTGATAGAGAATCAGCTGTATGGGAAGCTTAGCATGTGTGAGTTTTGGTTGGATCGTGTGGCTTTCTTGGGTCATATTATTTCTGGTGATGGAGTTTCTATCGATCCGTCCAAGATCTCTGCGGTTAAGGATTGGCCGACGTCGAAGTCTGTATCGGAAGTTCGGAGTTTTTTTGGCCTAGCGGGTTACTACATGGTGTTTGTTCGGGATTTCTCGAAGATTGCAGGGCCGTTGATCAAGTTCACTGGGAAGTATCAGAAGTTTGTGTGGGATGAGTCCTGTGATGAAGCCTTTTTTGAATTGAAGAATCGGTTGACGTCAGCACCTATGTTGACTATATCGGATGGATCAGAAGGTTTCGTAATTCACTACGATGCTTCCGGTAGAGGTTTGGGTGCTATTTTGATGCAACGAGGTAAGGTTGTTGCATATACATCTAGATAATTGAGGCTGCATGAGAAGAACTATCCTACACATGATTTGGAGCTTGCTGCTGTGATTTTTGCATTGGAGCTTTGGAGGCATTATTTACTTGGAGACTAAGTGGAAATCTTCACTGGTCACAAAAGTCTCAAGTATGGGTTCACTCAGAAGGAAATGAATATGAGGCAAAGGCGATGGTTGGAATTAATGGCAGACTATGATATTATTTTGCAGTATCACCCTGACAAGATTAATTCAGTGCCTGATGCATTGAGCAGTCTGTTAGTATAGTTCTTACTGAGCAGAAGGAGCTTGTGGAAGGTATAAGTAGATTGGAATTGGATGTGGTATTACCTGGTTCTGAACAGAGTTGTATGGTGCTTTAGTTGCAGTCATCCTTGGTGGATCAGATTAAGGAGGCACAATCTGGTGATGTGCTATTGCAGCAGTTTCGAGCTGAGGTTGAAGCTGGTTCAAGGACTGAAATGGTGATTCATGAGGATGGATCTCTCCATTTTGGGACTCGTCTTTGTATTCCGGAGGAAGAAGTCAGGCAGAAGTTACTTGAAGAAGCTTACAATTTGCAGTATTCTATTCATCTCGGTGGTACGAAGATGTATCGGAATTTGAAGTTGCATTTCTGGTGGCAAGGTATAAAGAGGGATGTTGCAAGATTCGTTTTGCTATGTCTTATCTGTCAGCAAGTGAAAGCAGAACATCAGAGGACCGCTGGAAATCTCCAACCGCTTCCTATTCCAGAGTGGAAGTGGGAGAATATCACTCTGGATTTCGTGACTGCTTTGCCTCGAAGTCCCAAGGATTACAATGTCATCTGGGTGATTATGGACTGCTTGACAATGAGTGCTCATTTCATTCCTTTCAGAGTTGGTCAGTCTACAGAGAGCCTTGCAGAGAAGTATGTGCAGGAGATTATGAGACTGCATGGTGTTACTGTTAGTATTATATTAGACAGAGATACTAGATTCAGATCTCAATTTTGGGAGAGTTTTCAGGAACAGTCTTGGAAGTAAGCTAAAGTTCAGTACTGCATTCCATTCACAGACAGATGGACAATCGGAGAGGACTATTCAGACCTTGGAGGATATGTTGAGGTCCTGTGTGCTTCGGTTTGGAGGATCATGTGAAGATCATCTACACTTGGTGGAGTTTTCATACAATAATAGCTACCAAACTAGTCTTCAGGCAGCTCCATATGAAGTCGTGTATGGTCGGATGTGTAGATCACCAGTGTTCTGGGATGACATTGGTGAGAGGAAGCTTTTGGGGCCAGAATTGATCACGAGGACTATTGATGTAGTGACCTAGATCAGGAAGCATTTGCATGCCGCACAGGATAGGGCAGAGGAAATGGGCAGACATGCACAGGAGACCGTTGGAATTTGAAGTGGGTGATCATGTTTTTCTCAAGGTGTCTCCATGGAAAGGTGTGATTCGTTTTTGTGTTGGGGGCAAGTTGAGCCCTAGATTCATTGGTCCGTTTGTGGGATGGAGCGAGTAGGCAAGGTGGCCTATAGACTCGCATTGCCGCTAGTTCTTTCTGGAGTGCATGACGTTTCCATGTTTCTCAGCTCAGAAAGTATGTTCGGGATGATAGTCATGTTATTAACTATTCGGAGTTGTCGGTTAGACCAGATTTGTCTTATGAGATTCATCTAGTGTCAATTGTGGACCGGTGGGAGAAGATTTTGAAGAATAAGGTTATCAAGTTGGTTTGTAATGCTTGGATTCCTCACTTGCCCGGTGAGTCAACTTGGGTGCTTGAAGATGTGATTCAGAAGAGGTTTCCCCATCTTTTTGAGTAGTTCTTGTTCCTTTTCTTTTCTTCGGGGTTACCCTACTACCACTTGCTTAAATTTCGAGGAAGAAATTTTACTGTAAGGTGGGTAGGATTGTAACTACCGTTCCCGCTATTTTTATTTTTCCCCTTTTATAATATTTTATTTGTAATTGAATAAAATACTCTATTTTCCTTCTTTCTTGATTATTTCAATTAAATATTGTTCATGAAACTCTTCGTTCTTCGTGATTGAGCTATTTTTTTCGATCCTATTTTTCTTCTATTTAATTGTGGTATTTTTATTTGAACCCTATTATTTTAGATCTATCTCTTATTGAACCCTAAAACTCAATTTCTATTGTTCTTGACCATAAACTGCTATTATTCCATCCTCAACCACTAACCCAACACCCTAACTGTACCCTATAAATACAACTTTATTGCAAACCCTAAAAATTGCACAATTGAAACCCTAATAGCCGTCTATTCTCTCTCTACCAATTTCTCTCTCCCAGACCCAATTTTTCCCGCTTAAACTCAATGTAGCACCTTCCCCGCCATCCCTCTCCGGAACTCTCCGGCGCCCTCCAAAGCGCCACCCTCCCGTCGCCTTCCTGTCGACGCCCTGCTCCCCTCCACGACCCCCGACCTCTTCCTCTGCACTCGACCACACAGCCGACCCCCCGACCCTCCCCTGATCCGCTCTCGACTGCAGTGCCTCAACCGAATCCCGTTACTACCCATTTCCGTCGAAGCTAGCACAGTCGCGTCGCCGCCTGCGATGCCTCACTTCCTTCCATTCCCCCTACCATTCATTGCCAGTCAGAACCCCCTAGCTATTGCTGCCATTACTCTTGGCTGTTGCTGCAGTTGCTGTGTTACTTTGTTATTGCTTGACTCTTTGTTCACGTATATTGCACATGTTGACTTGTGTTCGTGTGTTCGTTGCTCCGGAACCCTTATCCTGTTATTCTTGGTATACGATTTCACCGTCTATAAGGCAAGTCACTATCTTCTTGAATTCTAAATTATATCAAATTCAAGTTTTGTTGAAACTCTTGCAAGTAGATACCTTGTTTATCGTATTATACATTGTTGATCTGTTTCGTTGAGTATATTGAGGGTTTACACGAGCTAACCCTAATTTACTTAACATCGTGCCACTTTTGACTCCAAAGATTGAATCTTTCATGTATGCATATAGAATTGATAATAGGGTTGTTCATATAATTATCACAAAAATAAATTAGTGCAGAGAGAATTTCTAGGTTGTATGTTGTTTGATCGATTGATAGTTGGCTGATGATAAATTGATGTATGTATATGTTTCTAATCATATTTACCATGTCTTTATACCCTTCATGCTGATTGAGAAATTTATCGACTATTAGAATTGATAGCCATCATGTTTAATTAACTTATTTCATGAAAACTACCCAAAACCCTCTATGTTGCTTGCTGGATGTTGACTGCTATTTCTGACTCAGTAAATGATTTCCAAATGAATTACTTTCTGAGCATGAATTGTAGCCTTATTTTTCTAGTTTCCAGAACTTCTTGAATTTCTGCATTCCGAGTTATGTGGCAAAAGTTATGTCCATTTTACTATAGCTGTGTTGTTACTTTCAAATTTTCAGTTTCTTATACATTTCATGTTTAAATAGTAAAAAGACTGATTAAATGATAAAAAAGTTTCTTTGATAATTTTTAGATTGTTAGTGATCATGTTTAGGAGTCTAGAAAATATTTTTAACGAATTCTATTTTGAGTTTTTCCTGATTCTAAAAATAAAATAACATGACGTCGATTTTCTGCCTAAACTTGAATCTGTAAAGAACAATGTGTTTGACTAGTTACCGTTGTAGGATTTATTAACTTTAAATGTGTGTTGGAACCACGTGGAAGTCTAGTTTCTACAATTTCTAACAGATTCAGTTTTCGATTTCTGAAACAACGGGAAACTGCATTTTGGTACAGACTACTTTTTCTGTCCAGAATTTCACTTTTCAGTTTTTAATAGATTAATTATTCCTATATCGTACTATTGCATGAATTGAAGTATGTTTGTTGTATTGCATGATCCTAATGAGTTATTGTCATCATTCTAATTTTTCTAATTCATGTTACCATCCTATTGTTCTCATATTGATACTATCGTCTTCGAAATGTCCCTTAATTGCATATTATATTGTTGCATCGATAAAATAATTAACAAGCAGGGGTTTAAAGGGTGATTTAAGTAGTGGACAAAGTAGAGACTGTACTTCGAGGAGGGTCCCGTATTTCCCTAATTAATGTTCCGGCTATTGTTCCATTGGGTGGTTTTGGATTATGGCCATAACCAAATCTATCGTGTACCGTATCGTTGCTGAAGACCGTATTGTACATCAAAAGGTGAATAGTATTTACCGTTGCCAAGTATATGATCTACCGAGTACACCACTTAAGTCTAAACGAAATTGATTGTATGCATCGAACCTGTAGAATGGGATGCAGTAATACATGTATTACTTAGGATTAAAATGCATAATAGACTTAAGAATTGACACGACATCGACACTGCATATTATTCCTCATTGTTCCTATTGATATCAAATATTGGATGTATTATTGTTATTGATCATTGATTATTCTTACCGAATATTGAATCATTGTTTATAGCCATCGCATCGATTATCATGATATTGATTATTGTTATCATCCCATGTTATTAATTCCTACTGATTAATTGAATTCATTGTTATACCGTTTTTCCATTATACTTTGCCTTCTCTACTTGCTGTCCATGACTTGCTCTAAGGATAATTTTTCTTCTCTTTTTAGATGAAGTGTTCACATGTAATGAAGGAGAATTGCCTGCTGGGATTAGAGAACAAACTTTCTGAAGAACTATTGGTTTATAATTTAATGCTATTTTTAATGAACTTATTGTATTGAGACTTGTTACTATTGTGGGTGGGATTTATTATTGTATTGGGCTTATGTCCCGGATTTTATTATTGTTTCCAGACGTTGGATTATTGTACTTGGATATTTTATATTACTTCATTTCAAGTATTATTGTTCATGAGATTATTATTACTGCCTGCACAATTGTTCTGTATTGATTATATTATTGAGTTGATCAGATAAACAGCTTATGGGTGGCATTAGTTATTCACTGGGCCAATGTCATATACTCATATTTTGTATTTTTGGGAAGCAGTGCATGACATGGACCTTACTGACCTACCCCAAGCCCACCACCCGTGGATTTACCCGGCGTATCCTTAGTCCCGAATCCCAGCAAATCAATCACCTGTAACTACGCACCTTACTCCCCCCTCTATCTCTCTCTCCAAACTCCCCCAATCTCTCTTCCCCACCAGCGCACCATCCCCACACACGCACCACCATCATCACCATCAGCACCATCAGCACCCGCACCTTCATCATCCCCTTCCTGTCGTCGCACCACGTTCCGCCATCGCGTCGCCATTGCCACCCTCCCGAGCGCCGCCGTCGAGCACGATCCTGCAAGCCCTCCTCTTGTTCTTGGGTTGTTGTGTTCGTGCACATGTGCCTGGATCCGTTCCTGATATTCTTTTCTCTTCGGAATCGTCTCAACCAAGGCAAGTAACTTGTACGGTATTTTTGTTCCTCGTACAAGTACAAATACCGCAAGTAGTCTTTCTTCCATTACATTTCATTCTCATAACAATTCGTTGGTAATCTTGATCTTGTTCGCTTGATCCATTTCCATCAATTCGTAATCGTGGTTAATCACAACAAGTTGACTCACACACACTACAAGAACAAAACTAGATCTAGATAGACATCTAGATAAATACACACTTTCATGAACTATCGTATGTTATGGATGTTTGTTTACATGATTGGTGTGCTAAATGTGTGCTCTAGTTGTGGACTTGTGAATATGCATACCATGTTGATTTAAATGTTCAATAAATCATGTTTTGCATTATACTCTAATTTGAACCCATCGTGAATGATTTAAATGTTAAATTGCATGCAAAGAAATTCCTTTTAGTTGCTGTCCTAATTTGGTACAAAATTTTTAGACCCTGTTAATGTAAGTAAAATAAATTAATTTCTAACTATGACTCGTAGGCCTATGTGTCTATTTTTCAGAACATTCGACGGATCTTAAATCCGATTTATGGTGTGTGAGTTATCGCAGTTTTACTGCCGCTGTTTCGTAGAGTTTCAGATTCTGGATTATAAAACGATTTGCATGCTTTATTGATTACAAACATACGTTAATGGTAAAATTTGGACTTTGTGTTATTCTGGGTATGATTAAACATGACTAGGATCCCCAAATTTGTGTAGAATTGTTTAATAACTTTTTTGACTTAATACATGCGTATGAAACTGATCATATAGTTGCTAGCTTCATGTTGTTCTGTGAAGAACCCTAATATCAACCTAATTCCATTCACTTGTGATTAAAGCTTTGTAAGTATGAATTGTAGCCCCATGAGTCTATGTTTCAAAACATTTTGCAGAACTGAATTTTGAATTATATTTTGTGGGTTATGGCTGTTTTAGTGCTGTTGGGTCTGGAATTTCAGATCCATAATTTTGCAGTCTCACCCTGTTTTCCAATTTAATTTGAACATGCTACCTATAATACAATGACATTAAACTTAATATGCTGATACATGGCATGTTAGGGAACCTCCCTAATTTTTCCTAGATTTATTTAATGAGTTTTCAGACCTTTTTTCATACATGTAAACATAGCATCAAGAATTCCGGCTGAACGCAAAATTTGTGTAGAATGCTGTTTTAAACCCAGTTACTGTAGCCTTTATATAACATGTGTATATGCGCTGGAACCAGAAGAGAGTATAGTTTCTAGAAATTCAGACGAACCCAGATTTGTATTTCTGTAACAATAGGAATCTCAGTTTTGGTGCAGCAACATCCTGCTGTCCAGAGTTGGAATTCTTGTTGTTACCGCGTTATAATTTGTTTGACATTTGGAAATGTATTTCAACTTGTTGCATGTTTTGCTATCATGTTTACTTGATTTGTTCGTGCATGTCTATGCCTGCTTTAATAATAATAACAAGTAATCAAGCCGGGGTTAAGGAAAAGATCTAGTAGTTGACAATATAGAAATGTGTACTTGGAAGGGGCCCGTGTGTCCTACCTGTTACATGAATACATGATTACATGATATGTAATCTTGATTACCTGTTTACATGATTACCTAAATACATACTTTCCTATAGGAAGGTGTACTCGGAAGGAGGCCGTGTTTCCCACCATTTTTACCTGACTACATACTTTCCTATAGGAAGGTGTACTCGGAGAGGACCCGTAGGTCCTACTTGCTACATGATTACATGATTATATGATTACATGATATATGATCCTGATTACCTGTTTACATGATACCTGAGTACACGGCCCTATAGATTCCACTACAAAATCTAACTGTAACTTGTTTGTATGTAGCAACTATGTTCTAAATAAATCGGATGCATGGAGTGCTACCTAGATAGGGTTAAATACAAGACTTGAGAATAACATGATCACCTGCACATTCCTGTTACCTGTACATTCTACCTGACACTCGTTACTTGTTTACTTGCTTGCTACTGGATATCGGTTACAAGTTACCTGTACCCTGTTATCTAATCTTGTTATGTGATTCTGTTCTTGGCTTAGGAGTTAGTTGACTCTATTTAACTATCACATTCCTTCCGTGCTATGTCTACTACTTTGATTCTAGTTTCCGCTCTGTACTATGTTTACCTGTCTCCGTGCTCTGTTTCTTGTACTACTTGTGGCCCGTAACTTGCACTAACGGCCACATTGTTTCCTATTTCTCTTTTTCTTTCAAATTAATGGATATGCAGAGTTTGGCGATCAGCTGCTCGATGGAGTGAGTGACCAAGTGTTCTAAGCTTGGCTAGCATTTCCTGCTTTAACTATTTCCCGTTTTGAATTATTTGTTCATTGTTGCTACTTGGAACTTGTATTGGGCACTTTGTGCCGGAGTTTATTTCTTGTTTTTTCCAAATCTAGTTCATTTGAGAATTGTGAATTTTGGTTCAAATAATTTATGTGATTTGAGAATTTTCTTCATGCATGCGTGGTTGAATAATTCATGTTTATTCCATTATATTCCTGTGTACTGTTGAGATGATCCTTACAGTTCATGAATGGGGAAAAACATTTGCTGGACCTTGTCACGTACTCGTATTCCATATTCCTTTTAGGAAGCGGGACCGTGACAGGTTTTTAGTGGTAACAGAGCCAGGTTTGACTAATGTATTAGTTTGACTAATATGTTAGAAAGTTTGGCTTGATTGGGCTTGGCTCAACAACAAATAGACCATGCAGTCAAATGAACAAATGATAATCAACTTGATGTGGATAATAATTATTTTGGATTTATGCAGACCATGGCTCGCAGAGGTGCCTCCACTTCCCTGTCCTCAAGAGGAACAGCCTGGACTAGAGGTTGTTGCACAGGTGTTGTAGTGGCTGGTTCGCATGCAGCAAAACCACAGTGATCTTGTGATGGTCGCGTTGGCAGCTGCCCGGAACCCGGCTCCCGCTGTGCCCCCTCAGGCAGCTCTTCCCCCTCGTCTGAGTACGATTGTAGAATTCATGAGACTACATCCTAGTAACACCCTGAATTCCAAATACAAATGAATTCGAGATTCCACAGGATCTTTACGCTTCTTTTGTACAATTTTACAAGGTATTAAAAACTTTTCACTTTACATTAGAGTTACATGGAATCTTTACACTTTACAATTCACAGCGGAAGCAATTTACAACATTATTATATAAAAGTACAACAATATTTGAATAATCTTTAAGCATCAGTTCTCATTTAATCTTTATCGGACAATTTTCCCTCCATACAAAACTGTGGGTACGTTAGTTTATTCAACCGACGGAAATTATACACGGCCATCCTCTCTGCCGGGAACAGTATAACGATTCTCATTTCTTAACAAAAACACAAACTTGTTCACAAAACAGAGCTTAAGGGGCTATCCTATTGATGTCGTGTCGTGTTGTGCACTTAGTCCTTAATGCAGTTGTTATTGTTATATGACACTAATGCGCACATGTTCGGATTCTATGCATCCCATACGACATAGGTCCGAGGGCAAGACCTTATTCGTACTTCATCTTATAGGGTTCAATCCCTCGCCATGACTTAAACTAATACGCTAACTACGGTAAGTATCCTAGATGTCTTATGATCTACGAGCCCATGCCCAGGAAGTCTGGAGGGGAATCCCACGCACTGACATGACGCATCAAGCAGGCAGACTATGGACAATTTAGCCTCTGCCATGGAACAATGGCACCACCTGTAGCCACCAAAACACCCCAAAAGCATCGCCACCAGGACGATAATTCTGGAGTAGTTCTCATGCCATATCATGACGCATCAAGCAGGCAGTCTGTGAATCACTCTCACACTGCCAATCCGATGGCCCTCGTACTCCTGTTTTTCTCTTACTTTCATCACATCTTCACTCTGTATCTAGTTCTTAGTTCGTTAGAATCATGAACAAAAATCAATTCTCTAGAGTTAGCCTTTCTACTATACCGGTCTTAATTCTTTATTCAAAGCGACCCAAATCTTGGTCTTTTCATTTGAAATTTCATTTCAATTCATTTCTTTCCAATGCCGGTATGAGGCTTAGCTACACTCTAGTTCTCAATTTAAATTCACAATTTCACAAGAATTGAGCATTTCAAGCTCATAAGTTCATTTTTCATGAAAGACATTGTGCACCTAGGACAACTCTTCCGGTAATTCAAGCCGGTAAGCAGTTTTTCCGATCCTTTTCAGTGTCTTATATGGACCTATAAACCTCGGGGCTAGCTTCCCACTCTTGCCGAATCGGATCACGCCTTTGCTGGGCGATATCTTCAGAAAGACAAAGTCACCAACCTCAAACTCAAGGTCTCTTCTCCGGTTGTCTGCATAGCTCTTCTGCCTACTCTGAGCCTCCACTAATCTCTTCCTGATCAGATCAATCTTTTCAGAGGTCTCCTGCACAATCTCAGGCCCAAACATCTGACGCTCCCCAACTTCAAACCAACAAACAGGCGTCCTGCACTTCCTGCCATACAAAGCTTCGAACGGCGCCATCCCGATACTAGTCTGGAACTGTTGTAGGCAAACTCTACCAAAGGTAAATGCCTTTCCCAACTGCCTCCAAAGTCTAGTACACATCACCGTAGCATATCCTCAAGAACATGGTTGACTCTCTCGGTCTGCCCATCAGTTTGCAGATGAAAAGCAGTGCTGAAATCCGTCTTGGTACCCAAAGCTGTCTGAAGACTCCTCCAAAAATGTGAAGTAAACCGCGCATCTCGATCAGACACAATGTTCAACGGAACGCCATGAAGCTTGACGATCTCACCCACATACATCTCAGCTAACTTGTCCATCGAAGCAGTGAGTTTCACTGCTAAAAAGTGAGCGGACTTGGTTAGTCGATCGACTATGACCCAGATCGCATCGTTGCCCTTAAGACTCTTAGGCAAACCTGTGATAAAATCCATACTGATGTTATCCCACTTCCATTCCGGAATACGTAACGGCTGTTGTAATACCCCTATTTTCATTATTGAAAATTATTAATTTGCGCACGTGAAATTTTGTAGTATAAAAATCTTATAATTATTTTCCATTATGGATAATGTGTGTGTGTGTATATATATATGTATATGTGTTCTCTAATTGTTTTTATAAAGGCCCATTTTCTTCAAATAAACAAAAGCCTTCTTTTTAGCCCAACCTAATTTATTTTGTAAACTATTAATTTGGCCCATTAAATAAAGCCCATGAGCTATTTCTCTTTTATTACAACTTGTAATGTAGAATATTTTTATAAGACTATTTTTACAAAAAATAAAATGTACAACTCTTATTATGAGGGACTAGTGAATGCACGTGCATTGGACGTACACGTGCATGAGCATACTAATTGGGGCCGGTTTGGATACAAGTGGGGATGTGTGTGTGGGTAGTTACTTGAGTGTGTGGGTAGTTATTATAACTCCTACTCTCATCCTAACCCTCTATTCTATAACCATCTACTAAATCCTAGCCATCCAATCCACCCAAAAATTGTGTATAAATACCCCTCCCATTTAATTGTTTTTTAGAAATCTATTGGAGAAGAGAAATTTTTATAAGAGAGTTGAGTTGTTCTTATGAGGCCAGGCCACCAATAACCAATTGGAGGATTCGATTCTGGCAAGGAGCAAGGAGGAGGAGACGTACATCGCAACTAGGAAGCTCTAGGGGATTTCACTTTATTTCTTCAAAAGGTGGGTGTTTCTCATGACTTCTAGATTAGAAATCATGCTAGGATTGAGATTGAATTGTCATTATGCGTGTGAAAAAAATTGGATTGATAGAATGATTATTATGTTGAAATCTTCCATGTTATATATCACGTGAAAATTTGAATGAATGAAAAAGAACTAAAGACATTTTGAGAAATTGGAATTTTTCTGTACAGTCGACCGATCACATCGAACAGTCGACTGGTCTAATAAAATGAAATATATACATTTCGAAACCCCATGAAATGATATGATTAATGTGTGTTATTATCTTGATTTTACTCTAGCGTGCTAATTCGGAGTTAATATTCATCTCTATAGAGCAATGATGAGTAAAGAAAAAATGTGTTGTAGAAATCGTAATTATATGAAAGAAAATACTAGTTATGAGAATTCTACATTAAATTGTAAACTACGTTTATGATGATGGTAACCGGATGAAATTGCATGATGTATCGATATTGAACATACTGTAGTTTAACAAAAATGCTGTGTGCTAATCGAGAAAAGGAAGGAAGAAACATTTCCTTAATTTGAAATTTTAACTCTGATCAGTCGACTGAATAGATGTAGTAGTCGACTATCTTGAACATCAAATGTTTTCGAATCAAAACCCTGCAGAACAGCCGACTGGTTTGAGAAACAGTCGACTGCCCCGTAATTGATATTTTAGAGTTTTAAACACTGCGGAACAGCCGACTGGTCATGTGCAGCAGTCGACTATCCCGAAACTTTTCTTGAAAAATTTTCTTTTGTTGAACAAGTTGACTAAGTATGTTCTGAGTCGACTGTCCAGATCCTTTTTTCGACATCTCAGAATTCTAGATTTGCTTTATGATAAAGATTATGTATCTACTGTTGATGAATAAAGATTGGTTGTGACAATTTAGAAGAAAAAAAAAGGTAAACTCTATTTGTCTTTGTACGAAATTGCACATGAAGTGAAGTAATTCATTCTATTGAATTTATGAAAAGTTTTATGATTGTGAAAGCTATGAACATGAAAAGGGAAATCTACTGTGAATATGAAACATGAACTTATGAGCTTGAGCGGCTCAATTCTTGTATAAACTGTGAATTGAAATCGAGAACTAGAAGGTAGCTAAGTCTCACACCGGCATTGAAAAGAAAGGAATTGAAATGAAATTTGAAATGAAAGACCAAGGTTTGGGTCATGTTGAATGAATGATTAAGACCGGCATAGTGGAGAGGCTAACTCTAGAGAATTGATTTGTGTTCATGATTCTAATAAACTAAGGACTAGATACATAGTGGAGATGTGATGAAAGTAAGAGAAAAACACGAGTATGAGGGCCATCAGATTGGCGGTGTGAGAGTGATCCACAGACTTTCTGCTTGATGCGTCATGACATGGCGTGGGCACTACTCCAGAATTATCGTCCCGGTGGCGACGCTTGTGGGGTGTTTTGGTGGCTGCGAGTGGTGCCATTGTTTCATGGCGGAGACTGAATTGTCCATAGTCTGCCTGCTTAATGCGTCGTGTCAGTGCATGGGATTCCCCTCCAGGCTGTCTGGGCATGGGCTCGTAGATCATAGAACACCTAGGATACTTACCGTAGTTACCGTAGTAGTTTAAATCATGGCGAGGGATTGAACTCTATAAGATGAAGTACGATTAAGGGCTTACCCTCGGACCTATGTAGTATGGGATGCATAGAATCCGAACAAGTGCGTATTAGTGTCATATAACATAATAATTGCATTAAGGACTAAGTGCACAATCACAACACAACATCAACAGGATAGTCCCTTTTAGTTTTGTTTGTGAACAAGTTTGTGGTTTGCTAAGAAATGAGAATCGTTATACTGTTTCCGGCATAGAGAGGATGACCGTGTATAATTTTCGTCGGTTGAATAAACTGACGTACCCACAGTATTGTATGCAGGATAAATGGCTTGAGAAAGATTGAAGGAGAATTGATGGTTAGAGATTATTCATTGTTGTACTCTTGTATAAATGTTGTAAATTGCTTTCGCTGTCATTTCATGTAAATTATTGTGATATATGCTTCCGCTGTAAAATGTAAAGTGTAAAGATTTCATGTAACTCTGATGTAAGGTGAAACATTTTTAATTCCTCGTAAAATTGTACGAAAGAAGTGTAAAGATCCTGTGGAATCTCGAATTTAGTTGTATTTAGAATTCGGGGTGTTACAGCTGTAATAGACCTCCAGGTTTCTGATTCTCGGCTTTGACAAATCTCACACCTCGACACAAATTCAGCCACATTCCGTTTCAAACCTGACCACCAGAAATGCTGTTTAATGTCCCTATACATTTTGGTACTCTCAGGATGTACAGAAAAAAGAGTAGCATGTGCCTCCTGAAGAATACTTTCTTTCAAGTCCGACTGATCCGGAACACACAGCCTCTCACCAAACCACAACACTTCATCCCTGATTTGAAATCCGGGCAACTTGCCAGCACCAACCTGCTCCTTCATCTTCAGACTCTCTGCATCTTCCTTCTGACTTACAATAATCCTTTCGTTCAGCGTCGGTTGAAGTCTCAACTGAGCTAAAGATGATCCCAAGCCTTGCAGAACAACTTCAATACCAGCCCGATCCAACTCCTCTGCCAACTGCCTCTGAGTTGTAATGAAACTCGCCAGACTGCTCTTGCGGCTAAGTGCATCAGCAACAACATTAGCCTTTCCAGGATGATACTTAATCTCCGGACGAATGTCCTCAAGTACCTCCAGCCATCTCCTTTGCCTTAGGTTCAGATCTTTCTGCTGATAGATGTACTTCAAGCTTTTATGGTCTGTGTACATATTCAGCTTCTCACCATACACATAATGTCTCTATTGCTTTAAGGCAAAGATAATTGCGGTCAGCTCCAGATCATGAGTCGGGTAATTCTTCTCATGCGGTCTTAGTTGCCTAGACCCATAAGCAATCACTTTTCCTTCTTGCATTAAGACACAACTAAGCCCACGATGTGAAGCATCGCTGTAGACATCATATTCATCACCTGCTCTAGGCAAAGCCAAAATGGGTGCAGTAGTCAGCCTCTCTTTCAACTCCTGAAAGCTTGCCTCGCACTGCTCGGTCCACTTGAAGTTCACATTCTTCTTGGTCAAACCAGTGAGCGGCACGGCTAACTGAGCATAGCCTTGAATGAATCTCCTGTAATATCCAGTCAATCCAAGAAAACTCCTGACTTTCTTCACTGTAGTAGGCCTTGCCAAATCTCTCACTGCCTCTATCTTTTGAGGATCAGCTGCCACTCCCTCCTTAGAAAGGATGTGACCTAGGAATGCCACTTCAGATTTCCAGAAATCACACTTGGACAACTTGGCATACAACTCATGCTCCTGAAGCTTCCTCAAAACTGCTGCCAGATGCTCCGTGTGCTCCACCTCCGACTTAGAGTACACCAGAATATCGTCGATAAACACCACGACGAAAGAATCAATGAACGGCCTCAGAACTCTGTTCATCATGTCCATGAAAATTGCAGGTGCATTCATTACTCCAAACGGCATAACTAAGAATTCGTAATGCCCGCGTTGAGTTCTGAACGCAGTCTTGTGCACATCTTCAGCTTTCACACGAACTTGATGATATCCTGATTGAAGATCTATTTTGGAGAAAACAGCAGCTCCTTGTAGACGATCGAACAAGTCATCAATTCTTGGAATCGGATATTTATTCTGAACAGTAACCTTATTCAGCTCTCGGTAATCGATGCACATACTCATCGAACCATCCTTCTTCTTTACCAAAAGCACCGGCGCTCCACATGGTAATGCACTCGGTTGAATAAAGCCTTTCTCCAATAGTCCCTCAATCTGCCGTTTGATCTCATCCTGCTCCATAGGTGCCATCCTATACGGTGCCTTGGAAATATGTGCACTCCCTGGCTGAATAGTGATGCCGAACTCTATATCACGATGCGGAGGTAACCCAGGCAAATCTTCCAAGAACACAATCGGATAATCCCGAACCACAGGAATCTGCTGCACCTCTACAGGAATCCCCTTCTTCTGGCTAACAGCAGCAACCAAATCTGAGCATCTCCTCTTCCCATGGAAAGTGACTTCAGGTCCTCCTGGAGCCTTTACTGCTATTGTCTTCGTCTTGCACTCGATATTCGCATTGTACATCGACATCCAATCAATGCCAATGATAACATCGACTCCCAAAACATTCAGCTCAATCAGATCGATCCCGAAAATTCGATCTCCAATCACGATCTCTCAGTCAGCATAGTACCGATTAGTGGTTAAAGTCTCCCCTGATGGAGTAGCTACTACTAAAATCTTGCCTGAAGAGATTTTTGGTTCAACTCCCAGAACTTTAGCAAATCTAGGTGATACAAAAGTATGAGAGGATCCAGTATCGAACAGAACAACAGCTTTCATTCCATTCAAATAAAGTTCTCCTGTTACATAATACACACTCATTACGTAACAGTTCACTAAATAAACGGGAAAAGAAAACAACATGAACCTCTAAATATCCGCCCTCGTACCAGTGATGACATGATCTACTTCATCGGCATCAGCCTTAGTCAAGGCAAATACTCGCCCTTGCTAGTACGGTCTCTTTCCAGCCTGCTGAGTTGGTCCCCTTTGGACGACATCCTGCAACTTCGGGCACTGGGATCGGTAGTGACCTGTCTCCCCACAATTGTAACAAGTCACCACAGGAGGTCTCAACCATGCATTTCCGAGTCTCCCATCTATGTTGACAGCATTCGCTCCCGTTGGTTTGAACCTCTGGGCTGACGGCTATCCCCTGGCACTCCCAGCAACTGCAGGCCTCTTCCCCATGATCCAGTTGTTCCTTCTATTCTGAACAGTATGGAACTGCTCCATGTCTGCCTCTGTGGCTGCCGCCCGTTTGACTAGCTTGTCAAACCTCCTGATACCAAGGGGTATCATCCGGGACCTCAAGCTCGGCCTCAACCCATGCTCAAACTTACGAGCCTTCTTTGCATCATCCATCACTAATTCGGGAGCATACCTTGAGAGCTGAGTGAATCTCGTCTCATACTCCCTAACAGACATGCTGCCCTGCTGCAGTGACAGAAACTCCATGGCCTTCTTCTCCTGGACATCTGAGGAAAAATAATGACTGCGGAATTCTTCCAAGAACTCCTCCCAGCCAAGAACAATACCTCCCATTGTCCGCTTCATCGATTTCCATCACACAGCCGCATCCTTCTCGAACTGCAGAGTTGCCAACTTCACCTTGCTGCCTTCAGGGGTCTCCAAGACTTCGAAGATAGTCTCTACCTGCCGGATCCAGTTGTCAGCCGCGTCAGGGTCTGACTTCCCTTCAAATACCGGTGGTTTCATCCGCTTGAATGATTCCATGAGTTTGATTGCTTCGGGTACTGGATTCACAAGCACCCTTCCTTGGTTCTGGTTCATGGCCACGGCATTGAGTGTCTGATAGACCCTCGCTAGTTCCGTTTCCAAGTCCAAACCTTCACCGCTTCTTGCTCTTCATCCAGCCATATTCTGATGTAAAAGATCCATTAAATTCGAAGTATAAAACAGGAATTTTAAATCAACTTTTCATTTCATTGAATTTCAAACTTTATACATTCGAATTGAAAACATTTCTTGACATCAGAATGAAAGCAGTAGAAGCTACAACAATCTAACTCCTACGGTTTCTCTTCGCTTCACGAAGCTCTCCCCGTAGTTCCTCAACCTCCTCCTTCAGTACATCGGTCATGTTTTTCCTCTTCTCGAGTTCCCATACACAATGATTGAGAACTGCAAAAACATCCTTGCGCTTCGCCAACTGAGCCTCTAATAGTCCGACTCTCTCTTGCAGTGTCTCAACCTGCCTCTGAAGAGACAAAACAAGACTTCTCGGAACTGGTTCTTCTTCGTCAGAAGGATCATCAGATGAGTCCAGAGGTGGGGTGATCTCTCGGGACTCAGGCCGTTCCTCTCCATCAGAATCTGCTTGTCCTGGATAGTACTCTTCCTCGGAATCTGCTTGTCCAGGATAATAACCTTTCTCTATGATATGCCAATTGTCGTCTCCAGCAGGGTCGAAGTGATCAGCCATCTTAGAAATAGAGAGGAAGAAGCATAAGTCATAGAGCAACACAAATGTAAGTAACTTACATTTAAATCTCTAAACTCAACACACACTCTAATGTCCACTTCTAGGGTGTCGTTCCTTATAAATTTGTACTAGTGTGAAACCTGGCTCTGATACCACTCTGTAACACCCTGAATTCCAAATACAACTGAATTCGAGATTCCACAGGATCTTTACGCTTCTTTCGTACAGTTTTACAAGGAATTAAAAATTTTTCACTTTACATCAGAGTTACATGGAATCTTTACACTTTACAATTCACAGCGGAAGCAATTTATAACATTATTATATAAAAGTACAACAATATTTGAATAATCTTTAAGCATCAGTTCTCCTTTAATCTTTATCGGACCATTTTTTCTGCATACAAAACTGTGGTTACGTCAGTTTATTCAACCCACAGAAATTATACACGGCCATCCTCTCTATGCCGGAAACAATATAATGATTCTCATTTGTTAACAAAATCACAAACTTTTTCACAAAACAGAGCTAAAGGGGCTATCCTATTGATGTCGTGTCGTGCTGTGCACTTAGTCCTTAATGCAGTTGTTATTGTTATATGACACTAATGCGCACTTGTTCGGATTCTATGCATCCCATACTACATAGGTCCGAGGGCAAGCCCTTAATCGTACTTCATCTTATAGGGTTCAATCCCTCGCCATGACTTATGATCCTAGAGGTCTTATGGTAACTACGGTAAGTATCCTAGATGTCTTATGATCTACGAGCCCATGCCCAGGCAGTCTGGAGGGGAATTCCCCGCACTGACATGACGCATCAAGCAGGCAGACTATGGACAATTCAGCCTCCGTCGTGGAACAATGGCACCACCCGTAGCCACCAAAACACCCCACCAGCGTCGCCACCGGGACGATAATTCTGGAGTAGTGCTCACGCCATGTCATGATGCATCAAGCAGGCAGTCTGTGAATTACTCTCACACTGCCAATCCGATGGCCCTCATACTCGTATTTTTCTCTTACTTTCATCACATCTTCACTATGTATCTAGTCCTTAGTTCGTTAGAATCATGAACAAAAATCAATTCTCTAGAGTTAGCCTTTCCACTATACCAGTCTTAATTCTTTATTCAACGCGACCCAAATCTTGGTCTTTTCATTTCAATTCATTTCTTTCCAATGCCGGTATGAGGCTTAGCTACACTCTAGTTCTCAATTTCAATTCACAATTTCACAAGAATTGAGCATTTCAAGCTCATAAGTTCATTTTTCATGATTACATCAGATTTTCCTTTTCATGTTCATGGCATTCATAATCGTAAAACCTTTCATAAATTCAACAGAATAATTTACTTCACTTCATATGCGATTTCATGCAAACGTAAATAAAATTCACTTTTCTAATCCGTCACATACAATCTTCATTATCAAAATCGTTTTCAAACAATATATATATATATATGTGTTTATTTTTGTCACGAGACGGAAATTAAAATCTGAGACGTCAGAATAATCTGGACAGTCGGCTCAAAACATAGCCAGTCGACTGTTCTGCGAAAGAAAATATTCAAGAAAAAATGTTCGGGATAGTCGGCTGCCAACACGACCAATCGGCTGTTCCGAAAAAAAATTTAAAATTCATAAAGGGTCAGGACAGTCGACTGTTACTCAGGCCAGTCGGCTGTTCTGCAGGGTTTTAAACTCAGATTGTTTTGACATTCAGGTCAGTTGACTACTTATGCCTATTCGGTCGACTGGTCAGCAATAAAAATAGAAGTACGGAAACGTTTTCTTCTTCCCTTTCGATTAGTACACAACATTTCAATTTAACTAAAATATGTTCATTTATCAACACTAACATGCATCTTTATTTGACTACCATCATTACACGCATGGTTTACAATTTAATGTAGAGATTGTCACAACTCGTATTTTTCACACAACCACGATTTCTAACAACATATTTTTTTCTTCTTACTCATTGTTTCCTACAAAGATGAATATTAAGTCCAAATTAGCATACTAGATTGAAATCAAAATAACATAACATTAATCATATCATTCCGTTAAGTTCACTTATTCGTTTCTTGCAATCGCACTTGTATTTCATTTTCATTCAAATCGTAGTATTAACAAGAGCAATAATTTAACTTGTTTATTCATGCATAATTAGTACAAAACTTAACATGGTGTGTTTCATTCTTTCAGACCAGTCGACTGTTCGACATGATCGGTCGACTGTACGGCTAGTTTTCCAATTTCTCAAAATGTCTTTAGTTCCTTTCTATTCATTCAAGTTTTCACATGATGTATATAGTATGGGGGATTTCATTATAACAATCATTCAATCAATCTAACTTTACACACACATAATGACAATTCAATCTCAATCTTAGCATGATTTCTATTCTAGAAGTCATGAGAAACACCCACCTTTTTGGAGAAACAAAGAGAAATCCCTTAGAGCTTCCTAGATTGCGATGCACGCCTCCTCCTCCTTGCTCCTTCCCAAAATCGAAGCTTCAAGTTGGGGTTGAATAGCCGGCCTCCAAGAGAAACTCACACTAGAAACTACTCAATCTTTCTCTCTCTCTCTAATCTTTTCTCTCTTTAACAAATTTTTTCTATTGTACTAAGATGAGAAGAAACTATGGGGTATTTATACTCAATTTTGGGTAGATTGAAAGGCTAAGATTAGATCAACTAGTTAGAGATTAAGGGCTAGGATGAATTAGGGAGTTGTAGCAACTACCCATGATGAGATAACTACCTCCACACTACTCCCATCTCTCCCTCTCTCTCAAATCGGCCCACTAAAGGGTGTGCAATGCACACTAGATTGCATGCACGTGCTACCCTAGTATCCCTCATTAAAAGTTTGTACAATTTTAATAAATTAAATTGTTCACATTTTGTCTCTTCATGACAAGTGTGGCAATTTAATTAATTTATTAAATTGGTGGGCTTGGGTTGTGGGCCAAACAATCAAAATAGTAATAAATTAAAGTAGGCTAAAACAATTAGTTAGTGTTTTAGGATTTTTAGAAAATTAAGCTTTTTAGGAAAATAAAGGAAAGGAAAAATAATTGTTCATACTATCAAAAGAGATTTGTATATAAAAATAAATAAATAGTGTACATATGAAATTTTCACGTGCACAACACGTGAAAGTCAATATTTTATTGAAAGTAAATTTAGGGTATTACAATCCTGACAAATTTTCTGGCACTCAAACGCTGCTGGAGGCTGAAGAGTGATTGATTGGGATGAAGTAGCTACTGCAAGTAGCAAGAGTTGCTGACGCGGATAGTGTGGATGTTGTGAGCATCCAGTTGATGGACCTTCCCCACAACTGGTGGAAGGCTGAGTCGGAGAGGCTCAAGCAGCCTATTTCTTGGACCACGTTCACTCGAGCTTCTTAGAGAAGTTGTTTCCCAGCATCACCCGGGTAGAAATGGAGCAACAATTTCTCGCCCTGAGGCAGGTTGGTCAGTTTGTACTGTGTTTTGGAACCTTCTTACATAATATTCATGTGATATCGTAACATGAGACTCTCTTGACACACGGTAACAGATCGTGGATGAGTACGCGACAGAATTCACCAGCATTAGCTGCTCGAAGCCACTTTGGTGGCAAACGAAGAGGATATAGCTCGAAGATTTCTATTGGGGCTTGATCGAGTGGTCCAGATGCATCTTATTGCCCTCCACCTTCGTACCTACACTGAGACCCTTAAGGCAGCTCGACCCCAGGAGCAGGCTCACAAGAGGTCGCCTCCTTCTCAGCAGGCTGTTCAGCACCCCGCTGCTGCTGCTGTTAGGCCCACCGGAGGGCCGATTCGGAGGACTGCCCCGACCCATCCTGTCAGGGCAGATCCCTACCCTCCTACTGCTCCACGGAGATTTGGGTTCTTTGACTACTGCCAAATAACTAGGCATGAGCGAATAGAATGCAGGAAGGTCAATCGCCGATGTTTTAGGTGTGGCGCTGGTGACCACTCATTGCGGGATTGCCCGTAGAAGAGGATGGCTCTACTAGCCAGGGGACCAATTCAGCCTGGAGCACAAGCTCGTGGTCCGGTCAGGCCACCGCTCCCTCCTCAGCATCAGATTTTCGGTAAGAGGACAGTGCTCCAAGGAGAGGTCAGGCCTACAACCTAACAGCAGAAGAAGCAAAGACTACAGAGGAGTTCGTTGCAGGTATTTTGCATTTTATTGTTTTGTTATTTTGCTTGCTTCTTTAATTGTCTTGCACTGTTCATTCTTGCAGTCTTTTCCACATTGTTACTCCTTACTCCTTAGTTATTACCCTCCCTTTTGACTCTATCTTTTGTATTATCCTAGTTTGTTCTTTTCCTGCCCATGTCTTATTTGATTCCGGGGTGACCCATTCTTTTGTCTCTTCTCGCTTCGTGCATCGGCATCAGTTGGAGTGCAGTATCATGCCAGCAGTTTGGAACATTACTACAGGTGGCGGTGTTATTGTTTGTTCCTAGGAGTGTAAGTAGATACCCATGGTTATTGGTGGCACAGACTTCAAGGCTGATCTGATCGTGATTGGGAATTCCAGGTTTGATGTTATTCTCAGTATGGATTGGTTAGGGGATTCCCATGCTATTATAGATTGCCAAGCCAAGAAAGTTGTATTCAGAATCCCAGGCCATTCAAAGTTTGAGTTTCATGCTGGGGAGACACCCCTTGGTCGTGCTAAGACTATAGTTGATCGGAAAACTTGTGCAATGGAGTTGCAAGCAGGCTGTGAGGCTGCGCCTCTAGTGGTGCGGAAATTTTTGGATATGTTTCCACAAGAGTTTCCTGGACTACCTCTAGATAGGGAAGTGGAATTCAATATTGAGGTTCAGCCAAGTACTGTGCTGATATCGAAGAGTTCCTACAAAATGGCACCAGTTGAGCTAGCAAAGCTAAAGGTGTAGATCCAGGGATTGTTAGATTTGGGGATCACCAGGCCCAACATTTCACCATGGGGAACTCCGGTGTTGTTTATCAGTAAGAAGGATGGAAGCCAGAGACTATGCATGGATTACCGAAAGTTGAATAGTGTTAGAGTGAAGAATCGGAATCCCCTACCCAGGATCGATGACTTATTTGATCAGTTGGGTAGTGCTACGGTCTTTTCGAAATTAGACCTTCGATTGGGGTATCATCAGGTGAAGGTGAAGGTAGCAGATGTGTAGAAGACTGCGTTCAGGAGAAGGTACGGGCATTACGAGTTATGGGTGATGTCCTTCGGAGTCACGAATGCACCAGTAGTGTTTATGAGCCTGATGAACAGAGTATTCTCCCAGTTCCTGGACAGATTTATAATGGTCTTCATTGATGATATTTTTGTGTTTTCTCATAACTGGGAGGATCATGATGAACATCTAAGATTGGTCTTGCAGACTCTGAGGGAGAATCAGCTCTATGGAAAACTCAGGAAGTGCGAGTTCTGGCTTGATCGAGTTATATTTTTGGGGCATATTATCTCGAGTGAAGGAGTTTCTGTTGATCCGTCCAAGGTTGTTGCAGTGAAAGATTGGACAGTGCCTAAGTAAGTTTAATAAGTGAGAAGTTTTCTCGGGCTAGCAGGGTATTATCGGAAATTCGTCCAAGACTTCTCGAAGATTGCTAGGCCATTGACTAAACTAATAGGGAAGGATCAGAAACTTGCTTGGGATGGGGCTTGCAGTGAATCTTTTGCAGAGTTGAAGAGCAGGTTAACGTCAGTGCCAGTGTTGTAACAATCCTGATTTTTGACGAATGCGTCTTGTAAATGAACTGAGCGCTACTAGTTGTGGAGATTATATTTTGGTTAAAGAAAATGTTTTTCTCTCACTAATAGCCAACATTGTGTATACGAATATGCATATGGATGTATATATGTATGTGTGTACATGTTGAATTGAACTTGTGAACCCAAATGAAACCAAACAAACCCAACCACAATTGAACCAACCCCATATGGGTCAGGCTCTAGGGTTGGCCGGCCACCTTATGGAGGGAAACAAGAGAGAAAGATTGTGGCTAGGGTTTCTTAGAAGTTTGAACAAAAGAACACTATGATGAACCCCATCACATCACCACCCATATGAGCCAAACTCTAGCTTGATGAGAGCCCTCTCCTTATCCCCATGAGCTCAAAATCTGGCCACCCCCTTTGACCCCCTCTTCTCTTTTGTTTTAAAACCCCATCCTTTCTACAACTTTCTCCTACTACTCTTACTTTCTTCCTATACCTCCAAACTCGATTCCTAATACACTTAGCTACGTATTTAGGGAGAAAAGAAGAAGGGAAGCCAAGGAGAAGAAGAACTAGGAGCCCAAGCAAAGAAAAAGAAGCAAGGAGCTAGAAGAGTCAAGAAGGAGGTCTCTCAAGCAAGCACAAGCTACTAACAAGGTGGGTGTTTCCAATCTCTTGTGTTCTTGTTCTTGGATGATTGAAATAATGTTTGATAACTGAAAAAAATGACATGCATGCTAACGGAATGAACTTAAACAACTCGTTTGTGTTAAGTAGTCCAAAAAAGAAATTTCTGTTAAAAGACTGAATTTTTTGTTGTCAGTCCGTAGCTCATTGTATGAACACTATATGGAACTTTGATCTGAAATTTTTAGGGGATGATCATATAGGTGCCACACACCTTCAGTATTTTTTATGGATTTTTATGATTTTTGCTGCGGTTTAAATAAAGTACGAACTTGCATTCTGGTCAGAATAGAAAGAAGCAGTTTTTATGGTTACTGTTGTGGAAAAAATGACTTGGATTTCACTGCATGCTAATGGGATTAAGATGAAATTTTAGTATGTTATTGTTGGATGTATCTAAGACCTATGATTCAAACTTCATGAGGTTTGGACCACTGTAGCTATGTCAATAAAATCATGCAAACTGAGCTAGATATTTCAGTGAACAGATCTGATGTTGTTACTGCCCTATTTTTGAATGATTTTCAAAAGGACATAAATGGAAATCTACTTTGTAGAATCACTTGATTTTTGGAGGAGTTGTAACATCATGTGTCAGAAACTAGATTGTAAAATTTCATGATGATCTGACACCGTTTACTATTTTAATCTGATTTTACCCCATGACTGTGTTGACATCAGGTTCTGTTATGAGATTTTGTACACTTGTTAATTATGAGACCATAAGACTTTGTAAATGACCTTGTATGAAGGAACTTGAAACTCGGAAGTTTTAGTAGACACATTGAACTTTCTGGAATGGCCAATAAATCCTGATTTGTACCAGTATTCGATTTTATATGATTTTTACAAGTGAAGACAGAAACACAGTAAATCTTAGAGCTTACTGTTTTGCACTATGATCATTGAGATGAGTCTAAACTTGCGTCTTGTTGGCTTACAGTTGATGTTTGAGGTCAAGACTGATGTTATAGATGTGTACTTGGGTTAGGACTTAAGTGATCTAAAGTTTCTTGCTAAGAGTAGCTCATAGGTTCTTGTAGACCCCATTATAGACCACGTAGTTCAACGTTTTGAAGTGAAAATTGTATAGGTTGTTAGGTTACGGTTGTAGACCACTTTGGGATGATATTCATGCCCATTGTGTGTTTGTACTTGCTGTCTACTTTGATTAGAAGCACGTGGAGTGCCCGATCGCAATTCCTCAAGGGAACGGGACTGGGAATGGCTCTGTTTCGGCATAAACGCAAGGGGTGTGCTTGCTGTTTGGAAACTAGAATTGTTGTTTTTAGGACCCTTAGGACCCCTTTTTGGGTATTTGTGGGTTAGGACTTACTCCTAGTGTAGTGTACCTTGTTGGGATACATTGGTTAAGTTGAGACCCTAAGATCAAGTCTGGTTGACAAATCTCGTTGGGTAGAATGTCGCATCAAACGCGTTGGAGGGGATGACTCGTGCACTGACGTACTTGTTGTATATGGATGGATTCCAAGGGTTGTGTTTGGAGCTACCACTTGTCGAAGACCGTGGAACGTTAAGTTTAGCAGAAAGCTATTGGTTGGTTGGGCCGAGGTTGCAATCTAACTCCAAGCGTCGATGTGGTTATCGCAATCAGTGCAGACGATTT
Organism: Hemerocallis citrina; assembly: GCA_017893485.1. Taxonomy (NCBI): domain Eukaryota; kingdom Viridiplantae; phylum Streptophyta; class Magnoliopsida; order Asparagales; family Asphodelaceae; genus Hemerocallis; species Hemerocallis citrina. The sequence goes on along the minus strand of CM030361.1, from coordinate 232,632,264 downwards.
GCCGTGGGTTCGTACCAAGGTGGGTCAACCTTTGGGCCGAACGAGAGGGCTAGTTGAGTCCTAGTGTGGAATGGGTTGAGACCCAGTGTTGATAAAGATGACTAACTAGGGAGAATCTACAAATGGAATTGGACTAGTTGTTCATAGCAAGCAAGTTGACCATCAAGTTAGGGATTTGGAAATAGTGGATTTATTGCCTAACTAAGAGGATGGATAATATGGAAAAATGGAAGAAAAATCAGAGGTTGACTAGAGTGATGGTTTTATAGATTGGTCTATGAAGCAAATCTTGAATTCAACCATATTCTTTAATCTGGGAGTGGGGTAGCTTGATAATTTTAGTAGGGCTAGATCAAGTCTTGGTTGTTTGTAAGGACAGGCACTAGCGAGGGTGTTCGCCTGTCCGGGGGACGTTGTCTCGACTACAAGTTCTGCTCAAGTGTAAGGACGAGTGTAGCGGATTCGGGAAAACCTTATATCCATCATGTCCTTTGTTGACCGATACGGGCAGGAGGTTCTTAGAGGAAGTCCCAATAGAGCGAGACTCTACGAGAACGATCCTAAGTTCTCCGGCGAGGGGGCCCTGGTGCCCGTATATCAGCTTTTGCTGAGGTCCGAGAAGACAACATATCAGGTAAGCCGATATGGAATACAGTCAATGTATCGGGTAAGCCTGCAACTAACAATGGTTTCAGTCAATGTGCCCGATTTGATTACTGTTACGCAGGGTAAGCCTGCAACTACCATGGTTTCAGTCACGCAGGGTAAGCCTGCGACTGACCAGTCACGCAGGGTAAGCCTACGGGCTGGAGTCCCGGGCGTAGTGGGTAAAACTAAGAGAGGATTGGACAGCACTAGTGACTAGCAGGGTAAGCCTGCAGCCTCACCATCACTAAAATCAGAGACAGGATAGAGCACAAGGTTAGCATGCATGACGAGGGATCGAGTCCTACAATCAGGAGATGCGAACGCTTTGGAAAGTATGTAGTATGGGATGCATACATTTTCATTGAAGTTGATTTTGGGAAAGTATGTAGTATGTGATTCGTACGTTCCCAACTGAATTGTATTAGAGTAAGTGCATCGTGTGCATTCATTGTTTTGTGCATTAGATAGGGCCATGGCATACACCGACACTTGTTTGACATCACCTTTTTCTTTGCATTAAATATTGTCTGTGTTTGTTGACATTGGAATCGTTATACTATGGTGTAGAGAGGATGGCCGGGTATAGCATTTCATCAGTTGTAATCAACCGACGTGCCCACAGTTATCAGTGCAGGACTGCCAAGTTGGGAGCATGGGAAAGCAGGAGCAGGGGAAATCATCCAAGTGGAAGTTACCGTCCAAATTTTTATTGTACATTCATGTTGTACCAATTATTTGTAATCATTGTAATCATTGGACTTTGTAATAACAATTTGATGTAAGAAAAGTTTTTAAATTTCCAGTGATTTTTGTTGTATTGCGACTCAAATTGAAGGAAAATCCTAGAGAGTGTCACGAGTTCCTATGTTAGGAATTCGGGGCGCTACAGAAAACGGTATCAGAGCTTACTTCAAATTGCAGTCTAACACCACAGGAGAATAGACTTGGATGCGATGCGAGAGTTGGGTTTAGTGGGATAGTAGACGATTATAAACCATATTTGTCACGCCCCTGCTTCCCAAAAAGAATACAGAATACGCATACGTAACAAAAGCCCAGCGAATGATTTTCATCATCCATAAGCTGTTCAAAAACCTTGACAATATCTCACACAGATAATCAGAGTCGGAAGCAAAAGTATCAACCAACATGCAAAATTGAAAGAAAACCCCAACAGAAATTTACTTGAAAACCAAATAGAATATTCTCAAATAAATCAGAGTGTGGAGAAAAACAATATCCAGGGTCACATCGCCCAAATACAATGAATATCTAATAAACCAAATACACTTTATTCAATGTTCAAGCAACAATAAAATACTAATAATAAAGCAGAATCTCTAGCACTAATACATCATCTCGCGAATACCATCTAGCAGTCGTCCATCCTGATCTGCAATTAGTAAATTTGCAGGAGAAGGAGAAAAGAAGAAAACAAGTACCCGTCAATTGCAAGTCGCGGATCACAAATAATGTAGGATACAAGCACAAAACTAACTAATAACATGGCAGTCAACTAGCATGGTATCCTAACAGTACAGTTGTTTATGTCAAAGGTAGTGTCATATGGCAACTAACAGTCTCTAGTAACAGTAAACTCAGTATATCAGTGAATCAGGATAACAGTATAACAGTATCAGTCCAACAGTTTCAGTCTAACAGTAACAGTTTTATGTTCTTACAGTCTTGTGTGTATTACTAGCTAGGTAGCACTTCATGCGCCCTAAAATCATATAACATGGTTTCTACAACAAATAGTTTCGCTTTTAGATTTCATAGTGGACCATGATGGGGCAGTGTACTCAGGATCAATAACAGTAGCAGTAACAGTAACAATCAGAACCTAGTGATTCTCTTATACTCTACACCTTCCTAAGGGAAGTAATGTTGACAGGGTCAGTAATAGTAACAGTAACAGTAACAGTAACAGTATGGAATACTAGTTCCCTTCCAAGTACACGTTTCCATATTTTCCACTACTAGACCTTCCCTTAAGAAACCCCGGCTTGGTTATTTTTATTATGGTCATCAAACATGCATGAATGTGTACGAAATAGTGTCAAACTAACATGTTACAATCAGTACTAGGTTCAGGGAAACAAATAAACATGCATAGACAATATACAGTCACACAAACGAGCAAAACAGTGTATGTTCATATTCAGGACAGCATGACAGTACAGTAATAAAACAGTGATTCTTGTCGCTATAGAAATGCAAATGATGATATGTCGAAGGATCTAGAAAATAGACATCCACACGAATCCAACGAATATAATTAAGTCATATAGTACTTCACAACATTTGAATTCAAAGCAGGTTCGAAAACAGAAATCATGTTCAGTCAGAAATTAGGAAAACGAATTCTCAGTCCGGAAAACAACATCAAAACTCATTAATTAAATCGAGAAAAAATCTGAGGTATTCCCCTATATGTTTAGAATCAAAATATAAAGTTTCATAACATTCCAGTAAGAATAGAACAGTCATACAAAAGCATCAAGAAAACATAGTTTAGCAAATCTGGAAATCTCAACACTGCTGTACGAAAACTAAGATATCTAGCAATCAGTGATCGAAATATAATTCCTCCAAAGGGATATGAAAATACATAGAATTTACTAAGTTTCACATTTCACAAATAATTTTCATATAGTATAAGGAATCATGGTGAAAATAGGATTCTTTATAGAACAGCGAGCAAAATACAGCACGAGAAGATTTTAGAAAATAGCATGGAACATCACATAAAACTTATCAATAAAATTCGTCAAAATTCTGGGTAATCTCTAACTTCATAAAGAAACACTGACCAAAATACTGATCAAGATAATATGTATAGAATAGTTCTTGAAAATAGTTTGTTAATAAAATTAACCCAAAACAGAATCTGAAATAGATCGACACCTCTGTACGAAAATAGTCATAACTCAGTCATACGAAATCCAAATCAAACAAAACCAGTGGGGTTTGAAAATAAACAAAATTATCTAAAATTCATATTTTATACTGGAATCAAGATACTGGGTGTAGCATAGACGAAAACAGCAAACAAAACAGAACATCTAGAAAATACAGATTTCACACTTCAAAACAAGAACATCATAACTTCAAGAATATTGATCCAAACACATCCAAACTTGAAATACAACCTACCAAGCATCTAAACATCATGATTTAGGGTTATTAACATGTCCACACCTAATAATTCACATGGGTCTTAATCCAAACATAAATTCACACAATTATTCACATACATGACTAAAAATCAAGAATTGGGCAATTCCTAGGTTATCACATATCAAGATTTGTGTCATGAGTCATCTATAGCCAAATTATCACAATAGAGATAAAACTCATCAAGGAAATCACAATCTTTGGTTGTCTCTAGACCCAACTACACTATAGGTGAATTTTTTGACTTGCATCAAACAAATTAATTGGAGTTCAAGTTGCTTGCCTTAATTAGGGGATGAAGACCGATGCAAATACGAAGAGAAGCGAAACCCACGAACAAAATCCACTACAAGCAACGAATCCAAGCCCAACGAACGAAAACTACCCACGAACGATCTCCTTGAAGCAACGACGATCAAAGTGGCAAACACCCACTTTGAGACCACAAGAAAGGATGATACAAGAGTTGATGTTGATGGTGGTGATGGTGGTTTCCGGCAACAAGCAAGGGAAGATGGAGGGCTCAGTTGTAGGAGGTGTAGTATGGCTGGAGGGGATTGTGGTGGTCGGTAATGGGGCTTGGCCTTGGGTGGGATGGTGTCGGGTTTGGGGGTTGATGCAGGCCAGGAGCACACAAGGGAAGGGGCAGGCCGGGATTAGGAGAGAGAGCGAGAGATTTAGGGTTAGGGTTTAGGGTTTTAGGATTAGGGGTTTATATATAGGAATTTAAAGTGGGTTAATGGGTTGTGGGTATTAGTATCTAGTAATAGGTATACAACTAGGTAATGGATATTGGGTCAAATAACAATAAGAATTTTTATTATGATTGAGATTTTTGGCTTTGGAAATCTTATTAGGGGATAAAATAATGGGAAAAGGAAAATACAACCAAAATACCACCATAACACCAAGAAAAAAATAAAATAAAGGGAATGAGACCAAAAATGAGGAAAATATCAAAATGATGAAAAACGAGACAAAAGTGACAATCAATCAAACACAAGGAGCTCAAAATGAAATAAAAATGAATATATATTGAAAACAAATCCAATATACGGTTCAAAAAAATACAAGAGATATAAAATTCACCAAAAATGAAAAAAATACACTCCAAAATATATAAAATGAAAAACAGGGGTTACAATCCTACCCACCTAACAGAAAAATTTCGTCATCGATATTCAAAAGAAAGATACATAACCAAAACAACTACTCAAACAAATGAGGAAAGTTCTGCTGAATTTCCTCCTCCAGCTCCCAAGTCGGCTCACCAGGCTAGTGAGGATTCCAAGCAACACGAACCAACAAATGACCTTGTTCTTAAGCACTTTCTCCCACTGATCCACAATAGCAACTGGCGGAATCTCACAAGTTAAATACGGCCGAACGGTCAACTCAGAATAGTCGATCACGTAGCTCTCATCTCGAATATATCTCTTGAGTTGTGAGACTTGGAAAACATCGTGCACTCCTGATAAAGCTGGCGGCTATGAGACGATAGGCCACCTTAACTACTCGCTCCAAAATCTCAAACGGTCCAATAAACCTCGGGCTAAGCTTGCCCCTGCCACCGAACCGAATGACACCGCGCCACGGCGATACCTTAAAAAAAACATGGTCACCAACAACAAACTCCAAAGCCCTACGATGGACATCCGCCCACCTTTTCTGCCTGTCCTGAGCTGCCTGCAAGTGCTTCCGTTTCTGAACCACAGCATCCATTTTCTTGGTGATCAACTCTGGACCCAACAACTTCCTCTCACCAATGTCTTCCCGGCACACTAGTGATCTGCACTTCCGTCCAGAGAGTGCCTCGAACGGAGCAGCTTTAATACTGGCTTGAAAGTTGTTATTGTACGAGAACTCTACGAGATGCAAATGATCTTTCCAAGACCCACCAAACTGAAGCATGCAAGACCTCAACATGTCCTCAAGAATCTGAATAGTCCGCTCTGACAGTCCATCAGTATGGGGATGAAAAGTTGTACTGTACTTTATTTTACTCCCCAAACTGTTCTGAAGACTCTCCCGGAACTGAGATCTGAATCTCGTATCCCTGTCGGATACAATACTGACTAGAACCCCATGAAGTCTAACAATATCTTGCATATACATCTCAGCCAGGCTCTCAGTAGACTGACCGACACGAAAAGGAATGAAGTGAGCACTCTTCGTCAAACCGTCGACAATCACCCAAATAGCATTATGACCCTTAGGACTCCTCGGCAAAGTGGTCACAAAATTCATAGTGATATATTCCCACTTCCACTCTGGAATAGGAAGCGGTTGAAGAATTCCAGCGGTTCTCTGATGTTCTGCATTATCATGCTGACAGACCAAACATTGAGAAACAAACCGAGCAACAACCCTCTTCATACCATGCCACCAGAAATGAAGCTTCAAATCCTGATACTTCTTAGTACCACCAGGATGGATAGAATACGAAGACTGATGAGCTTCTTCAAGCAACCTCTGACGAACTTCAACCCTTGTGACACATAACCGGGAACCAAAACAAAACGAACCATCTGCATGAATAACCATGTCCGTCCTGGACCCTAGACTCAATCTCAGCTTGAAGTCCTTGCAACTGCGCATCACTAGCCTGCACCTCTTTAATCTGCTCAACAAGAGACGACTGAAGTTGGAGCACCAAACAACTCTGACCAGAACTCGGCAACACAACATCCAACTCCAACCTTCTCATCTGCTCAATGAGATCACTCTGCTGACTGAGAAACATAACTGCTGGTCTCCTGCTCAAAGCATCAAGCACCAAGTTTACTTTACGAGGATGGTATTGCAAACTGATGTCATAATCGGCCATAAGTTCCAACCAACGCCTTTGCCTCATGTTCAACTTCTTCTGGGTGAAGACATACTTGAGACTTTTGTGGTCTGTAAAGATTTCTACTCGGTCTCCAAGTAAATAATGTCTCCATAGCTTCAAAGCAAAGATCACTGCCGCTAACTCCAAGTCATGAGTAGGATAGTTCTTCTCATGCAGCCTCAACTGCCTCGATGCATACGTAACAACACGACCCTTCTGCATAAAAACTGCCCTAAGACCCTTACCAGAAGCATCATAGTGAACAACAAATCTGCCTGAACCATCTGGAATAGTCAACACAGGCGCTGACTCCAATCTGTTCTTTAACTCAACAAAAGCCTCATTACATTCATCAGACCAACAAAACTTTTGATCCTTCCCAGTCAATTTAGTCAAAGGTTCTGCTATCTTCGAAAAATCCTGGACGAACTTCCGATAATAGCCAGCCAAACCAAGAAAACTCGTGACTTCTGAAACTGACTTAGGAATAGGCCAATCCTTCACAGCCTTAATCTTGGCAGGATCCACAGAAATACCATCGCCAGAAATAATGTGCCCCAAGAAAGAAATCTTGTCGAGCCAAAACTCGCACTTGCTAAGTTTCCCATAGAGCTGATTCTCTCTCAAAGTCTGCTACTCTAAGATGCTTAGCATGATCTTCCCGATTCTGAGAATACACCAAAATATCATCAATGAAGACCACCACAAATCTATCCAAGAACTGAGAGAAAATCCGGTTCATAAGACTCATGAATACAGCCGGCGCATTTGTGACCTCGAACGGCATCACAAGATACTCATAGTGCCCGTATCTAGTCCTGAAAGCAGTCTTCTGTATATCTGCAGCCTTCACCTTGACTTGGTGATATCCAGAACGAAGATCCAACTTCGAGAAAATAGCAACCCCACTCAGCTGATCAAAAAAATTATCGATCCTGGGCAACGGATACCAATTCTTCATAGTAACTCTATTCAGTTCTCGATAATCCATGCACAGTCGACGACTACCATCTTTCTTGTCAACAAAAAGGACCGGAGCACCCTAAGGAGAAACACAAGGTCTGATGAAACCTAAATCAAGCAACTGCTGAATCTGCACCTTAAGCTCTGCTAGCTCAACTGGTGCCATCCTGTAGGGACTCTTCGATATCGGTTCTGTTCCAGGCTGAACCTCAATACAGAATTCCACTTTCCTATCGGGGGGTAAGCCAGGCAACTTATCAAGAAAAACATCCAAGAAATTCTGAACTACTAGAAGCGCAGCCTCACAGCCTGAGTGCAATTCCATCGCAAAATCCACCTGTTTAACTGCAGTCTTTGTTCGACCAAGAGAAGATTCTTCGGCATGGAACTCAAATTCTGCTCGATCTGGAATTCTGAAGACAACCTTCTTGGCACGGCAATCAATGACGGCATGGGCTTCACCCAACCAATTCATATCCAGAATAAGGTTGAATCTTGAATTTCCAATTATAATCAGGTTGACTTTGAAATCTGTGTTCCCAATAACAACGGAACATTGTCTACACTCACGGGAACAACTGACAACTCCACCACCTGTCACGATGTTCCAAGCCTCTAACATGTTGCTATACTCCAACTGATGGCGAGCGACAAATCGAGAGGAGACAAAAGAATGGGTTGCCCCAGAATCAAAAAGAACATGGACAGAAAAAGAGCAAACAAGGATGATACCTAAAAGAATCAACAGACAAGGAGAAAGAATTAAGAATCAAGGGTAAGGGAAAAACAACAATGCAGGAAAAATAGCAAAAGGAAGCAAAGCAAGACTAAAAGAAAGAAAACAAAAAAGAAATGAAACATCAAAACAACAAAACAAGTGTAACCCCTATATTTCATTTTTGGTATTTTTGAGAGTATTTTTCATTTTTGTGTATTATTATATTCCTTGTATTTTTCTGGACCATATACTTGATTATTTTCAATATATATTATTTTTCTTGCATTTTTGACCTCCTTGTGCTGATTGTGCATCATTTGTCCTTTTTCGCCATTTTGAACTCTTTTTCTCTTTTTCTTGGTCTTATTCATCTTTATTATTTATTTTGGGGATATGGTAAATTTTTAGAAGTGTTTTGACCAATTTGAGATTTTTGGCCCTTAAAGAGATTTTTAGGAGCCATAGGATTCATTGCATTTTCTACCCCCATTTGAAATCTACCCAATACCCATTACCCAATTGTATACCTATTAAATTCCATTGATATCCAGTACCCATTAACCCACATTTGACCCTTATAAATACCCCCCATAATCCCTAACACCCTAACCCTAATCTAATTTCTTCTCCCCTAAGAATACCCGGCCTCCCCCATCCTTCCAATCCATCAGGCTGCACTTCTCAACCCAGGCCGACACCCTCCTTCAAGTCCCCAAGCCATTTCCGACCTACAAACCATCCATCCATCGATCTACACAACTCCATACATCCAAAACCCCATCTCTCCTCTCCTTTTTGTGGCCGGCCTGCACCCAAACCAGCACCAACTATTTCAAAACAGTCCCATACCCTCTCCTTCGCTGATTTGAGAAGTGGGCATCACCCACTCTGAGTTCGTGCATCGAGGAGTCGATCGTAGGCACGTTTCGGTTCGTGGGTTCGCTTGGAATCGCGTGGAAAGGCTTCTCGCTCGTGGGTTTCGTTGCTAGGCTTCATTTCGTTGTGTTCATCGTCAAAAAGAGGCAAGTAACTTGTACATAATGTCATTAGTTTGATACAAGTCAAAAAGTTCACTAATAGGGTAGTTGAGACTAGAGACGGCCAAAAATTGGATTTTTATTTGTGGATTTTGTCTCTATTGTGTAAATCAGGCCATAGATGACTTATTGCATGAGAATTGATAGGTTTATGCTCTAGGTTTACCCAAAACTCGATTTTGATCGCGTATGTGTGATATTGCATGCCATGTGTTCGATTGATTGCCCATATGAGAATAATTAGGTTTTGACATGTTAGAAATCCTTCATTATGATATTTAGATATGGGTAGGCTGCGTTTCGAATTTGGATGAGTTTGGTTCATTTTTGTAGAAGTTATGACGTTTCGAAGATAAGTTGTGAAATCTGGAAATTCGGGCTGTGCTGTGTTGGTTACTGTTTGCACCTATGTTAGAGTCCGAATCTCAACGTTGACATTTCACAGTAAATTGTAGAGAATTGAACCTATTTTTAAACTCCACTAGTTTCACTGCGTTTGGAGTTCGTGTGCAGGAGATATGATAATTTTAGTACATGTATGTTGGTAGTTTCCAGATTCAGTTTGGGATAGTTTTTGTTAACTATTTATTTTCAAGATCTATGTTATACATAATATCATGCCATAATATTTTGTTCAGTGCTTCAATATTATGTTAGGGTGTTTCCAGATTTTTTTCCTATTTTAAAGATAAGTTTTGAGTGATGTTTCATATCCTTTTCCATGATCTACTTTTTCTGTAAACTGCGTGTTGTTCTATGTTGATTTCAGTTTTCACCCTATTTATATTTCCTGTATGAAAATTTTATGTGAAATATGAAAGTTGGGGAATTTTATCTACTTTCACCCCGTTTTGGCGGAACTGGATTTTGATGCGGTGTTTGCAAGATATGTTTGTTCTCGTACAGCAGTGTTGAGAAATTTCAGATTCATCAAAACCAGGTTTTGTGTTGTTTTTCATTTTTGATGACCTAGTTATACTTTCTGGAAAATTATGAAAATTATTATTTTGAGTCTATACATATGGGGGATTACCCCAGAACTTTCGTGGAATTATTTGATGAGTTTACATGCTATTTTTATGTGTTGGAAGTCATTTCCCTGTTTTTTGGTTGTACATGAAATCTGTGTTGAAATGAGTTTTAAGATGAGATGTTGTGAACAAGTATAGGTCTTTATTATACTCGTTAGAAGAGTGTGGATGTCTAGTTTCCAGATTCTTTGACGGATCATGATTTGCATGCCTGTAGCTCTTTGAATCACTGATTTAGTGCTGACTAGTCTTACTGTCCTGATTATGAACCTAGTATATTTTGCTCGTATATGTGCATCTATATTACCCATGCTCGCTGATTTGACATCCTGAACCCATACCTGATCATAACATGCTTATTCAAAAATATTTTACACGTATTCATGCTTGTTGGACAATAAGAATAAAAGTAACCAAGCCGGGATTTATGGGAAAGATCTAGTAGTGGATAGTGCAGAAATGTGTACTCGGAAGAACCTGGTTTGGTTTGGAGCTTGTTTACACTTGGAGCTTGACACGATTTGCATGACACGATTCACATGACACAATTTGCATGTCACATGCTCGCATGACACTGGAGCTTGTGTTGGGTTTGGAGCTTGTTTTGGTTGGAGCTTGTTTACATGTTACTTGGAGCTTGTGCCTGAGTACACTGCCCTGCATGGTCCCCTATGAAATCTAAAACGTAACTGTTGTATTGTAGCAACCATGTAATATAATTTGGGGTGCATGTCCTGCTACCTAGATAGTAATCACACAAGACTTGAACTTAATACAAGAACATGATAGATGACACGATACCTGCTTGTTAGACACTTAACTACCTGATACATGAGACATGATGCATGAAACTTGAATTACATGAAACATGATACCTGATACAAGATTTCACGACACTTGACACTTGATGTATGTTCATAGGTTACTTGTTTACATGACCCTTGACACTTTTACCATGCTAGTTTGACTAGGTTGACTTTATACCTATACCATATGCTAGTTAGTTATCCCATTCCATGTGCTTGTATCATACTCTATTTGTGACCCGGACTTGCCATTGACGGGTACTTGTATTTTCTCTTTCCCCTTTCTGCATCCTATGAATTGCAGATTATGGCGAACAGGTCCAAGATGATGCTGGAGACTTGCAGTAGTAGTAGCTTCTGGATTTTTATTATTATTTCTGTTTCATGCTAGAACATTATATTGTATTCGTGAAACTTGTATTATTTTGGTATTGTGAGACTTGGTTATTATTTTGTACTTGGGCGATGTGACCCAAGATATTTGTTTTCCAGACTCTGTTTATTTGAGAACATGATATTTGATTTCAGTTAATTTATGCTGGTGAATTTGATTCAATGTTGCATGTTTGTTCCACTTTTGCTTCCAACTTTGTTAAACTCTGTGCTGTGTTGCAAAGATTTCATGAAACAGCTTAAGGATGAATATAATCATTCGCTGGGCTTTTGTTACGTGCTCGTATTCCGTATTTTTGGAAAGCGGGGTGTGACAACAAGGTATACCTGCCACAACTCCTTCAGCTGTCTCAGCAATTGCAGCAGTCAAGTTGAAAGCCTGACCTCTCCTCGGAACAGCGGTCCTCTAACCGACAATCTGGCATTGAGGAGGAAGCGGTGGCCTAACTGGACCACGAGCTGGGCCTGCTTGCTGAACAGGACCCTTGGCTGCAAGAGTCACCTGCGGTTGCTGCGGACAATCGCGTACAAAATGATCAGCGACGCTACACCTAAAGCACCGGCGGTTAACGCGCCAACAATTCATACGCTCGTGCCCAGACAACTGACAGAAGTCACAAAAACCACCCCTGTGGAAGCCAGTAGAAGGATACGGAGCTGTCCTGACTGGATGAGTTGGGACAGGCCTCTGAACAGGACCACGAGAAGGCCTAGTAGCAGAATGCGGATCAGTCCACGGAGAAGGAACCAAACCACAACGAGCCCGCTTCTGAGCTCGAGCTGCTTCAAGAGCTTCAGCATAAGTACGCAGACGAAGAACGACCAGATGCCTCTTGATATCCTGCTCAAGCCCATTTGTGAATCTACGAGCCCTATCCTCTTCGGTTGCCACAAGAACAGCAGCAAAGCGGCTAAGCCTAGTAAACTCAGCAGCGTACTCATCCACTGACCTGGAACCCTGTTGCAAGAAAGTCCATGTTACAACATTGCATGAACAATTATGTAACAAATCCAAAATGGAACAATGACTTAACCTATTTTAGGACCAGGAATTGCTGTTCCATCTCAACTCGAGACTATTCGGGAAGAACTTCTCCAAGAATCCCCGAGTAAAAGTAGCCCAAGAAATAGGCCTCTCAAGACGCTCGACTCAGCCATCCACCAAATATGAGCCAAAACCACCAGCTAGATGGAAACAATGTCCACCCGACCAGCCTTGGCAACACGAGCCGCTAACAACAAGCGCTAAGTCCAGATCAACCACTGTTCAGCCTCCAAAGACGTCTCAGTGCCGGAAAAATGATCCGGATACATCTTCGTAAAATCTGTAACTGTTCCTGGGCGAGGCAGAAGATTTGCCTGCACAGGCGCAACAGGAGGCAGAACCCGGGCAGCTGCAAGGGCAGCCATCACAAGATCACTGTGATTTTGCTGCTGATTAATCAGCTGCTCAAGCACAGCAGTGAAAGCCTCAATCGGATCAACCTGCGACTGAGAAGTTGAACCTCGGGGAGCCATAGTCTGCACAAAACCAAACAATTAGCATCCAGAATCTGAGTTGGTATATATTACAGCTATGCATGCATGGTTGGTGAGATATTGTGCAGATCCCAGTTCGAACCAAGCTTGTCGAATATATTAGGCAACTAATACATTCGTCAAACCTGACGCTCTGATACCACTAAAAACACTGTCACGACCCGCTTCCCAAAAAGAATATGGAATATGGATACATAACAAAAGCCAACCGAATGATTTTCATCATCCATAAGCTATTCAAAAACCTTTACAATATCTCACACAAATAATCAGAGTCGGAAGCAAAAGTATCAACCAACATGCAAAATTGAAACAAAACACCAACAAAAATTTACTTGAAACCAAATATAATATTCTCAAATAAATCAGAGTCTGGAGAAAAACAATATCCTGGGTCACATCGCCCAAATAAAATGAATATCCAATAAACCAAATACACTTTAATCAATGTTCAAGCAACAATAAAATACTAATAATAAAGCAGAATCTCCAGCACTAATACATCATCTCGCCAATACCATCTGGCAGCCGTCCATCCTGATCTGTAATTAGTAAATTTGCTGAAGAAGGAGAAAAGAAGAAAATAATTACCCGTCAATTGCAAGTCGCGGGTCACAAATAATGTAGGATACAAGCACATAGGGAAACTAACTAGTAACATAGCAGTCAACTAGCTTGTTATCCTAACAGTACAGATGTTTATGTTAAAGATAGCGTCATATGGCAACTAACAGTCTCTAGTAACAGTAAACTCAGTATATCAGTGGATCAGGATAACAGTATAACAGTATCAGGCCAACACTATCAGTCCAACAGTATAATTCTAACAGTATATGTCTAACAGTATCAGTCTAACAGTAATATTTTATGTTCTTACAGTCTTGTGTGTATTACTAGCTAGGTAGCACTTCATCCGCCCCAAAATCATATCACATGGTTGATACAACAAATAGTTTCGCTTTTAAATTTCATAGTGGGCCATGATGGGGCAGTGTACTCAGGATCAGTAATAGTAGAAGTAGCAATAACAGTCAGAACCTAGTGGTTCTCTTCTACTCTACACCTTCCTAAGAGAAGTAATGTAGACAGGGTCAGTAACAGTAACAGTAACAGTAACAGTAAAAGTATGGAACACTAGTTCCCTTCCAATTACACGTTTTCATATTTTCCACTACTAGATCTTCCCTTAAGAAACCCCGACTTGGTTATTTTTATTATTGCCATCAAACATGCATGAATGTGTACGAAATAGTGTCAAACTAACATGGTATAATCAGTACTAGGTTCAGGGAAACAAATAAACATGCATAGACAATATACAGTCACACAAACGAGCAAAACAGTGTATGTTCATATTCAGGACCGCATGACAGTACAGTACTAAAACAGTGATTCTTGTCGCTACAGAAATGCAAATCAAGATATGTTGAAGGATCTAGAAAATAGACATCCACACGAATCCAACGAATATAATTAAGTCATATAGTAATTCACAACTTCTAAACTCAAAACAGGTTCGAAAACAGAAATCATGTTCAGTCAGAAATTAGGAAAACGAATTCTCGGTCCGGAAAACAGCAACAAAACTCATCAATTAAATCCAGGAAAAATCAAAATATAAAGTTTCATAATATTCCAGTAAGAATAGATCAGTCATACAAATGCATCAAGAAAACATAGTTTAGCAAATCTGGAAATCTCAACACTGCTGTACGAAAACTAAGATATCTCGCAATCAGTGAATCGAAATCCAATTCTGCCAAAGGGATATGAAAATACATAGAATTTACTAAGTTTCATATTTCACAAATAATTTTCATACAGTATAAGGAATCAATGTGAAAATAGGATTTTTTATAGAACAGCGAGCAAAATACAGCACGAGAAGATTTCAAAAAATAGCATGGAACATCACATAAAACTTATCAATAAAATTCATCAAAATTCTGGGTAATCTCTAACTTCATAAAGAAACACTGACCAAAATATTGGATGAAGATAATAGGTATAGAATAGTTCTTGAAAATAGTTTGTTAATAAAATTAACCCAAAACAGAATCTAAAATAGATCGACACCTCTGTACGAAAATAGCCATAACTCAGTCATACGAAATCCAAATAAAAAAAAAAAACCAGTGGGATTCGAAAATAGACAAAATTATCTAAAATTCATATTTTATACTGGAATCAAGATACTGGCTGAAGCATAGACGAAAACAGCAAACAAAACAGAACATCCAGAAAATACAGATTTCACACTTCAAAACAAGAACATCATAACTTCAAGAATATCGATCCAAACACATCCAAACTTGAAATACAACCTACCGAGCATCTAAACATCATGATTTAGGGTTATTAATATGTCCACACCTAATAGTTCACATGGGTCTTAATCCAAACACAAATTCACACGATTATTCACATACATGACTAAAAATCAAGAATTGGGCAATTCCTAGGTTATCACATATCAAGATTAGTGTCGCGAGTCATCTATCGCCAAATTATCACAATAGAGACAAAACTCATCAAGGAAGTCACAATCTTTGGTTGTCTCTAGACCTAACTACACTATAGGTGAACTTTTTGACTTGTATCAAACAAATGAATTGGAGTACAAGTTACTTGCCTTAATTAGGGGATGAAGAACGATGCAAATACGAAGAGAAGCGAAACCCAAGAACGAAATTCGCTACAAGCAACGAATCCAAGCCCAATGAACGAAAACTGCCCACGAACAATCTCCTTGAAGCAACGACGATCAAAGTGGCAAACACCCACTTTGAGAACACGGCAAGAAAGGATGATGCAAGAGTTGATGTTGATGGTGGTGATGGTGGTTGCCGACAACAAGCAAGGGAAGATGGAGGGCTCGGTTGTTGCAGGTTTAGTATGGCCGGAGGGGGTTGTGGTGGCCGGTAATGGGGCTCGACCTAGGGAGGGATGGTGTCGGGTTTGGGGGTCGATGCAGGCAGGGAACACAGAAAGGAAGGGGAGGCCGGGATTAGGAGAGGGAGAGAGAGATTTAGGGTTAGGGTTTAGGGTTTTAGGATTAGGGGTTTATATATAAGAGTTTAAAGTGGGTTAATGGGTTGTGGGTATTAGTATCTAGTAATAGGTATACAATTGGGTAATGGATATTGGGTCAAATAACAATAGGAATACAATTAGGATTGAGAATTTTGGCTTTGGAAATCTTATTAGGGGATAAAATAATGGGAAAAGGAAAATACAACCAAAATACCACCATAACACCACGAGAAAAATAAATTAAAGGGAACGAGACCAAAAATGAGGAAAAGATCAAAATGATGAAGAACGAGACAAAAGAGACAACCAATCAAACACAAGGAGCTCAAAATGAAATAAAAATGAATATATATATTGAAAACAAATCCAATATACGGTTCAGAAAAATACAAGAGATATAAAATTCATCGAAAATGAAAAAAATACACTCCAAAATACATAAAATGAAAAACAGGGGTTACAATCCTACCCACCTAACAGAAAAATTTCGTCCTCGAAATTCAAAAGAAAGATACATAGGGTAACCCCAAAAATAAGAAAAAAAAATACAACATAAAACCAAAACAACTACTCAAACAAATGAGAAAACTTCTGCTGAATTTCCTCCCCCAGCTCCCAAGTCGGCTCACCAGGCGAGTGAGGATTCCAGGCAACACGAACCAACTTGATGACCTTGTTCAAAGAACTTTCTCCCGCTGATCCACAATAACAACTGGCGGAATCTCACAAGTCAAATTCGGCCGAACGGTCAACTCAGAATAGTCGGTCACATGGCTCTCATCTCGGATATATCTCCTGAGTTGTGAGACATGGAAAACATCGTGCACTCCTGATAAAGCTGGCGGCAGTGCAAGACGATATGCCACCTTGCCTACTCGCTCCAAAATCTCAAACGGTCCAATAAACCTCGAGCTAAGCTTGCCCCCGCCACCGAACCGAATGACACAGCACCACGGCGATACCTTAAGGAAAACATGGTCACCAACAAACTCCAAAGCCCTACAATGGACAACTGCCTACCTTTTCTGCCTGTCCTGAGCTGCGTGCAAGTGCTTCCCGAACTGAACCACAACATCTATTGTCTTGGTGTTCAACTCTGGACCCAACAACTGCCTCTCACCGATGTCATCCCAGCACACTGGTGATCTGCACTTTGTCCATAGAGTGCCTCGAAAAGAGCAGCTTTAATACTGGCTTGAAAGCTGTTATTGTACGAGAACTCTACGAGATGCAAATGATCCTCCCAAGACCCACCAAACTGAAGCATGCTGGACTTTAACATGTCCTCAAGAATCTGAATAGTCTGCTCTGACTGTCTATCAGTGTGGGGATGAAGAGATGTATTGTACTTTCATTTACTCTCCAAACTGTTCTGAAGACTCTCCCAGAACTGAGAACTGAATCTCGTATCCCTGTCGGATACAATACGGACTGGAACCCCATGAAGTCTAATAATCTCTTGCATATACCTCTCAGCAAGGCTCTTAGTAGACTGACCGAGACGAAAAGGAATGAAGTGAGCACTCTTCTTCAAACGGTCGATAATGACCCAAATAGCATTATGACCCTTATGACTCCTCGGCAAAGCGGTCACAAAATCCATAGTGATATGTTCCCACTTCCACTCTGGAATAGGAAGCGGTTGAAGAAGTTCAGTGATTCTCTGATGTTCTCCTTAACTTGCTGACAGACCAAACACTGAGAAACAAACCGAGCAACAGCCCTCTTCATACCATGCAACTAGAAATGAAGCTTCAAATCCCGATACATCTTAGTACCACCAGAATGGATAGAATACGAAGACTGATGAGCTTCTTCAAGCAACCTCTGACGAACTTCACCCTTAGGAACAGATAACCGGGAACCAAAATAAAGCGAACCATCTGCATGAATAACCGTGTCTGTCCTGGACCTAGACTCAACCTCAGCTCGAAATCCTTGCAACTGTGCATCACTAGTCTGCCCCTCTTTAATCTGCTCAACAAGAGACGACTGAAGCTGGAGCTACAAACAACTTTGACCAGAACTTGGCAACACAACATCCAACTCCAACCTCCTCATCTGCTCAATGAGATCACTCTGTTGAGTAAGAAACATAACTGCTGGTATCCTACTCAAAGCATCAGGCTCCAAGTTTACTTTACCAGGACGATGTTGCAAACTGATGTCACAATCGGCCATAAGTTCCAATTAATGCCATTGCCTCATGTTCAACTCCTTCTGGGTGAAGACGTACTTGAGACTTTTGTGGTCTGTAAAGATCTCCACTCCGTCTCCAAGTAAATAATGTCTCCACTGCTTCAGAGCAAAGATCATTACTGCTAACTTCAAGTCATGAGTAGGATAGTTCTTCTTATGCGGCCTCAACTGCCTCGATGCATATGCAACAATACGGCCCTTCTGCATAAGAACTGCCCTAAGACCCTTACCAGAAGCATCACAGTGAACCACAAATCTGCCTGAACCATCTGGAATAGTCAACAGAGGCACTGACGTCAGTCTGTTCTTCAACTCAACAAAAGACTCATTGCACTCATCAGACCAACAAAACTTCTGATCCTTCCTAGTCAATTTAGTCAAAGGTCCTGCGATCTTCGAAAAATCCTGGACGAACTTCCGATAATAGCCAGCCAAACCAAGAAAACTCCTGACTTTTGAAACTACTTGGGAATAGGCCAATCCTTCACAACCTCAATCTTGGCAGGATCCACAGAAATACCATCTCCAGAAACAATGTGCCCCAAGAAAGAAATCCTGTCGAGCTAAAACTCGAACTTGCTAAGTTTTCCATAGAGTTGAATCTCTCTCAAAGTCTGCAGAACCACTATAAGATGCTCAGCATAATCTGCCCGATTCCGAGAATACACCAAAATATCATCAATGAAGACCACCATAAATCTATCCCAGAACTGAAAGAAAATCCGGTTCATAAGACTCATGAATACAGCCGGTGCGTTCGTGACCCCGAATGGCATCACAAGATACTCATAGTGCCGGTATCTAGTCCTGAAAGCAGTCTTCTGTATATCTGCAGCCTTCACCTTGACTTGGTGATATCCAGAACAAAGATCCAACATCGAAAAAACAGCAGCCCCACTCAGCTGATCAAACAAATCATCGATCCTGGGCAACAGATACTGATTCTTCACAGTAACTCTATTTAGCTCTCGACAATCCATGCATAGTCGACGACTACCATCTTTCTTGTCAACAAAAAGCACCGGAGCACCCCAAGGCAAAACACTAGGTCTGATGAAACCCAAATCAAGCAACTGTTGAATCTGCACCTTAAGCTCTGCCAGCTCAACCGGTGCCATCCTGTAGGGACTCTTCGATATCGGTTCTATTCCAGGCTAAAACTCAATACAGAATTCCACTTCCCTATCAGGGGGTAAGCAAGGCAACTCATCAGGAAAAACATCCAAGAAATCACGAACTACTAGAGGCACAGCCTCATAGCCTGAATGCATTTCCATCACACAATCCACCTGTTCAACTGCAGTCTTTGTTCGACAAAGAGAAGATTCTCCAGCATGGAACTCAAATTCTGCTCAATCTGGAATTCTGAAGACAACTTTCTTGGCACTGCAGTCAATGACGACATGGGCTTTACCCAACCAATCCATACCCAGAATAATGTCGAATCACGAATTTCCAATTATAATCAAGTTGGCTTTGAAATCAGCGTTACCAATAACAACGGAACATTGCCTGCACTCACGGGAACAACAAACAACTCCACCACCTGTCATGATGTTCCAAGCCTCTGACATGTTGCTACACTCCAACTGATGGCGAGCGATAATCGAGAGGAGACAAAAGA
Organism: Hemerocallis citrina; assembly: GCA_017893485.1. Classification (NCBI taxonomy): domain Eukaryota; kingdom Viridiplantae; phylum Streptophyta; class Magnoliopsida; order Asparagales; family Asphodelaceae; genus Hemerocallis; species Hemerocallis citrina. The sequence continues at coordinate 232,612,266 of CM030361.1, read as the reverse complement.
ATGTGATGCCCCAGAATCAAAAAGAACATGGGCAGGAAAAGAGCAAACAAGGATGATACCTAAAAGAATCAAAAGACAAAGAGAAAGAATAAAGAATCAAGGGTAAGGGAAAAACAACAATGCAGGAAAAATAGCAAAAGGAAGCAAAGCAAGACTAAAAGAAAGAAAACAAAAGAGAACTGAAACATCAAAACAACAAAACAAGGTATACCTGCCATAACTCCTTCAGCTATCTCAGCATCTGCAGCAGTCAAGTTGAAAGCCTAACCTCTCCTCGGAACAACGGTCCTCTGACTGACAATCTGGCATTGAGGAGGAAGTGGTGGCCTAATTGGACCACGAGCTGGGCCTGCATACTGAACAGGACCTTTCGCTGGAAGAGCCACCTGCTGTTTTTGTGGACAATCGCGTACAGAATGATCAGCGGCGCCACACCTAAAGCACCGGCGGTTGACGCGCCAACAATTCTTACGCTCATGCCCTGACATCTGACCGAAGTTGCAAAAACCACCCCTCCGGAAGCCAGCAGAAGGATACGGAGCTGTCCTGACTGGATGGATTGGGACAGGCCTTCGAACAGGACCACCAGAAGGCCTAGCTGCAGAATGCAGAACAGTCCATAGAGAAGGAACCAAACCACCGCGAGCCTCCTCCTGAGCTCGAGCTGCTTCAAGAGCTTCAACATAAGTACGCAGATGAAGAGAGACCAGATGCCTCTTGATATCCTGGTCAAGCCCATTTGTGAATCTACGAGCCCTATCCTCTTCGGTTGCCACAAGAACGGCAGCAAAGCGGCTAAGGCTAGTAAACTCAGCAGCGTACTCATCCACTGACCTGGAACCCTGTTGCAAGAAATTCCATGTCACAACATTGCATGAACAATTATGTAACAAATCCAAAATGGAACAATGACTTAAACTGTTTTAGGACCAAGAATTGTTGTTCCATCTCAACTCGAGTACTACTAGGGAAGAACTTCTCCAAGAATCACCGAGTAAAAGTAGCCCAAGCAATAGTCCTCTCAAGATGCTCTGACTTAGCCATCCACCAAATATGAGCCAAATCCACGAGCTAGATGGAAACAACGTCCACCCGATCAGCCTCGGCAACACGAGCCGCAAACAACAAGCGCTCAGTCCGGTTTAACCATTGTTCAGCCTCCAAAGGCATCTCAGTGTCAGAAAAATGATCGGGATGTAGCCTCATAAAATCTGTAACTATCCCTGGGCGAGGTGGAAGATTTGCCAGCACAGGCGCAACAGGTGGCGAAACCCGGGCAGCTTATAAGGCAGCCATCACAAGATCACTGTGGGTTTTTTGCTGATTAATCAGCCGCTCAAGCACAGCAGTGAAAGCCTCAATCGGATCAACCTGCAACTAAGAAGTAGGACCTCGGGGAGCCATAGTCTGCACAAAACCAAACAATTAGCATCCAGAATCTGAGTTGGTATATATTTCATTTATGCATGCATGGTTGGTGTGATATTGCGCAGATCCCAGTTCGAACCAAGCTTGTCTAATATATTAGGCAACTAATACATTAGTCAAACCTGACGCTCTGATACCACTAAAAACCCTATCATGCCCTACTTCCCAAAAAGAATACGAAATACAGATACGTAACAAAAGCCCAGCAAATGATTTTCATCATCCATAAGCTGTTGAATAACCTTGATAATATCTCACACAAATAATTAGATTCGAAAGCAAAAGTATCAACCAACTTGCAAAATTGAAACAAAACACCAACAGAAATTTACTTGAAGTCAAATACGATATTCTCAAATAAATCAGAGTCTGGAGAAAAACAATATCCTGGGTCACATCAACAAAATACAATGAATATCCAATAAACCAAATACACTTTAATCAATGTTCAAGCAACAATAAAATACTAATAATAAAGCAAAATCTCCAGCACTAATACATCATCTCGCCAATACCATCTGGTAGTCGTCCATCCTGATATGCAATTAGTAAAATTGCAGGAGAAGGAGAAAAGAAGAAAACAAGTACCCATCAATTGCAAGTCACGAGTCACAGATAATATAGGATACAAGCACATGAGGAAACTAACTAATAACATGGCAGTCAACTAGCATGGTATCCTAACAGTACAATTGTTTATGTCAAAGGTAGTGTCATATGGCAACTAATGGTCTCTAGTAACAGTAAACTCAGTATATCAGTGAACCAGGATAACAGTATAACAGTATCAGTCCAACAGTATCAGTCTAACAGTAACAGTTTTATGTTCTTACAGTCTTGTGTGTATTACTTACTAGGTAGCACTTCATGCACCTAAAAATCATATCACATGGTTGCTACAACAAATAGTTTCGCTTTTAGATTTCATAGTGGACCATGATGGGGCAGTGTACTCAGGATCAGCAACAGTAGCAGTAACAGTAACAGTCAGAACCTAGTGGTTCTCTTCTACTTTACACCTTCCTAGGGGAAGTAATTTAGACAGAGTCAGTAATAGTAATAGTCGCAGTAACAGTATGGAACACTAGTTCCCTTCCAAGTCCACGTTTTTATATTTTCCACTACTAGATCTTCCCTTAAGAAACCTCGACTTAGTTATTTTTATTATGGTCATCAAACATGCATGAATGTGTACGAAATAGTGTCAAACTAACATGGTATAATCAGTACAAGGTTTAAGGAAACAAATAAACATGCATAGACTATATATACAGTCACACAAACGAGCAAAACAGTGTATGTTCATATATCAGGACAGCATGACAGTACAGTACTAAAATAGTGATTCTTGTCGCTACAGAAATGTAAATCAAGATCCGTCGAAGGATCTGGAAAATAAACATCCACACGAATCCAACGAATATAATTAAGTCATATAGTACTTCACAACATCTTAACTCAAAATAGGTTCGAAAACAGAAATCATGTTCAGTCAGAAATCAGGAAAACGAATTCTCAGTCCGGAAAACAGCATCAAAACTCATCAATTAAATCTAGGAAAACTCTGAGGTATTCCCCGATATGTTTAGAATAAAAATATAATGTTTCATAATATTCCAATAAGAATAGATCAGTCATCAAAAATACAAAAGCATCAAGAAAACATAGCTTAGCAAATCTGGAAATCTCAACACTCCTGTACGAAACTAAGATATCTCGCAATCAGTGAATCGAAATCCAATTTTGCCAACTGGATATGAAAATACATAGAATTTACTAACTTTCATATTTCACAAATAATTTTCATATAGTATAAGGAATCATGGTCAAAATAGGATTACTATAGAACAGCAAGCAAAATACAGCACGAGAAGATTTTAAAAAATAGCATGGAACATCACATAAAACTTATCAATAAAATTCATCAAAATTCTGGGTGATCCCTAACTTCAAAAAAGAAACACTGACCAAAATATTGGATCAAGATAATATGTATAAAATAGTTCTTGAAAATAGTTTGTTAATAAAATTAACCCAAAATAGAATCTGAAATAGATCGACACCTCTGTACGAAAACAGCCATAACTCAGTCAAACAAAATCCAAATCAAGAAAAACCAGTGGGGTTTGAAAATAGACAAAATTATCTAAAATTCATATTTTATACTGGAATCAAGATACTGGCTGTAGCATAGACGAAAACAGCAAACAAAACAGAACATCCAGAAAATACAAATTTCACACTTCAAAACAAGAACATCATAACTTCAAGAATATTGATCCAAACACATCCAAACTTGAAATACAACCTACCAAGCATCTAAACATCATGATTTAGGGTTATTAACATGTCCAAACCTAATAATTCACATGGGTCTTAATCTAAACACAAATTCACACAATTATTCACATACATGACTAAAAATCAAGAATTGGGCAATTCCTAGATTAGCACATATCAAGATTTGTGTCATGAGTCATCTGTGGTCAAATTATCACAATAGAGACAAAAATCATCAAGGAAATCACAATCTTTGGTTGTCTCTAGACCCAACTACACTATAGGTGAACTTTTTGACTTGTACCAAGCAAATAAATTAGAGTACATGTTACTTGCCTTAATTAGGGGATGAAGAACGATGCAAATATGAAGAGAAGCGAAACCCATGAACGAAATCTGCTACAAAAAACGAATCCAAGCCCAACGAATGAAAACTACCCACGAACGATCTCCTTGAAGCAACGACGATCAAAGTGGCAAACACCCACTTTGAGAACACCACAAAAAAGGATGATGGAAGAGTTGCTGTTGGTGGTGGTGATGGTGGTTGCCGGCAACAAGCAAGGGAAGATGGAGGGCTCGGTTGTAGGAGGTGTAGTATGGCCGGAGGGGGTTATGGTGGCCGGTAATATGGCTCGGCCTAGGGAGGGATGGTGTCGGGTTTGGGGGTTGATGCAGGCCGGGAGCACACAAAGGAAGGGGATGTCGGGATTAGGAGAGGGAGGGAGAGATTTAGGGTTAGGGTTTAGGGATTTAGGATTAGGGGTTTATAAATACGAGTTTAAAGTGGGTTAATGGGTTGTGGGTATTAGTATCTAGTAATATGTATACAATTGGGTAATGGATATTGGGTCAAATAACAATAGGAATACAATTAGGATTGAGAATTTTAGCTTTGGAAATCTTATTAGGGGATAAAATAATGGGAAAAGGAAAATACAACCAAAATACCACCATAACACCAAGAGAAAAATAAAATAAAGGAAACGAGACCATAAATGAGGAAAAGATCAAAATGATGAAAAACGAGACAAAAGAGACAACCAATCAAACACAAGGAACTCAAAATGAAATAAAAACGAATATATATTGAAAACAAATCCAATATACGGTTCAGAAAAATACAAGAGATATAAAATTCATCGAAAATGAAAAAAATACACTCCAAAATACATAAATTGAAAAACAGGGGTTACAATCCTACCCACCTAACAGAAAAATTTCGTCCTCGAAATTCAAAAGAAACATACATAGAGTAACCCAAAAAACAAGAAAAAAAAGGCAACACAAAACCAAAACAACTACTCAAACAAATGAGAAAACTTCTGCTGAATTTCCTCCTCCAGCTCCCAAGTCGACTCACCGGGCGAGTGAGGATTCAAAGCAATAGGAACCAATTTGATGACCTTGTTTTTAAGCACTTTCTCCTGCTGATCCACAATAGCAACTGGTGGAATCTCACAAGTCAAATCGCCGAACGGTCAACTCAGAATAGTCGATCATGTGGCTCTCATCTCGGATATATCTCCTGAGTTGTGAGACATGGAAAACATCGTGCAATCCTGATAAAGTTGGCGGCAATGTAAGACTATAGGCCACCTTGCCTACTCGCTCTAAAATCTCAAACGGTCCAATAAACCACGGACTAAGCTTGCCCCTGCCACCGAACCGAATGACACCGCGCTACGGCGATACTTTAAGGAAAACATGGTCACCAACAACAAACTCCAAAGCTCTACGATGGACATCCGCCCACCTCTTCTGCCTGTCCTGAGCTGCCTGCAAGTGCTTCCTGATCTGAACCACAACATCCATTATCTTGGTGATCAACTCTGGACCCAACAAATTCCTCTCACCAATGTCATCCCAGCACACTGGGGATCTGCACTTCCATCCATAGAGTGCCACAAACGGAGCAGCTTTAATACTGGCTTGAAAGCTGTTATTGTACGAGAACCCCATGAGATGCAAATGATCATCCCAAGACCCACCAAACTGAATCAAGCAGGACCTCTGAATAGTCCGCTCTGACTGTCCATCAATCTGGGGATGAAAAGCTGTATTGTACTTTAATTTACTCCCCAAACTATTCTAAAGACTCTCCCAGAACTGAGATCTGAATCTCGTATCCCTGTCGAATACAATACTGACTAGAACCCCATAAAATCTAACAATCTCTTGCATATACCTCTTAAAAAGGCTCTCGGTAGACTGACCGACACGAAAAGAAATGAAGTGAGCACTTATCGTCAAACGGTCGACAATCACCCAAATAGCATTATGACCCTTAGGACTCCCCGGCAAAGCGGTCACAAAATCTATAGTGATATATTCCCACTTCCACTCTGGAATAGGAAGCGGTTGAAGAAGTCCAATGGTTCTCTGATGTTCTGTCTTAACCTGCTGACAGACCAAACAATGAGAAACAAATCGAGCAACAGCCCTCTTCATACCATGCCACCAGAAATGAAGCTTCAAATCCCGATACATCTTAGTATCGCCAGGATGGATAGAATACGAAGAATGATGAGCTTTTTCAAGTAACCTCTGAAGAACTTCACCCTTAGGGAGACATAACTGGGAACCAAAACGAAGCGAACCATCTGCATGAATAACCATGTCCGTCCTGGAACTAGACTCAACCTCAGCTCAAAATCCCTGCAACTGTGCATCACTAGTCTGTGCCTCTTTAATATGCTCAACAAGAGACGACTGAAGCTGGAGCGCCAAACAACTCCAACCAGAACTCGCAAACATAACATCCAACTCCAACATCCTCATCTACTCAATGAAATCACTCTGTTGAGAAAGAAACATAACTGCTGGTCTCCTGCTCAAAGCATCAGGCACCAAGTTTACTTTACCAGGATGGTATTACAAACTGATGTCATAATCGGCCATAAGTTCCAACCAACGCCTTTGCCACATGTTCAACTCCTACTGGGTGAAGACATACTTGAGACTTTTGTGGTCTGTAAAGATCTCCACTCGGTCTCCAAGTAAATAATGTCTCCACAGCTTCAGAGCAAAGATCACTGCCGCTAACTCCAAGTCATGAGTAGGATAGTTCTTCTCAGGCGGCCTCAACTGCCTCGATGCATACACAACAACACGGCCCTTCTGCATAAGAACTACCACAAGACCCTTACCAGAAGCATCACAGTGAACCACAAATCCGCCTGAACCATCTGGAATAGTCAACACGGGCACCGACGTCAATCTATTCTTCAACTCAACAAAAGCATCATTGCACTCATCAGACCAACAAAACTTCTGATCCTTCCCAGTCAATTTAGTCAAAGGTCTTGCTATCTTAGAAAAATCCTGGATGAACTTCCGATAATAGCCAGCCAAACCAAGAAAACTCCTGACTTCTGAAATTAACTTGGGAATAGGCTAATCCTTTACAACCTCAATCTTGGCAGGATCCACAGAATTACCATTGCCAGAAACAATGTGCCCCAAGAAAGAAATCCTGTCGAGCCAAAACTCGCACTTGCTGAGTTTCCCATAGAGCTGATTCTCTCTCAAAGTCTGCAGAACCACTCTAAGATGCTCAGCATGATCTTCCGATTCTGAGAATACACCGAAATATCATCAATGAAGACCACCACAAATCTATCCCAGAACTGAGAGAAAATTCGATTCGTAAGACTCATGAATACAGCCGGTGCGTTCGTGACCCCGAATGGCATCAGAAGATACTCATAGTGACGGTATCTAGTCTGAAAGCAGTCGTCTGTATATCTGCAGCCTTCACCTAGACTTGGTGATATCCAGAACAAAGATCCAACTTCGAGAAAACAGCAGCCCCACTCAGCTGATCAAACAAATCATCGATCCTGGGCAACAAATACCGATTCTTCATAGTAACTCTGTTTAGCTCTCGACAATCCATGCATAGTCGACGACTACCATCTTTCTTGTCAACAAAAAGCACCAGAGCACCTCAAGGCAAAACACTAGGTCTGATGAAACCCAAATCAAGCAACTGTTGAATCTGCACCTTAAGCTCTGCCAGCTCAACCGGTGCCATCCTGTAGGGACTCTTCGATATCGGTTCTGTTCCAGGCTGAAACTCAATACAGAATTCCACTTCCTTATCAGGGGGTAAGCCAAGCAACTCATCTAGAAAAATATCCAAGAAAACCCGAACTACTAGAGGTGCAGCCTCACAGCCTGAGTGCAATTCTATCGCACAATCCACCTGTTCAACTGCAGTCTTTGTTCGACCAAGAGAAGATTTTTCGGCATGGAACTCAAATTCTGCTCGATATGAAATTCTGAAGACAGCTTTCTTGGCACGGCAATCAATGACGGCATGGGCTTCACCCAACCAATCCACACCCAGAATAATGTCGAATCTCGAATTTCTAATTATAATCAGGTTGGCTTTGAAATATGCTTCTCCAATAACAACGGAACATTGCCTGCACTCATGGGAACAACTGACAACTCTACCACCTGTCACGATGTTCCAAGCCTCTAACATGTTGCTACACTCCAGCTAATGGCGAGCAACAAATCGAGAGGAGAAAAAAGAATGGGTTGCCCCAGAATCAAAAGAACATGGACAGGAAAGGAGAAAACAAGGATGATACCTAAAAGAATCAAAAGACATGGAGAAATAATAGAGAATCAAGGGTAAGGGAAAAATAACAATGTAGGAAAAATAGCAAAAGGAAGCAAAGCAAGACTAAAAGAAAGAAAACAAAAACATAAATGAAACATCAAAACAACAAAACAAGGTATACCTGCCACAACTCCTTCAGCTGTCTCAGCATCTGCAGCAGTCAAGTTGAAAGCCTAACCACTCCTCGGAACAGCGGTCCTCTGACCAACAATTTGGCATTGAGGAGGAAGTGGTAGCCTAATTGGACCACGAGCTGGGCCTGCTTACTGAACAGGACCCTTCGCTGGAAGAGCCACCTGCTGTTTTTGTGGACAATCACGTACAGAATGATCAGCGGCACCACACCTAAAGCACCGGCGGTTGGCGCGCCAACAATTCTTATGCTCATGCCCAGGCATCTGACCGAAGTCATAAAAACCACCCCTCCGGAAGGCAGCAGAAGGATACGGAGCTGTCCTGACTGGATGGGTTGGGATAGGCCTCCGAACAGGACCACCAGAAGGCCTAGCAGCAGAATGCAGAACAGTCCGTAGAGAAGGAACCAAACCCCCACGAGTCTCCTCCTGAGCTTGAGCTGCTTCAAGAGCTTTAGCATAAGTACGCAGATGAAGAAAGACCAGATGCCTCTTGATATCCTGGTCAAGCCCATTTGTGAATCTACGAGCCCTATCCTCTTCGGTTGCCACAAGAACGGCAACAAAGCGGCTAAGCCTAGTAAACTCAGCAGCGTACTCATCCACTGACCTGGAACCCTGTTGCAAGAAAGTCCATGTCACAACAATGCATGAACAATTATGTAACAAATCCAAAATGGAACAATGACTTAACCTGTTTTAAGGCTAGGAATTGCTGTTCCATCTCAACTCGAGTACTACTGGGGAAGAACTTCTCCAAGAATTCTCGAGTAAAAGTAGCCCAAGCAATAAGCCTCTCAAGACGCTCTGACTTAGCCATCCACCAAATATGAGCCAAATCCACCAGCTGGATGGAAACAACGTCCACCCGATCAGCCTCGACAACACGAGCCGCTAACAACAAGCGCTCAGTCGGATCAACCACTGTTCAGCCTCCAAAGGCATCTCAGTGTCGGAAAAATGATCAGGATGCAGCCTCATAAAATCTGTAATTGTTCCTGGGCGAGGTGGAAGATTTGCCTGCACAGGCGCAACATGAGGCAGAACCCGGGTAGCTTCAAGGGCAGCCATCACAAGATCACTGTGGTTTTGCTGCTGATTAATCAGCCGCTCAAGCACAGCACTGACAGCCTCAATTGGATCAACCTGCGACTGAGAAGTAAAACATTGGGGAGCCATAGCCTGCACAAAATAAAAAACAATTAGCATCCAGAATCTGTGCTGGTATTTATTTAATTTATTCATGGATGGTTGGTGAGATATTACGCAGATCCCAATTTGAACCAAGCTTGTCTAATATATTAGGCAACTAATACATTAGCCAAACTTGATGCTCTGATATCACTAAAAATCCTATCATGCCCCGCTTCCCAAAAAGAATACGGAATACGAATACGTAACAAAAGCCCAACGAATGATTTTCATCATCCATAAGATGTTCAAAAACCTTTACAATATCTCACACAAATAATCAGAGTCGGGAGCAAAAGTAGCAACCAACATGCAAAATTGAAACAAAACACCAATAGAAATTTACTTGAAACCGAATACAATATTCTTAAATAAATCAGAGTCTGGAAAAAAACAATATCCTGGGTCACATCGCCCAAATACAATGAATATCCAATAAACCAAATACACTTTAATCAATGTTCGAGCAACAATAAAATACTAATAATAAAGTTGAATCTCCAGTACTAATACATCATCTCGCCAATACCATCTGGCAATCGTCCATCCTGATCTACTAATAGTAAATTTGCAAGAGAAGGAGAAAAGATGAAAACAAGTACCTGTCATTTGCAAGTCGCTGGTCACAAATAATATAGGATACAAGCACATGGGAAAACTAACTAATAACATGGCAGTCAACTAGCATGGTATCCTAACAGTACAGTTGTTTATGTCAAAGGTAGTGTCATATGGCAACTAACAGTGTCTAGTAACAGTAAACACAGTATATCAGTGAATCAGGATAATAGTATAATAGTATCAATCTAACAGTATCAGTCTAACAGTAACAGTTTTATGTTCTTACAGTCTTGTGTGTATTACTAGCTAGGTAGCACTTCATGCGCCCCAAAATCATATCATATGGTTGCTACAACAAACAGTTTCGCTTTGAGATTTCATAGTGGACCATGATGGGGCAGTGTACTCAGGATCAGTAACAGTAGCACTAACAGTATCAGTCAGAACCTAGTGGTTCTCTTCTACTCTACACCTTCCTAAGGGAAGTAATGTAGACAGTGTCAGTAACAGTAACAGTAACAGTGACAGTAACAGTAACCGTACCAGTATGGAACATTAGTTCCCTTGCAAGTGCACGTTTCCATATTTTCCACAACTACATCTTCCTTAAGAAATCCCGGTTTGGTTATTTTTATTATGGTCATCAAACATGGATGAATGTGTACGAAATAGTGTCAAACTAACATGGTATAATTGGTACTAGGTTCAGAGAAACAAATAAATATGCATAGACAATATACAGTTACACAAACGAGCAAAACAGTGTATGTTTATATTCAGGACAACATGACAGCACTGTACTAAAATAGTGATTCTTGTCGCTACAGAAATGCAAATCAAGATCCGTCGAAGGAACTAGAAAATAGACATCCACACGAGTCCAACGAATATAATTAAGTCATATAGTACTTCACAACATCTTAACTCAAAACAGGTTCGAAACAGAAATCATGTTCAGTCAGAAATCAGGAAAACGAATTCTCAGTCAGGAAAACAGCATCAAAACTCATCAATTAAATCCAGGAAAAATCTGAGGTATTCCCGCTATATGCTTAGAATCAAAATATAAAGTTTAGCATCAAGAAAACATAGTTTAGCAAATTTGGAAATCTCAACACTGCTGTACGAAAACTAAGATATCTCCCAATCAGTGAATCGATATCCAATTCCACCAAAGTGATATGAAAATACATAGAATTTACTAGCTTTCATATTTCACAAATAATTTTCATACAGAATAAGGAATCATGGTGAAAATAGGATTCTTTATAGAACAGCGAGCAAAATACAACACGAGAAGATTTTAGAAAGTAACATGGAACATCAAATAAAACCTATCAATAAAATTCATCAAAATTCTGGGTAATCCCTAACTTCATAAAGAAACATTAACCAAAATATTGGATCAAGATAATATGTATAGAATAGTTCTTGAAAATAGTTTCTTAATAAAATTAACCCAAAACAGAATATGAAATAAATCGACCCCTCTGTACGAAAACAGCCATAACTCAGTCATACAAAATCCAAATCAAGAAAAACTAGCGGGGTTTGAAAATAGAAAAAATTATCTAAAATTTATATTTTATACAGGAATCATTATACTGGCTGTAGCATAGACAAAAACAGCAAACAAAACAGAACATCTAGAAAATACAGATTTCACACTTCCAAACAAGAACATCATAACTTCAAGAATATTGATCCAAACACATCCAAACTTGAAATACAATCTACCAAGCATCTAAACATCATGATTTAGGGTTATTAACATGACCACACCTAATAATTCAGATGGGTCTTAATCCAAGCATAAATTCACACAATTATTCACATACATGACTAAAAATCAAGAATTGGGCAATTCCTAGGTTATCACATATCAAGATTTGTGTCATGAGTCATCTATGGTCAAATTATCACAATAGAGACAAAATCCATTAAGGAAATCATAATCTTTGGTTGTCTCTAGACCCAACTACACTATAGGTGAACTTTTTAACTTGTATCAAATAAATAAATTGGAGTACAAGTTACTTGCCTTAATTAGAGGATGAAGAACGATACAAATATGAAGAGAAGCGAAACCCACGAACGAAATCCGCTACAAGCAACGAATCCGAGCCCATTGAACCAAAACTATCCACGAACGATCTCCTTGAAGCAACGACGATCAAAGTGGCAAACACCCACTTTGAGAACACCACAAGAAATGTTGATGCAAGAGTTGATCTTGATGGTGGTGATGGTGGTTGCCAGCAACAAGCAAGGGAAGATGGAGGGCTCGGTTGTAGGAGGTGTAGTATGGCCGGAGGGGGTTGTAGTGGCTGGTAATACGGCTCGGCCTAGGGAGGGATGGTGTCGGGTTTGGGGGTTGATGCAGGCCGGGAGCACGCAAAGGAAGGGGAGGCCAGGATTAGGAGAAGGAGAGAGAGATTTAGGGTTAGGGTTTAGGGTTTTAGGATTAGGGGTTTATGTATGGGAGTTTAAAGTGGGTTAATGGGTTGTGGGTATTAGTATCTAGTAATAGGTATACAAATGGGTAATGGATATTGGGTCAAATAACAATAGGAATACAATAAGGATTGAGATTTTTTGCTTTGGAAATCTTATTAGGGGATAAAATAATGGGAAAAGGAAAATACAACCAAAATACCTTCATAACACCAAGAGAAAAATAAAATAAAGGGAACGAGACCAAAAATGAGGAAAAGATCAAAATGATGAAAAACGAGATAAAAGAGATAACCAATCAAACACAAGGAGCTCAAAAAGAAATAAAAACGAATATATATTGAAAACAAATCTGTTATACGATTCAGAAAAATACAAGAGATATAAAATTCACCGAAAATGAAAAAAAATACACTCCAAAATACATAAAATGAAAAACAAGGGTTACAATATTGATATTGCAGCTCTACAATATGCTTTATAATTTCTGTATCTGAGCTGATCCCCGTATTTTCTCTTGGAGATGCCCCAGCCAGAGTAAGGGTTAGTTTTGATAGTGGGATGGTCGTAAATCATATTGTTGCACTTTTGCAACTTATGTTTATGAAATTATTCCTATGTCTGACCTAACCCCATTGTGATTGTTCTTTTACTAACTTTTATGGTTCAACTGGATGTCGAGGAGGAAAATCTGCCACCTGATGTCCAGGAGGCAAGCATGCAGCCGGGCATCGATAAAGGAGAGCCCATGATGCAAGAGTCGAGGAATAAAGCGGAGGAGCCAACGGTGGTGACCTCAATGTCGAGGTGAGAATTCAGCGGGATGTCCAAGTACAAGGTTCACATCGATTGCAAAAGGAAGAAGGTAACCTTAGCTACACCCGAGACATCGGAGATTGTGTTTCAAGGGAAGAAGAAAAAATGGAAGAATGTTGGTTGCTACAACCGGGAGTAAAGTGCAAAAGGAAGTCAAGGGGATACCCATTGTACGAGACTTTTCACTCGTATTTTTGGAGGAGTTACCGGGATTACCCCCACCAAGGGATGTAGAGTTTAGTATCGTGACCCAGCCAGGCAGTGCACCCGTATCGAAGATGCCATATCGTATGGCACCGGTGGAACAAAATTAAGTCAAAAAGTAAATAAAGGAATTACTGTAGAAGGGACTCATCAGGCCTAGTGCCTCTCCTTGGAGAGCGCCGGTACTACTAGTCAAAAAGAAAGACGGGTCATCAAGGATGTGTATTGACTATCGGGAAATGAACAAAGTCATAGTCCAAAACAAATATCCAATTTCCAGATTCGACGACTTGTTCGAACAGCTACAAGGAGCCACAGTATTCTCAAAGAAAGATCTACAGTTAGGTTACCATCAGGTCTGTGTCAAGGAGGAAGACATACCGAAGACAGCTTTCAGGACACGACATGGACGCTATGAGTTTCTGGTGATGCCATTTTGGAGTGACTAATGCTCCAGCTATTTTCATGGATTTAATGAATCGAGTCCTACGGCCATTTATCGACTCATTTGTGGTGGTCTTCATAGACGATATTTTGGTGTACTCAAAGACTGAGGAAGATCACGCCGAATATTTGTCTGCAGTTTTGAGCAAGCTTCAAGAGCAAGGGTTGTACGCAAAGCTTTCCAAGTGCGAATTCTGAAAGTCGGAAGTAGCTTTCGCCATGTCCTTTCTAAGGAGGGAGTGGCCACTGACCCACAAAAGATAGAGGTGGTGAAGGATTGGCCTCAACTAAGTACAGTGAAGGAAATGATGATCTTTTTGGGTTTGACTGGGTACTATAGGAAGTTCATTAAGGATTATGCCAAGATTGTGGTACTCCTCACAGCTTTGACCAGAAAGGACAAGAAGTTTGAATGGACTGATAAGTGTGAAGCCTGTTTCCAGGAGCTAAACAACCGACTAATATCAGCCCCAGTTTTGGTCTTACCTTAACCAGATAAAGGGTATGTGATCTACAGCGATGCATCTCATTTGGGTTTCAGATGCATTTTGATGCAAGAAGGGAATGTCATTGCCTATGGATCGAGGCAGCTTAGACCACGCAAGAAGAATTATCCAACTCACGACTTAGAGCTAGCTGCTATCATCTTTGCCTTGAAGATATGGAGACATTATATCTATGGAGAAAGGGTGGAGATGTACACCGACCACAAGAGCTTAAAGTTAATCTATCAGCAGAAGGACTTAAATCTGAGGCAGAGGCGATGGTTGGAAGTGTTGGAAGACATCAGGCCAGAGATTTTGTACCATCCAGGAAAGGCCAACGTAGTGGCAGATGCACTCAGCAGGAACCAGATCCTTTCCATGCTAACAACCAGGAGGAAGGAGTTAGAAGAAGAGATAAGGAGAGCCAGTATTGAGATGATTTCTGAACAGTTGGGGGCTATGTTAGCTCGACTAGAACTCCAACAAAGTCTAATGGACCGAGTGAAGAGGAGTCAAGATGGCGATGCGGAGACACAGGCACTCAAGGAGCAAGTGAATGAAGGGAAACTTCCCGAGTTCAATGTTAAGGAAGGAGTGCTATGGTTTGGAGATCAGTTGTGTGTGCCAAAGGCGAGGGATCTTAGGGAGGAGATCAAGAAGGAAGCACATACCACCTTACTGGCAGTTCATCCAGGAAGCATGAAGATGTATCTAGACGTGAAGCCATTCTACTGGTGGGCTGGAATGAAGCAAGATATAGCGGAGTTTGTAGCCAGATGTCTCATTTGTCAGAGGGTAAAGGCAGAAAATCGAAAGCCCGGAGGGTTACTACAGCCCTTGCCCATTCCAGTATGGAAGTGGGAGGACATCAGTATGAATTTTGTTACAGGATTACCAAGGAGTCTCAAGGGGAATGATTCCATTTAGGTGATCGTGGACCGGTTAACGAAATCAGCGCATTTTATACCGGTGAAGACAACCTGGTCTATGGAGAAGTTAGCAGAAGTCTACATTCAGGAAATCTTGAAACTACATGGTGTGCTAGTATCTATAGTTTTTGACAGAGACGTGAGGTTTACCTCATGGTTTTGGAAGAGTCTACAGACAGCATTGGGGACGATGATTGATTTCAGCACTGCTGTTCATCCACAAACCGATGGACAAACAGAAAAGGTGAACAGAATTTTGGAGGATATCCTCCGAGCATGCATCTTGGACTTCGGAGGGAGCTGGGACAAGCACCTAGCGCTGGTTGAATTTGCTTACAATAATAGCTACCAGGCTAGTATCGGGATGGCTCCATTTGAAGCTCTGTACGGGAGAAAGTGTAGGACACCCATATGCTGGTATGAAGTGGACAAGAGGTAGGTGTTCGGACCAGAAATTGTACAACAAACTTCGGAGAAGGTTGAATTGATAAGAAAAAGGCTACAGATCGTGCAGAGTAGGCAGAAGAGCTATGCCGACACCCGCCGTAGAGAGCTATAATTTGAGAAAGGAGATTCCGTATTCTTGAAGGCCTCGCCGACCAAAAGCGTAGTTAGATTTGGAAGGGGTGGCAAGCTGGCCCCGAGATACATTGGACCCTACAAAATCTTGAAAAGGATTGGGAAGGCTGCCTACAGGTTGGAACTACCCCCCGAGTTAGCCCAGGTGCATAATGTTTTCCACGTCTCCATGCTAAGGAAGTACGTGCCAGACCCGAGTCATCGACTACCCGAAATCCCAGAAGACTTGCAAGTGGATCACTCCTACAAGGAACGGCCTATGCAGATAATAAATCGTCAGGAGAAGGTACTGAGAAACAAGATCATTCTGATGGTAAAGGTTCTCTGGAGGAATCAATTCGTCGAATAAGCTACTTGGGAGCCAGAGGGCCGAATGCAGGAGACTCACTCGTTGTTGTTTGTGAAAAAATTTTCTTTTTCTTTCTTGTTTTCTCCCACTAAGGATAGTTCTAAGGACAGAACTATTCTAAGAAGAGAGTGATATAACAACCCTGATTTTTGACGAATGCGTCTTGTAAACGAAATGAGCACTATTAGTTGTGGAGATTATATTTTTTGTTAAAGAAATTGTTTTTCTCTCACTAATAGCTTACATTGTGCATATGAATATGCCTATGTATGTATATATTTATGTGAGTACTTGTTGAATTGGACTTGTGAACCCAAATGAAACCAAACAAACCCAACCACACTTGAACCAACGCCATATGGGTCAAGCCCTAGGGTTGCTGGCCACCTTATGGACGGAAACAAGAGAGAAAGTTTGAGGCTAGGGTTTCTTAGAAGTTTGAACAAAACAACACCATGACGAACCCCATCACATTATCACCCATATGAGCCAACCTCTAGCTTGATGAAACCCCTCTCCTTATCCCCATGAGCTTAAAATCTGGCCACCTCCTTTGACCCCCTCCTCTTTTGTTTTAAAACCCCATCCTTTCTACAACTTTCTCCTATTACTCTTACTCTCTTCCTATACCTCCAAACTCCATTCCTAATACACTTAGCTACTGATTTGGGGGGAGAAGAAGAAGGGAACCTAAGGAGAAGAAGAACTAGGAGCCTAAGCAAAGGGAAAGAAGCAAGGAGCTAGAAGAGTTAAGAAGGAGGTCTTTCAAGCAAGAACTAGCTACTAACAAGGTGGGTGTTTCCAATGTCTTGTGTTCTTGTTCTTGGATGATTGAAATGATGTTTGATGACTGAAAAAAATGACATGCATGGTATAGGAATGAACTTAAACAAATCGTTTGTATTAAGTAGTCCAAAACAGAAATTCCTGTTAATCGACTGAATTTTTGTTGTTAGTCCGT
This sequence comes from Hemerocallis citrina, assembly GCA_017893485.1. Classification (NCBI taxonomy): domain Eukaryota; kingdom Viridiplantae; phylum Streptophyta; class Magnoliopsida; order Asparagales; family Asphodelaceae; genus Hemerocallis; species Hemerocallis citrina. The sequence continues at coordinate 232,594,818 of CM030361.1, read as the reverse complement.
AGCTCATTGCATGAACACCACTTGGAATTTTGATTTGAAAATTTTAGGAGATGAGCATATAGGTGTCGTACAACTTCATTGATTTTTATGGATGTTTATGATTTTTCCTGCTATTTAAATAAAATACGAACTTGCATTCTGGTCAGAATAGAAAGAAGCAGTTTTTATGGTTACTGTTGTGGAAAGAATGACTTGGATCTCACTGCATGCTTATGGGATTGAGCTGAAATTTTAGTATATTATTGTTGGATGTATCTAAGACCTATGCTTCAAATTTCATGAGGTTTGGACCATTGTAACTATGTTAATAAAATCATGCAAACTGAGCTAGATATTTCAGTGAACAGATCTGCTGTTGTTACTGCCTTGTTTTTGAATGATTTTCAAAAGGACATAAATTGAAATCTACTTGGTAGAATCAATTGATTTTTGGAAGAGTTGTAACATCATGTGTCAGGAACTAGATTCTAAAATTTCATGATGACCTGACACCGTTTACTATTTTAATCTGATTTTACCCCATGACTGTGTTGACATGAAGTTCTGTTATGAGATTTTGTACATTTGTTAAAGATGAGACCATGAGACTTTGTAAATGACCTTGTATGAAGGAACTTGAAACTAAGAAGTTTTAGTAGACACACAGAACTTTCTGGAATGACCAATAAATCTTGATTTGGACCAGTACTCGATTTTATATGATTTTTACAAGTGAAGACAGAAACACACTAAATCTTAGAGCTTACTGTTTTGCACTATGATCATTGACAGAAACACAGTAAATCTTAAAGTCTAAACTTGCATCTTGTTGGCTTAGAGTTGATGTTTGAGGTCAAGACTCATGTTATAAATCTGTACTTGGGTTAGGAATTAAGTGATCTAAAGTTTCTTGCTAAGAGTAGCCCATAGTTGCTTGTAGACCCCATTATAGACCACGTAGTTCAACGTTTTGAAGTAAAAATTGTATAGGATGTTGGGGTATGGTGGTAAACCACTTTGGGATGATATTCAAGCCCATTGTGTGCTTGTACTTGCTGTCGACATTCAGTAGAAGCATGGGGAGCGCCCGATCACGATTCCTCAAAGGAACGAAACCAGGAATGGCTCCATTTTGGTAGAAATGCCAAGTGTGTGCTTGCTGTCTGGAAACTAGAAGTATTGTTTTTAGGACCCTTAGGACCCCTTTTGGGGTATTTGTGGGTTAGAACTTACTCCTAGTATAGTGTACCTTGTTGGGATACATTGGTTATGTTAAGACCCTAAGATCAAGTCTGGTTGACAAATCTAGTTGGGTAGAATGTCGTATCGAACACGTTGGAGGAGATGACTCGTGCGCCGACGGACTTGTTGTACATGGATGGATTCTATGGATTGTGTTTGGAGCTGCCACTTGTCGAGGACCGTGGAGCGTTGAGTTTAGCAGAAAGCTATTGGTTGGTCGGGCTGAGGTTGCAATCTTACTCCAAGCGTCAATGTCGTTATGGCAATCGGTGGGGACGATTCGTCGTGGGTTCGTGCCGAGGTGGGTCAACCTTTGGGCCGAACGAGAGGGCTAGTTGAGTCCTAGTGTGGAATGGGTTGAGACCCAGTGTTGATAAAGGTGACTAACTAAGGAGAATCAACAAATGGAATTTGACTAGTTGTTCATAGCAAGAAAGTTGATCATCGAGTTAGGGATTTGGAAATAGGGAATTTATCGCCTAACTAAGAGGATGGATAATATGGGAAAATGGAACAAAAATCAGAGGTTGACTAGAGTGATGGTTTTAGAGATTGGTCTATGAAGCAAATCTTGAATTCAATCTTATTCTTTAATCTGGGAGTGGGGTAGCTTGATAATTTTGGTAGGGTTAGATTGAATCTTGGTTGTTTGTAAGGACAGGCACAAGCGAGGGTGTTCGCCTGTCAGGGGGACGTTGTCTCGACTGCAAGTTCTGCTTTAGTGTAAGGACGAGTGTAGCGGAGTTGGGGAATCCTTATATCCGTCATGTCCTTTGTTGATCGATGCGGGCAGGAGGTTCTTTGTGCAAGTCCCCACAAAGCGAGACTCTACGAGAAATATCCTAAGTTCTCCGGTGGGGGGGCCCTGAGTGCCCGTATATCAGCTTTTGGTGAGGTCCGAGGAGACAACATATCGGGTAAGCCGATGTGCAATACGGTCAATGTATGGGTAAGCCGATTTGATTACAGTTACGCGGGGTAAGCCTGCAACTAACCATGGTTTCAGTCACATAGATTAAGCCTGCGACTGACTAATCACGCAGGGTAAGCCTGCGGGCTAGAGTCACGAGCGTAGTGGGTAAAACTAAGAGAGGATTGGACACCACTAGTGACTAGCTGGGGTAAGCCTGCAATCTCACCATCACTGGAATCAGAGATAGGATAGAGCACAAGGTTAGGATGCATGATGAGGGAACGAGCCCTACAATTAGGAGATGCGAACTCTTTGGAAAGGATGAAGTATGGGATGCATACGTTTTCACTGAAGTTGATTTTGGGGAAGTATGTAGTATAGGATGCATACGTTCCCAAATGAATTGCATTAGAGTTAGTGCATAGTGTGCATTCATTATTTTGTGCATTAGATAGGGCCATGGCATACACTGACACTTGTTTGACATCACCTTTTTCTTTGCATCAAATATTGTTTGTGTTTGTTGAGGTTTGAATCGTTCTACTATGGCATAAGGAGGATGCCCGGGTATAGCATTTCGTCAGTTGTAATCAGCTGACGTGCCCACTGTTATCAGTGCAGGACTGTCGAGTTGGGAGCATGGGAAAGCAGGAGCAGGGGAAAGCATCCAAGTGGAAGTTACCATCCAAATTTTTATTGTACATTCATGTTGTACCAATTATTTGTAATTGTTGTAATCATTGGACTTTGTAATAACAATTTGATGTAATAAAAGTTTTTAAATTTCTTGTGATTTTTGTTGTGTTGTGACTCATTTGAAGGAATTCGGGGCACTACAAGTGTTGACTATACCGGATGGTTCGAGTGGTTTCGTGATTCACTGCGACGCTTCAGGCAGAGGTCTAGGTGCAGTGTTGATGCAGAAGGGCCGAGTTGTTGCTTATGCATCCAGGCAGTTGAGGCTGCACGAGAAGAACTACCTTACTCATGGTTTGGAGCAAGCAACGGAGATGTTTGCTTTGAAACTTTGGGAGCATTATTTACTTGGGGACTGAATGGAAACCTTTTCTGACCACAAAAGTCTCAAGTATGTTTTCACCCAGAAAGAACTGAACATGAGGTAGAGGCGCGGGGTGGAGTTAATGGCCGACTATGACATCAGTTTGCGGTATCACCCTGGTAAGGTGAACTTGGTGCCAGATGCCTTAAGCAGATGACAGGTCGCCATTGTCCTAACTAAGCAGATGGAGCTTGTTGAGCAGATGAGAAGGTTGGACTTGAATGTGATTTTGCCGGGTACCGACCGGGGTTGTATGATGCTTCAGTTGCAGTCGTCTCTGGTGGAACAGATTATGGAAGCACAAACAAGTGATGAGTAGTTGCAGAAGTTAAGAGCTAAAGTTGAGGCAGGTTCCAGGACCGATATGGTTATTCACTCAGATTGATGACTTCGCTTTGGGGCTAGGTTGTGTGTCCCAAAGGGTGAAGGCAGGCTGAAGTTGCTCGAGGAAGCCCACCAATCATCATATTCTATTCATCGCCGTGGTACTAAGATGTATCGGGATCTGAAGCTACACCTCTGGTGGCATGGTATGAAGAGGGCCGTAGTAAGATTTTTTTCTCATTGCTTAATCTGCTAGCAGGTGAAGGCAGAATATCAGAGAATTGTAGTGCTTCTTCAACCTCTTCCCATTCCGGAGTTGAAGTGGGAGAACAACACGATGGGTTTTGTGACTGCCTTGCCCAGAAGTCCCAAAGGTCACAATGCCATTTGCGTGATTGTGGGTAGGCTGACGAAGAGTGCCCACTTCATCCCCATCAGAGTTGGTCACTCTACTGAAAGTCTTTCAGAGAAGTACATGTTACATGTTGTCTATCAGCTCAATTTTCTATTTTTTAGGGGAATTGACTGATTCATCTCATCAAATCTATATGGCCTCAATCTCCTTTTGGATCCTACTCAAACCCGCTATCCAATAACCCTAAACCCGCAACCCTACTATATAAAAACCGTAACCTAGGTTAACCCTAATTACCCTTACTGTTCAACCCTTAATCACACCAGCCACCTGTAACTATTCATCCATCGTCTTCCCCACCTTTTCACCTCCCGACCTTTTCGTCTTCGTCACCGCTTCACCCCTATCTCCGTCACTGCCTCATCCTATTCCCCTCACCCTCGTCTTCATCACCGCACCCCCTCACCACGGCCCATCATCTTCCTCTTCGTGCACTCATCAACTTCTCCTTTGCCGAACACATTACCCTTCGACCCTAGTGCTCCTCGTCATCGTCGTCCCCTACCTCTACTCCCCCTCCGTTGCCTCGCCATCCCTGAATCTCAGAAGCTTCCCCCGCCATCGCTCCTCTGTTTCCCCTCCAAAGCAGGGCGCCTCGCCTTCCCCTCATCGCAGCTGTTGCTCCGTCACTGCTCCCTAGTCGAGCCTCGATGTCGCTGCCGTCTTGCCGAGTCGCTTACAGTCCACAGCTTGCCTCACCGGTCGAAGTTCCCTGCCCATTGCTGTGTTGATCAAGAAGACAAGGAAGGATTTGATTGTTGAATCTAAGCCATCCGTTCTCATCAAGATCGTGACCATCATCTTGATCAGATCATATCTGATCTCAGCCGTTCGATAGTCTTGATCTTGATTGCCATCAAGATCCACGCCGATCTGATCCATTCAATCTCGATCGTCGATCTATGCCCTCATCCAATCATGGCAAATATCTTCGTGTACAATTTGTTGTTCTAGTACAAGATTTATTTGAAACTATTGCAAGTAGATCGTTGTTGTGGCTCCCCTTTGACTTATCGTTTGACGATCTTATTTTATGCCTTATCAATTCCATGATCGTAAGAGTCACAATCCTTCGTTGATACATATGCATTTCACAACTAGTTGGATCCATTTTATCTCCTAATTACTTGAAGACATGAAACTAAGAACCACCTTGACTTGTAGATGTACGTTGCATGATGTATGTGTTGATTCAACTTTCTTTTGAGTTGAGAAACAAATTTGGCTTGCTGATCTGATACCTATTACGTCATGATTTGGATCACACACTAATTAAGACTCATAATAGTCATTTATCAAGCTTTTTTTATATAAAAGAAATTCACATATGCTGCTATTCCTGTCTTTGCTTGCTGTTTCAACCCCGATAACATCAGAATCTGGACTTGAGTCCTAAACATGAAATTTAACCCCACATGTCTAGTTTTCTAATCTTTTTACAGAATTAAATTCCGAGTTATCGTTTGTGAGTTATCGCAGTTTTACTACCGTTGTGTTTGAAACTGCAGATTCGTAAATTTGGTGCGACACTCTGTTTTACAATTAAATTAACTATGCTACCTGTAATATAATGACTTGAAATTTTGTGTGCCGATACTAGACACACTAGAGGATGTTCCCTAATTTTCTTGGAATTAATTAATGTAGTTTCAGACCTATTTCATGTTTATAAACACAATTTTACAAATTCTGGCTGAACATGAATTATGTGTAGTTTGTTGTTTTGACTCTAGTTATTACCACTTCTATGTATCTTATTTGTATGCGCTGGAACCGGAAGGGAGTCTAGTTTCTAGGTTTTCTGAAGAATCTAGATTTGCATTCTTGTAGCAATGGGAATCGCAGTTTTGGTGCAGCAACGTCATGCTGTCCAGAATTGGAATTCTCGTAGTTCTTGATAATTTTAATTTGTTTTTACCCTCGAATATGCCTTCTAACTATATTAAACTTGTTCCCTGTTCTTGATCATGTTTACTTGTCCTGTTTTGCACACTTTCATGCTTATCTTGATAATAATAATAAATAACAAGTTGGGGTTTAAGGGAAAGACCATAGTAGTGGACAATTTAGGTAAGTGCACTCAGAAGGGAGGCTGTGTTTCCCACTTGATACTTGTCTCATGAACTAGTATATTATTATTCAATTCATGAACTAATTACTATTAATTCATTAACTTGTATATCATTACTCGATTCAGGGACTTGTTATTACTTGATTCATGAACTTGTATATTATTATTTGATTCATGACCTGTCATGTTATTAGTTGACACATGAACTAGTTATATGATTACCCGATTCATGAACATGCTTGCTTGATACTTGATGCCTGAGTACACCGTCCTATAAAATCCACCACTAGGCTTAAACGTAACTGCTTGTATGTAGCAACCATGTGGTAAATAGATGGAACGCATGAAGTACCACCTAGATAGAATTAAACAATAGACCTAAGAATAACTTGTCACCTGTATACACTTGATACCCTACCTGATACTTGTTACTTGACACTTGTACATGATATTTGTTTCTTGATACTTGATACAACTACATGCTCACTTGTTACTTGTTCCTACTACTTGTAATTGTTATCCATTCCTGTTACTTGATTTGTCTTACTTGCTAGCTAGTCTCTTGAACTTCACTACTTGTCGCATCCTTGTCAACCATGTTGTATACCCTTGATTCCAAATGATGTTTCATATTTTCTTGCACTTATTTTCATACCCTTGCTTGTACTACATGCGGCCCTAGCTTGCACTAAGGGCATTTGTCTTTGTTTCTCCATTTTCTTCTGCTTGATAAATACATGCTTTTGAGACGAGTTGCCTGCTGGAGTTGGTGAACAAACCTTCTAGGCTTCGCTTGGGAAAGCTTGCTTCGGTTATCTTGTATTTGAGTTTATTTAATTTTGCTGCTACTTAAAACTTGTAAAGGGCTTGTAGTCTCGAAGTTTTTACTTTTGATCCTGATCTTGAATTTATTTGGGATATTTATATTTGTTTTAAATATTTTCTGTTGATTAATAAATTATTCATGCATGCGTGGTTAAGTATATTTTGCTATATTTCTTATTATGATGCTGAGTCGATCCTACAGCTTATGAATGATGAAAATCATTCGCTGGACTTTGTCACATACTTGTATTCCGTATTCCTTTTAGGAAGCAGGGCATCATAGGTTTTTAATGGTATCAGAGCTCAGGTTTAGCTAATGTGTTAGTTTGACAAATACATTAGACCGGCTTGACTCAGTCACGATTAACTCAGCTATTAACAGGCCATGCCATTGCATGAAAAAATTGATAATCAACTTGATTTGGATACTAATTTTTTTTGGTTTTGTGCAGACTATTGCTCGTAGGAATGCTTTGTCTTCCCGCTTGCAGGATGATCACCCTGAGTTGGCAGCTATTACTCAAGTATTGCACCAGGTCGTCCAGATGCAGCAGGAGCACAATGAGCTGGTAAAAGCAGCATTGGAGGCTGCTAACCGGAATGCTGCTAGTTCAGGTAGCATTGCCCCCTCATCCGGGTACCGTTGCAGACTTCATGAGGCTGCATCCTGATAAGTTTGCTAGGACTAAAATGCCACTCTGGATGAGCAGCGCCTGATCCAGACTGAGAGTCTGCTACAGGCAGCTAGGGTTGCTGATGCAGACCATGTGGATGTGGTGAGCATCCAGTTGGTGGACTTGACCTACATCTGGTGGAGGGCAGAGTTCGAAAGACTAGAGCAGCCTATTGCTTGGGCCACCTTTGCTTAGAGCTTTTTGAGAAGTTCTTCCAAAGCATAACCCGGGTAGACATGGAGCATCAGCTTCTCGCCTCGAAACATGTTGGTTGATTGGTTAGTTCTGTGTTTTGTATTTTGTTACATATTATATATGTTGTATCGTAACACAAAATTTTCTTGACACAAGCACTAGATCCGTGGACGAGTATGTCGTGGAGTTCACCCGGCTTAGTCGCTCCGCTACCGACTTGGTGGCGAATGAGGAGGACCGAATGCAGAGGTTTCTTTTGGGGCTTGACGATGGGATTCAGGTGCACCTGGCTGCCCATTGCCTCTATACCTATGCTGATGCATTGAAGGCAGCTTCAGCGACAGAGCTGACTCGAGCTCGTGGGGCTCCTCCTCAGCGAGCTTTCCAGTTACCTGTAGCTGTTGCTAGGCCCACTGGAGGGCCGATCAGGAGGCCAGCTCCAGCCCCTCCTGCTATGGCAGCTCCCTACCCTCCTGCTGCTCCATGGAGGGGAGATTTCTGTGACTTCTGCCATATTTCGGGGCACATGCGCAGGGATTGCTGGCGAGCCAACCGCCGTTGTTTTGGGTGTGGTGCTAGTGACCACACAGTTTGGGATTGCCCTAGGGGTAGGCTTGGCCAGCTTGTAGTTGTGCTGGCTCGTAATCAGGCTAGGCCGCCACTTCCTCCCCAGCATCAGATCGTCGGTCAAAGGACCGCTGCTCTGAGGAGAGGTCAGGCCTTCAACCTGATAGTAGAGGAAGCCGAGACCACAGAGGAGGTCATTGCAGGTATATTTGTGTTTTGTTATTTTATTATCTGTTTCCTACTTTATTTGTTCTCTTTGCAGCATTCATTTGTGTATTTTTCTTTTCACATCAATGTTCCTTATTCTCTATTACCTTCACAGTTCATCTTTTCCCTTGTTTTTATCCAATCTTAGGTATCATTCTAGTTCATTCTTTTCCTGCCCATGTCCTATTTGATTCCGGGGCGACCCATTCCTTCATATCCTCTCGTTTTGTGGATCAGCATCAGTTGGAGTGCAGTGTCATGCCGGTAGCTTGGAACATCACCACAGGTGGTAGTGTTTTTGTTTTCTCTAGGGAGTGCAAGCAGATCCCTATGGTTATTGCGGGTGCAGATTTCAAGGCAGATCTGATAGTGATCGGGAATTCAGGGTTTGATGTAATTCTTGATATGGATTGGTTGGGGGAGTCTCATGCTGTTATTGATTACCGAGCGAAGAAGGTTGTGTTCAGGATTCTGGGCCGTGCAGAATTTGAGTTCCATGATGGGGAGACACCCCTTGGGCGTGGTAAGAAGGTGGTGGATGAGGAAGGTTGCACAATGGAGTTGCACACAGGCTGTGAGGCTGCGCCTTTAGTAGTGCGGGAATTCCTGGATGTGTTCCCAGAGGAATTGCACGGGTTACCTCCAAATTGAGAGGTGGAGTTCGGCATTGAAGTCTAGTCGGGTACAGTGCCGATATCGAAGACCCCGTACAGGATGGCACCGATTGAGCTAGCAGAGCTGAAGGTGCAGATTCAAGGTTTGTTGAATTTGGGTTTCATCAGGCCTAGTGTTTCACCGTGGAGAGCTCCTGTTCTGTTCGTCAATAAGAAGGACGGAAGCAGCAGACTATGAATCGATTATCGAGAGCTGAACAGTGTCAAAATAAAGAATCGGTATCCAGTACTCATTATCGTTGACTTATTTGATTAGCTGGGCCATGCTGCAGTCTTTTCGAAGTTGGACCTTCGCTCGGGGTATCATCAGGTGAAGGTGAAGGTAGCAGATGTGCAGAAGACTGCGTTCAGGACCATGTACGGGCATTACGAGTTCTTAGTGATGCCCTTCAGAGTCACAAATGCCCCAGCAGTGTTTATGAGCCTGATGAAAATAGTTTTCTACCTGTTCCTAGACAGATTTTTGGTGGTCTTTATAGATGACATCTTGGTGTATTCTCAGAACCGGGAAGAGCATGCTGAGCATCTGAGGTTAGTCTTGCAGACTCTAAGGGAGATTCAGCTCTATGAAAAACTCAGCAAGTGTGAGTTTTGGCTTGACCGGGTAACGTTCTTGGGGCATATTATCTCGGGCGAGGGAATCTCTATTTATCCATCCAAGATTGCTGCAGTGAAAGATTGGCCAATGCCTAATTTAGTTTCAGAGGTGGGAAGTTTTCTCGGGCTAACAGGGTATTATCAGAAGTTTGTCTAAGACTTCTCGAAAATTGCTTGGTCGTTGACTAAACTGACAGGAAGGATCAAAAGGTTGCTTAGGATGGGGCTTGCAGTGAAGCTTTTGCAGAGTTGAAGAGCAGGTTGACGTCAGCGCCAGTGTTGACAATATCAGGTGGTTCGGGTGGTTTCGTTATTCACTGCGACGCTTCAGGCAGAGGTCTTGGTGCAGTGTTGATGCAGAAGGGTCAAGTAATAACAGGTCTAGGTGCAGTGTTTATGCAGTGTTGATGCAGAAAGGTCGAGTAATACTAGAAGAAAATAATAGTTGCAATATTTGTTTAATAAAATACGTAAAGTAATAACAGATGTAAACGGGTAGTGCTTACGCCATGTCCAGGCAGTCTGGAGAGGAATCCTAGATGTTCTATGAGTTACGAACCCATGTCCAGACAGTCTGAAGAGGAATTCCACGCACTAACATGACGCATCATGCAGGCAGACTATGGATAATTCAACCTCCGTCATGAAACGATGGCACCACCCGTAATCTCCAAACACCCCACAAGCGTCACCACCGGGACGATAATTCCGGAGTAGTGCTCATGCCATGTCATGACGCATCAAGCAAGCAGTCTGTGTATCACTCTCACACAGCCAATCCGATGGCCCTCATACTCGTGTCTTTCTCTTACTTTCGTCACATCTCCACTATGTATCTAGTACTTACAATGTTTGTTTTAAAAGAAAATCATCACAACCTAGAGCTAGCTTATCTTACCGGACTTAAATCAAAATAACAGAAACAGTCAGCCTACCTGGTTACTTCTCAAGAGACGCTCAACCCTCCACGGTTAGCTCTCAAAATCATAAATAAAACTTCCGGTCACTAGGGTCTCGCCTAGCCTTTATATTCCAACAACTATCTTTCTCTAGTGATCAACAATAATTCATAATCAATCTCAAATAATAACCATTTCAGTTTCTTTGTTCATATCTCTTTCTCAAAATCATTTCTTTTATTATCTCATAACATGAGAACAATTCAATTCAACCTCTTTATCAACTTCATCACTTATAACAACGTATGCATTTCAAATAATCTCACTGAAGTATTAATAATCATAAAATCTCATATTTAATCTTACTCAACATTCACATGTCAAAAATCAAATTCAAACTCAAGAAAATTCATCAGCTAAGACAGTGGCAGCCGACTGTTAAAAAGTGGCCAGTTGGCTGTTCTGTGAGACCTCAAAACTCAAGAACCAATAGCCAGTTCAGTCGACTGTAGAAAAATGTCCAATCGACCGTCCTGCAAAACTTTGAAACAAAAAACATAGTCAGTTTAGTCGACTGTTGACAAAGGGTCAGTCGACTGTCCTACAAAACTTCAAAACTCAAGGAACAATAACCAAGACAGTAACAGTCGACTGTTGGGAAGTAGTTAGTCGACTGTCCTATAGGCAAAATCTGAAATTCAATACTTGACAGTCGGCTTTCGACTCTAGTTCGGTCGACTATCGATTGCACCAGATTGCAGTTAAAGTGGATCATAAATATATTTTCGACATTGAAAAGTAACGATGATTTCTTCCCAATTTGACACGGTGTTTTATTAAAACTCGATCTTCCAATTGATTTGTACTTCTATAAAAATATAAATCATTTTCGGAACGTATTCCTTTGAAAAACAATATCGTACTTGTTCTCAAATTCATAATTTTCTTATTTTTTGCAATAAAATAAAATCTTTCTTCCAAAGCACATAAAAACACCTATAATCGATTTTTTCCATAAAAAAAGTGTTGTCTTTCATCAAAACTTTTCTATAAAACTTCTTATACTCATAAAATAAACTAATAAGACAAAATCCGCCTTTCTAAATCACATTAGGATTAAAATTCATATTTCACGCATATTGCATTCTTGTGACTAAAAATATGATACATCATTTAATCTAACACCAATTCTAATTGCTTATGCGAATCACACAATCAATTCACACCTCATGACATAAAATAATTTAGATTAAGCAATCTACGAATTAGAATATCAGTCAATTTTAACAAATCAAATTTCTACATTAACTAGCATGCAAATTTACTTCTACATTAGAAATGATTTAAGAAACACCCACCCAAATTGTGATGTACTCAAATGAACTCCTAAAATGAGAGCTCCTAGAAAATCCCATTTTCATCTCCTCGAAATCTGCGTGCAAGAAAAGCTCCAATACTCCATTCGGCCAAAGCAATAGTGAAGCACCTCCATCACATTTTTGCCAAATACAAGGACAAAACAGTGAAGGACATATACTTGTATAGTTGGATGGTGAGAAGTAGGGTTATAGGATATATTTATATGAGAGTAGGTGAAGACAGCACATGGGCTTGCTGGTTGGGGCTTAGGGCTTGTTCGGAAGTTGACAGAGCAAGGAAATGGGAGACAATGTGAGGGAAAAATGCGAAAGTACAAGTACATATATATACATATGTATGTATGCTGGAATGGGATATAGGTGTAGGTAGGTGGAGAAGCACAAAAGTGGATGTGCTGGCTTGTTGGGTGGCTTTGCTTTCGGAAATGCACAGAGAGGGGCTTTCGGAATTACACAGAGGAAGAATAGGTGTACATATGTATATATATATATATATATATATATATACAATGCATTAGGTGGGAGTGGAGAAAAGCAAACAGAGGAGTGCTGGATTGGTGTGTGGATTTCGACAAATGAGCAAAGAAGGAAGGATAAGGGTGATGAAGAAGAAGGGTGTAGGGGTAGTTTTATAAGAGAGTAGTAGTGTAGTTATTATAACTACTCTCCACTAGCACTACCACTAAACCACTCACAAATCCAAAACTCAAATTTCCCTCATAAAAATAGCCCGGTTAACTCTCTTTTCATTCCCCAAAACACATGCACGTGTTTTGCACTAGCACACACTTCTCACATTAGATTTATTTTAAAAACATAAATTTCATATATACATAATATGTACGTAAAACTTTAGTTTAATTAAAAATTATAATGTTTCATGCACATATAAAATAAATACACACACTTCAAAATTTATTTTAAAAACAAATACTCTTAAACATGCGCATCGAAAGAAACACGTGCGTTGCACGTAAAATATCAAAAATACGAAATTCGACGTTATCAAAAAAAATGTTAGAGATAATAAATACAATATAGGAAACTATTTTTATTAATTTTATATACATTCCACGACGTAGTCACTACGAATGTAGAAAACACGTGCATTATACGTAAATAAGTATTTAGGTCAAAATGCGAGAAAATGAATTTTCGTTTTATAAAATGAATTCGAATACATAAAATAAATAATTTAAACATATAGAAAATATTACATGTAGCGGTGGAAACACAGAATCGATACGTGCACAAAAAACACGTAAAAAGCACGTAAAAACACAAAGATTCAAATTTAGCATTTGAGTTGACTCAAATGAGATTTTAAGAATATGGGAAATGCATAAATAATTGGAATCCAAAAATACGTAGTAAAAATATGTTACAAATATTATCAGTAACTGTACAAAATACACGTGCGTGACACGCGAAGGGCAAAATTGTCATTACCAATTTTGCGGGGTGTTACAGCAAAATTTTCATTACAATCCCATGTATACACATGTAGTTATGCATAGATGAACTTCAATCCCCAAACAGATAGACACTGCTTCTGTCCTCTCGACCAGTTATGGTTTAAGAATTTTTTGAGGCATCAAACGACTTCAGAAAAATGTACAATTTTGGATTATGGATTTAGACACATAAAAGAGCATCTAGAAAAAGTTTCAGCTAAAAACACCGTAAAAATATTGAGTTATGATTTTTGGAAGGCATAACAGATTTCTCAAAACAATAGCTTCTTCAGCTATCCTCTGTCCAAAAATAGAACCAATGTTTGGGCTACTCAATAACATCCAAATATTATGAAAAAAATCATGTGAGCTCTAGATTCATAGAATAACAATCCCTAATTTGAGTCCAAAATTCCAAGTTGTTTGACAGCTAGAAATTCTTTAAGCTACATATCCCAAGATGTTTCTTTAATAAAGAGTCTTGAAAAAGAGTTCTTCTACCATACAACTTATTTTTCTTAACATGTTGATATTCATACATCGCAATCAAAATTTTCTTAACTACTACTAAATGCTAATATCATGTACAAAAAGAAAAGACCAATCTTTTAGAGTTTAGAGTTTCACCCACTTTTTGTGTTGTAAGAGACTCCTTGTAAGCTTTTCCTTGCTCCTCCTTCTTCAAGCTTTTTCTCCTCTGGATGCACCCTACACTTCACTTCTACTCTTCTACTACTACTAAAAGATCTCATTTTTTTATTTTTTTTACTTTTTATTTTTTATTATTATTTTTTATTTTTTGCCTTTTTGCTTTCTCTACTTTCTCCTCCCTTTTTTTTGAAGAACTAAGAACAAGATGAAGATGAAAGAATGAAAGAGTGAGTGGAAGTGAGTATTTATGGCGTGAATGGGAGCTAGGGTTTCATTTGGCCGGATTTGGAGGAATGGATGGTTGGGATGGGCTAGGGTTAATTTAGTGGAGGGGAAAGGATGAGATGAACACAACACAACAAGCCCTAGAAACTTCAAGACACATCTTGGGGTCTTCATGAATAACTCTTCATGGTGTAATTCTCACCATGAGATCTTCATCAAGATTTGTGCTAGGTTTCAATCATGATGAGGGTTAGCTTAACCCTAGGTCATCATACCCTAACCCTAACCCTAGTGCACATATGTGCACGGTTATTCAATTCAATAATCATGCACCAATCCATTCAAGTCTTAACTTAATTTTAAAATAAATAAATAATATCAATAGTAAAATATTTTATCATATGTTGGGATATTACATTATGTTTGCACACCTGGAGCGTAAGCATGAGCAGTTGAGGGCCCAGGTGGCCCAGTTGCGAGCCCAACTAGGACAGTCTCTGGGTACAATGAAATCCACTAGAGTAGATCAGTAGGAACAAGTTCAAATGTATGTTTTTGTATGTTTTGTATGTTTTGACCAACTAGGAATATTTGTTTGTTGGGTGTAGTACTTGTAAGTAACTACTAAGAGTATGTTATGAAATGTAATACCCTGATTTTTCAAATACATGAAAGATTATTTATTTTTACATATGGTATGCTTGTGTAGCATGTTGACTATTATTTCTCAACATGATGAATAAAGTCTATTGTTTTCTATAAAACATTTTCTTAAAGCCCAATGTTAATTTACTTATCTTCTTTTAAAAATATTTATTTTGGCCCAATTAATTTTAGCCCATGAATTTAAACCTCTTGTATTATTTTCTACAACTTGTAATATGTAGCATCTTTTCTTCTATTTTTTCCGGGTATTTAATATTGGTGGTGCAGTTTGTGTGTGCACGTGCACTCAACGTACACGTGCACAAGCACACTAGCTTGGCCGGATGGGTTGAGTAAGTGGGGGTGAGTTGTGGGCGGTTATGCAAGGTGTGGGTAGTTTTCACAACTCCCTAGTGAATCCTAGCCCTTGATCTTCCAACTCCCTAGTGCAACTTAACCCTCCATTCCACCTATAATCTAGTATAAATACCCCCTCTTATTCTCTATTTCTTTTACAATAGATTTATTTTTATAAGAGAGATATTGTGAGAGTTGTGTGTGGGAGCTTTTTTGTGAAGACCGAGGAGTACATCTGAAGGTTCGGTGTGGAGCAAAGGAGCAAGGTGCAAGGAGCAAGGAGGCGTTCAGTATATTGAGGAGCTTTTGCGGGATTTCGATTATTTCTTCATATAAGGTGGGTGTTTCTCAGGACTTCTAATGTAGGAATTATACCATGATTATTATGATTGCTACCATGTTATAAAAAGTAAATTGAATGTATTGGAAATTGCTTGAACATGCTGTTGATAATAAGAACGAAAGTGTCGGTGCAGTCGACTGTCGCATGAACCAGTCGACTGGTACGAGACAATTATTTTTCATGATGCGGGAATAAACATATGTGCAAATAGACGTAATCGTGTGATCATTAATTTTTTACATTTTCCCTATGACACATATGATGGAGGGAAGGTAAATGAATAAAAAGAACTAGCGATGATTGACAAAACTAAGAACTGTCGGTGCAGTCGATTGGCAAGGTGTTCAGCCGACTGGTGCCTTGATTTAAGCATGAATATTTGGAAATCCCATGAAATAAGATATTCCATTATGTTTGACCTAGTATAATGACTTGAGATTTATATCTTCATCTTCGTAAAAAAGTTATGAATAGTGTGAGTGCATGTTTAAAGTGTTTTCCTTAAAGAAAAGAACATATTAGTAATTTGAAATTCCATGCTACCATGTTACTGAACCAGTAAGAAGTGTGGTGTCTATAAAATATGAATGTATGTATGCTGTGGTGAAAGTGCATATGAGAATGGTTGGAAACATAATCTCTGTTTTGGAATTAAGAAACTGACCAGTCGACTTAGTGCGCGTAGCCAGTCGACTGAGCTGAACATGGAAATGTACTATTAAAGAATCCCAGAACAGACGACTGATGGATGAACAGTCGACTGTCATGTGGATGACACTGTGAACATGAAAGGTTGCGGGACAGCCGACTGACTGGGTGCGGCAGTCGACTATCCCGAGTAATTATGATGAACCTGTATTGACTGTATGAGTCGACTGGTGTCCTTCCAAGTCGACTGTACAGAGTGAACTTTGGTGTGTATGAGATTTCATTTTATTTATTGTTGTTGGAAGTTGTGAACTTTATAATCGAATTCTATGAACTCTTTTTATGACTGTGTGGATTTATGTAAAATGAATCATAAATGGGAATTGAGAATAGAATGAATATTAAGGGCTAAAATCATGATGAGAAAGTCTGTGAGACTCTAAATGAATGATGAGTTGAAAGTGCTCAATTGGAAGTTGTGAATTGTAAATTGAAACCAAGAGTAGCTAAGTCTCCCCCGGCAGTGAAATGAATGAAATGAAATGAGAATTGAAAGACCAAGGTTGGTCATGTATTGAACTGAAATGATAAGTCCGGTTTAGTGGAGAGGCTAACTCTAGAGCTTTGATTTGTATTCATGATTCTAATATTTAGTACATAGTGAAGAGGTGATGAAAGTGAGAGAAAAACATAAGTATGAGAACTAGGGTTTACGGTGCGGGTGTGTGAGCCGCAGAATGCATGCTTGATGAGTCAAGACATGGCGCGGGCACAACTCAGAATGATCGGACCTTAGTCACGCTCATGGGATGTTTTGGTGACTGCAAGAGAATTGTGTTCAGGGAGGAGGCTGAATTGCCGTAGAATGCATGCTTGATGAGTCAAGACATGGCACGGAATTCTATTCCAGGGGCCAGGATACATGCTTGTACTCATAGAATCATCTAGGATACTCACTGTAATTACAGAAGTAGAGTAAGTCATGGCGAGGGATCGAACCCTACAAAAATGAAGAACGGTTAAGAGGCTTGCCCTCGGACGTATGTAGTATGGGATGCATAGAATCCGAACAAGTGTGCATTAGTGTCATGTAAATTAAATAATTGCATTAAGGATTAAGTGCACAATCACGACACGACATCTTTAAGAGTTCCCTTTGATTTATATGCTTATATTGAACAAGTTGTGATTGTTAAGAAATGAGATTCGTTATACTGTTTCTGGCATAGAGAGGATGGCCATGTATAACTATCGTCAGTTGAATAAGCTGACGTACCCATAGTTTGTATGCAGGTAATTGCATGAGTAAAGAGGAATGGATGCATAAAGATTGTACCATGTTGTTGTACATTTATTTAATTGTTGTATTTTACTTCCGCTGTGCAAAAGAAAAATGAAATATTGATGTAACTCTGATGTATCAAGAAAAATTTGAATTTCCTTGTAAAATTGTACTAAAGAAAGTGAAAAGATCCTGTAGAACATCTCGAATTCAGTGATTTGGGATTCGGGGCGTTACAGAGTGGTATCAGAGCCACGTTTTCTACGCTTTCACACTTGTACAAATTTATAAGGAACGACACCCTAGATGTGGACATTAGAGTGTGTGTTTGAGTCTAGAGATTTAAATGTAAGTGACTTACATTTGTGTTGCTCTATGATTTATGCTTCTTCCTCTCTATTTCTAAGATGGCTGATCACTTCGACCCTGCTGGAGGTGACGACTGGCATATTATTGAGGAAGAGTACCGTCCTGGATAGGCTGATTCTGAGGACGAGTATCACCCTGGGCAAGCGGATTCTGATGATGAGGAGTGGCCTGAATCTCGAGAGATTACCCCACCTCCAGATTCATCTGACGATTCTTCTTCCGATGAAGAAGAGGGACCAGCTCTGAGTGGCACTGTGGCTTCTCTTCAGAGGCAAGTGGAGACCCTGAAGGAGAGAGTTGGAGTTTTGGAAGCTCAGTTGGCGAAGCGAAAGGACGACTTTTCTGTTCTCAGTCATCGGGTTTGGGAACTCGAGAAGAGAAAGAACCTGATTGATGTGCTGAAGGATGAAGTTGAAGAACTGCGGGAAGAACTTCGAGCAGCGAAGAGGACCCGTAGGAGTTAGATTGTTGTAGCTTCTACTTTCTTTCATTCTGATGTCAAGAAATGTTTTTCAATTCGAATGTATAAAGTTTGGAATTCAATGAAATGGAAATATTGATTTGAAAATTCATGTCTTACACTTCGAATTTGATGGACCTTTTACATCAGAATATGGAATGAAAGCTGTTGTATTGTTCGATACTGGATCCTCTCATACATTTGTGTCTCCTAAGTTTGCTAAAGTGTTAGGAGTTGAATCGAAGATTTTTCCAGGCAAGATCTTATTAGTAGCTACTCCGTCAGGAGAAACTTTAACCACTGATCGGTATTATGCTGATTGCGAGATTGTGATTGGGGATAGAATCTTTGGCATTGATCTGATCGAGCTGACTATCTTGGGAGTCGATGTTATCATTGGCATTGATTGGATGTCGGTGTACAGTGCAAGCATCGAGTGTAAGACCAAGACGGTGACAGTGAAGGCTCCAGGTGGACCTGAAGTCATGTTCTAAGGGAAGAAGAAGTGTTCTAAGCTGGTGGCCACTATCCGCAAGGAAGAGACTCCTGTGGAAGTGCAAGGGATTCCTGTGGTTCGGGACTATCCGACTGTGTTCTTGGAAGATTTTCCTGGGTTACCTCCGCATCGTGATGTAGAGTTCAGCATCACTGTTCAACCAGGAAGTGCACCCATTTCTAAGGCACCGTATAGGATGGCTCCAGTGGAACAGGATGAGGTGAAACGGTAGATTGAGAAACTGTTGGGGAAAGGCTTTATTCAACCTAGTGCTTCACCTTGGGGAGCACCAGTGCTTCTGGTAAAGAAGAAGGATGGATCGATGAGAATGTGTATCGATTATCGGGAGCTGAATAAGGTCACTGTTCAGAATAAGTATCCTATTCCTCGAATTGATGATTTGTTCGATCGTCTACAAGGAGCAGCTGTATTCTCCAAAATAGATCTTCGATCAGGATATCACCAAGTTCGAGTGAAAGCTGAAGATGTGCACAAAACTGCATTTAGATCTCGGCATGGGCATTACGAATTCTTAGTTATGCCATTCGGAGTGACGAATGCACCCGCAATCTTCATGGACTTGATGAACAGAGTTCTGAAGCCGTTTATTGATTCTTTCGTCGTGGTGTTTATCGACGATATCCTCGTGTACTCCAAGTCTGAGGAGGAGCACACCGAGCATCTGGCAGCAGTTTTGCAGAAGTTAGAAGAGCAGCAGTTGTATGCCAAGTTATCCAAGTGTGATTTCTGGAAATCTGAAGTGGCATTCCTAGGTCACATCCTTTCTAAGGAGGGAGTGGCAACTGACCCTCAGAAGATAGAGGCGGTGAGAGATTGGGCTAGGCCTACTACAGTGAAGGAAGTCAGAAGTTTCCTTGGGATGACTGGATACTACAGGAGATTCATTCAAGGTTATGCTCAGATAGCTGTACCGCTTACTGGACTGACCAAGAAGAATGTGAGCTTCAAGTGGACTGAGCAATGTGAGGCGAGTTTTCAAGAGTTGAAAGATAGACTGACTACTGCACCTATTTTGGCTTTGCCTAGAGCAGGTGTTGAGTATGATGTTTATAGCGATGCTTCACATCGGGGGCTTGGTTGTGTCTTAATGCAAGAGGGAAGAGTAATCGCTTATGGGTCTAGGCAACTACGCCCGCATGAGAAAAATTACCCGACTCATGATCTGGAGTTGGCTGCGATTATCTTTGCTCTGAAGCAATGGAGGCACTACGTGTACGGTGAGAAGTTGAACATGTACACGGATCATAAGAGCTTGAAGTATATATATCAGCAGAGGGATCTCAATCTGAGGCAGCGGAGATGGTTGGAAGTGCTCGAGGATATGCGACCTGAGATCAAGTATCATCCTGGAAAGGCTAATGTTGTTGCTGATGCACTTAGTCGCAAGAGCAGTTTGGCCAGTTTGATTACAACTCAGAAGCATCTGATTGAGGAGTTGGACCGAGCAGGTATTGAGGTCGTCCTGCAAGGATTGGGAGCATCTTTGGCTCAGTTGAGGCTTCAGCCTACTTTGAATGCAAGGATCATTGCAAGTCAGGAGGTTGATGCTGATATCTTGGAGATGAAGGAGCAGGTTGGTGCTGGCAGGTTGCCCGGATTTCAAATCAGGGATGGAGTGCTGTGGTTCGGAGATAGGCTATGTGTTCCAAATCAGGCGGACCTGAAAGAGAGTATTCTTCAGGAGGCGCATGCTACTCTTTTGTCGGTACATCCTGGGAGTACTAAGATGTACAAAGACATCAAACAGCATTTCTGGTGGTCAGGTTTGAAGCGGGATGTGGCTGAATTTGTTGCGAAGTGTGAGGTTTGTCAGCAAGTCAAAGCTGAAAATCAGAGACCCGGAGGTCTATTACAGCCGTTACCTATTCCGGAATGGAAGTGGGATAACATCAGTATGGATTTCATCACGAGATTACCTAAGAGTTCTAAAGGCAATGATGCGATTTGGGTTATAGTCGATCGACTCCCCAAGTCCGCTCACTTTTTGGCGATGAAACTCACTGCTTCGATGGACAAGTTGGCTGAGTTGTATGTTGGTGAGATTGTCGACTTCATGGCGTTCCGTCAACTATTGTGTCTGATCGAGATGCGCGGTTTACTTCGCATTTCTGGAGGAGTCTTCAGGCAGCATTGGGTACCAAGACAGATTTCAGCACTGCTTTTCATCCGCAAACCGACGGGCAGACCGAGAGAGTCAACCATATTCTTGAGGATATGCTTCGGTGTTGTATACTAGACTTTGGAGGCAGTTGGGAAAGGCATTTACCTTTGGTGGAGTTTGCCTACAACAACAGTTTTCAGGCTAGCATTGGGATGGCGCCGTACGAAGCTTTGTATGGCAGGAAGTGCAGAACACCTGTTTGTTGGTATGAAGTTGGGGAGCGGCAATTGTTTGGTCCTGAGCTTGTGCAGCTAACTTCTGAGAAGATTGATCTGATCAGGAAAAGGTTGGTGGAAGCTCAGAGCAGGCAGAAAAGCTATGCAGACAACCGGAGAAGGGACCTTGAGTTCGAGGTTGGTGACTTCGTCTTCCTGAAGGTATCACCCAGTAAAGGTGTGGTTCGTTTTGGCAAAGGCGGGAAGTTAGCCCCGAGGTTTATAGGCCCGTATAAGATATTGAAAAGGATCGGGAAAACTGCTTACCGGCTTGAATTACCGGAAGAGTTGTCTCAGGTGCACAATGTCTTCCATGTGTCTATGCTGCGAGGTTATATTCCAGATCCGAGTCATCATTTGCCAGAAGTACCGGAAGGTTTGCAGTTAGACCTGAATTACATCGAGTCTCCTGTCGAGATTGTTGACCGTAGGGAGAAAGTCTTGAGGAATAAGACGATACCGATGGTCAAAGTAGTCTGGAGAAACCACTTGGTTGAAGAGGCTACTTGGGAATCTGAGGAGAGGATGTTGAAGGACTATCCTGAGCTTTTTGCTTGATTGTATCTTTGTATCTTTGTATCTTTTGTTTTGTTGTTGTGTTGTATTTTCTGGTGTCTCGCTCTTGACTGTAGTTCCGGGGACGGAACTATTCTAAGGAGGGAGTGATGTAATACCCTGATTTTTCAAATACATGAAAGATTATTTATTTTTACATATGGTATGCTTGTGTAGCATGTTGACTATTATTTCTCAACATGATGAATAAAGTCTATTGTTTTCTATAAAACATTTTCTTAAAGCCCAATGTTAATTTACTTATCTTCTTTTAAAAATATTTATTTTGGCCCAATTAATTTTAGCCCATGAATTTAAACCTCTTGTATTATTTTCTACAACTTGTAATATGTAGCATCTTTTCTTCTATTTTTTCCGGGTATTTAATATTGGTGGTGCGGTTTGTGTGTGCACGTGCACTCAACGTACACGTGCACAAGCACACTAGCTTGGCCGGATGGGTTGAGTAAGTGGGGGTGAGTTGTGGGCGGTTATGCAAGGTGTGGGTAGTTTTCACAACTCCCTAGTGAATCCTAGCCCTTGATCTTCCAACTCCCTAGTGCATCTTAACCCTCCATTCCACCTATAATCTAGTATAAATACCCCCTCTTATTCTCTATTTCTTTTACACTAGATTTATTTTTATAAGAGAGATATTGTGAGAGTTGTGTGTGGGAGCTTTTTTGTGAAGACCGAGGAGTACATCTGAAGGTTCGGTGTGGAGCAAAGGAGCAAGGTGCAAGGAGCAAGGAGGCGTTCAGTATATTGAGGAGCTTTTGTAGGATTTCGATTATTTCTTCATATAAGGTGGGTGTTTCTCAGGACTTCTAATGTAGGAATTATACCATGATTATTATGATTGCTACCATGTTATAAAAAGTAAATTGAATGTATTGGAAATTGCTTGAACATGTTGTTGATAATAAGAACGAAAGTGTCGGTGCAGTCGACTGTCGCATGAACCAGTCGACTGGTACGAGACAATTATTTTTCATGATGCGGGAATAAACATATGTGCAAATAGACGTAATCGTGTGATCATTAATTTTTTACATTTTCCCTATGACACATATGATGGAGGGAAGGTAAATGAATAAAAAGAACTAGCGATGATTGACAAAACTAAGAACTGTCGGTGCAGTCGATTGGCAAGGTGTTCAGCCGACTGGTGCCTTGATTTAAGCATGACTATTTGGAAATCCCATGAAATAAGATATTCCATTATGTTTGACCTAGTATAATGACTTGAGATTTATATCTTCATCTTCGTAAGAAAGTTATGAATAGTGTGAGTGCATGTTTAAAGTGTTTTCCTTAAAGAAAAGAACATATTAGTAATTTGAAATTCCATGCTACCATGTTACTGAACCAGTAAGAAGTGTGGTGTCTATAAAATATGAATGTATGTATGCTGTGATGAAAGTGCATATGAGAATGGTTGGAAACATAATCTCTGTTTTGGAATTAAGAAACTGACCAGTCGACTTAGTGCGCGTAGCCAGTCGACTGAGCTGAACATGGAAATGTACTATTAAAGAATCCCAGAACAGACGACTGATGGATGAACAGTCGACTGTCATGTGGATGACACTGTGAACATGAAAGGTTGCGGGACAGCCGACTGACTGGGTGCAGCAGTCGACTATCCCGAGTAATTATGATGAACCTGTATTGACTGTATGAGTCGACTGGTGTCCTTCCAAGTCGACTGTACAGAGTGAACTTTGGTGTGTATGAGATTTCATTTTATTTATTGTTGTTGGAAGTTGTGAACTTTATAATCGAATTCTATGAACTCTTTTTATGACTGTGTGGATTTATGTAAAATGAATCATAAATGGGAATTGAGAATAGAATGAATATTAAGGGCTAAAATCATGATGAGAAAGTCTGTGAGACTCTAAATGAATGATGAGTTGAAAGTGCTCAATTGGAAGTTGTGAATTGTAAATTGAAACCAAGAGTAGCTAAGTCTCCCCCGGCAGTGAAATGAATGAAATGAAATGAGAATTGAAAGACCAAGGTTGGTCATGTATTGAACTGAAATGATAAGTCCGGTTTAGTGGAGAGGCTAACTCTAGAGCTTTGATTTGTATTCATGATTCTAATATTTAGTACATAGTGAAGAGGTGATGAAAGTGAGAGAAAAACATAAGTATGAGAACTAGGGTTTACGGTGCGGGTGTGTGAGCCGCAGAATGCATGCTTGATGAGTCAAGACATGGCGCGGGCACAACTCAGAATGATCGGACCTTAGTCACGCTCATGGGATGTTTTGGTGACTGCAAGAGAATTGTGTTCAGGGAGGAGGCTGAATTGCCGTAGAATGCATGCTTGATGAGTCAAGACATGGCACGGAATTCTATTCCAGGGGCCAGTATACATGCTTGTACTCATAGAATCATCTAGGATACTCACTGTAATTACAGAAGTAGAGTAAGTCATGGCGAGGGATCGAACCCTACAAAAATGAAGAACGGTTAAGAGGCTTGCCCTCGGACGTATGTAGTATGGGATGCATAGAATCCGAACAAGTGTGCATTAGTGTCATGTAAATTAAATAATTGCATTAAGGATTAAGTGCACAATCACGACACGACATCTTTAAGAGTTCCCTTTGATTTATATGCTTATATTGAACAAGTTGTGATTGTTAAGAAATGAGATTCGTTATACTGTTTCTGGCATAGAGAGGATGGCCATGTATAACTATCGTCAGTTGAATAAGCTGACGTACCCATAGTTTGTATGCAGGTAATTGCATGAGTAAAGAGGAATGGATGCATAAAGATTGTACCATGTTGTTGTACATTTATTTAATTGTTGTATTTTACTTCCGCTGTGCAAAAGAAAAATGTAATATTGATGTAACTCTGATGTATCAAGAAAAATTTGAATTTCCTTGTAAAATTGTACTAAAGAAAGTGAAAAGATCCTGTAGAACATCTCGAATTCAGTGATTTGGGATTCGGGGCGTTACAGAGTGGTATCAGAGCCACGTTTTCTACGCTTTCACACTTGTACAAATTTATAAGGAACGACACCCTAGATGTGGACATTAGAGTGTGTGTTTGAGTCTAGAGATTTAAATGTAAGTGACTTACATTTGTGTTGCTCTATGATTTATGCTTCTTCCTCTCTATTTCTAAGATGGCTGATCACTTCGACCCTGCTGGAGGTGACGACTGGCATATTATTGAGGAAGAGTACCGTCCTGGATAGGCTGATTCTGAGGACGAGTATCACCCTGGGCAAGCGGATTCTGATGATGAGGAGTGGCCTGAATCTCGAGAGATTACCCCACCTCCAGATTCATCTGACGATTCTTCTTCCGATGAAGAAGAGGGACCAGCTCTGAGTGGCACTGTGGCTTCTCTTCAGAGGCAAGTGGAGACCCTGAAGGAGAGAGTTGGAGTTTTGGAAGCTCAGTTGGCGAAGCGAAAGGACGACTTTTCTGTTCTCAGTCATCGGGTTTGGGAACTCGAGAAGAGGAAGAACCTGATTGATGTGCTGAAGGATGAAGTTGAAGAACTGCGGGAAGAACTTCGAGCAGCGAAGAGGACCCGTAGGAGTTAGATTGTTGTAGCTTCTACTTTCTTTCATTCTGATGTCAAGAAATGTTTTTCAATTCGAATGTATAAAGTTTGGAATTCAATGAAATGGAAATATTGATTTGAAAATTCATGTCTTACACTTCGAATTTGATGGACCTTTTACATCAGAATATGGAATGAAAGCTGTTGTATTGTTCGATACTGGATCCTCTCATACATTTGTGTCTCCTAAGTTTGCTAAAGTGTTAGGAGTTGAATCGAAGATTTTTCCAGGCAAGATCTTATTAGTAGCTACTCCGTCAGGAGAAACTTTAATCACTGATCGGTATTATGCTGATTGCGAGATTGTGATTGGGGATAGAATCTTTGGCATTGATCTGATCGAGCTGACTATCTTGGGAGTCGATGTTATCATTGGCATTGATTGGATGTCGGTGTACAGTGCAAGCATCGAGTGTAAGACCAAGACGGTGACAGTGAAGGCTCCAGGTGGACCTGAAGTCATGTTCTAAGGGAAGAAGAAGTGTTCTAAGCTGGTGGCCACTATCCGCAAGGAAGAGACTCCTGTGGAAGTGCAAGGGATTCCTGTGGTTCGGGACTATCCGACTGTGTTCTTGGAAGATTTTCCTGGGTTACCTTCGCATCGTGATGTAGAGTTCAGCATCACTGTTCAACCAGGAAGTGCACCCATTTCTAAGGCACCGTATAGGATGGCTCCAGTGGAACAGGATGAGGTGAAACGGTAGATTGAGAAACTGTTGGGGAAAGGCTTTATTCAACCTAGTGCTTCACCTTGGGGAGCACCAGTGCTTCTGGTAAAGAAGAAGGATGGATCGATGAGAATGTGTATCGATTATCGGGAGCTGAATAAGGTCACTGTTCAGAATAAGTATCCTATTCCTCGAATTGATGATTTGTTCGATCGTCTACAAGGAGCAGCTGTATTCTCCAAAATAGATCTTCGATCAGGATATCACCAAGTTCGAGTGAAAGCTGAAGATGTGCACAAAACTGCATTTAGATCTCGGCATGGGCATTACGAATTCTTAGTTATGCCATTCGGAGTGACGAATGCACCCGCAATCTTCATGGACTTGATGAACAGAGTTCTGAGGCCGTTTATTGATTCTTTCGTCGTGGTGTTTATCGACGATATCCTCGTGTACTCCAAGTCTGAGGAGGAGCACACCGAGCATCTGGCAGCAGTTTTGCAGAAGTTAGAAGAGCAGCAGTTGTATGCCAAGTTATCCAAGTGTGATTTCTGGAAATCTGAAGTGGCATTCCTAGGTCACATCCTTTCTAAGGAGGGAGTGGCAACTGACCCTCAGAAGATAGAGGCGGTGAGAGATTGGGCTAGGCCTACTACAGTGAAGGAAGTCAGAAGTTTCCTTGGGATGACTGGATACTACAGGAGATTCATTCAAGGTTATGCTCAGATAGCTGTACCGCTTACTGGACTGACCAAGAAGAATGTGAGCTTCAAGTGGACTGAGCAATGTGAGGCGAGTTTTCAAGAGTTGAAAGATAGACTGACTACTGCACCTATTTTGGCTTTGCCTAGAGCAGGTGTTGAGTATGATGTTTATAGCGATGCTTCACATCGGGGGCTTGGTTGTGTCTTAATGCAAGAGGGAAGAGTAATCGCTTATGGGTCTAGGCAACTACGCACGCATGAGAAAAATTGCCCGACTCATGATCTGGAGTTGGCTGCGATTATCTTTGCTCTGAAGCAATGGAGGCACTACGTGTACGGTGAGAAGTTGAACATGTACACGGATCATAAGAGCTTGAAGTATATATATCAGCAGAGGGATCTCAATCTGAGGCAGCGGAGATGGTTGGAAGTGCTCGAGGATATGCGACCTGAGATCAAGTATCATCCTGGAAAGGCTAATGTTGTTGCTGATGCACTTAGTCGCAAGAGCAGTTTGGCCAGTTTGATTACAACTCAGAAGCATCTGATTGAGGAGTTGGACCGAGCAGGTATTGAGGTCGTCCTGCAAGGATTGGGAGCATCTTTGGCTCAGTTGAGGCTTCAGCCTACTTTGAATGCAAGGATCATTGCAAGTCAGGAGGTTGATGCTGATATCTTGGAGATGAAGGAGCAGGTTGGTGCTGGCAGGTTGCCCGGATTTCAAATCAGGGATGGAGTGCTGTGGTTCGGAGATAGGCTATGTGTTCCAAATCAGGCGGACCTGAAAGAGAGTATTCTTCAGGAGGCGCATGCTACTCTTTTGTCGGTACATCCTGGGAGTACTAAGATGTACAAAGACATCAAACAGCATTTCTGGTGGTCAGGTTTGAAGCGGGATGTGGCTGAATTTGTTGCGAAGTGTGAGGTTTGTCAGCAAGTCAAAGCCGAAAATCAGAGACCCGGAGGTCTATTACAGCCGTTACCTATTCCGGAATGGAAGTGGGATAACATCAGTATGGATTTCATCACGAGATTACCTAAGAGTTCTAAAGGCAATGATGCGATTTGGGTTATAGTCGATCGACTCCCCAAGTCCGCTCACTTTTTGGCGATGAAACTCACTGCTTCGATGGACAAGTTGGCTGAGTTGTATGTTGGTGAGATTGTCCGACTTCATGGCGTTCCGTCAACTATTGTGTCTGATCGAGATGCGCGGTTTACTTCGCATTTCTGGAGGAGTCTTCAGGCAGCATTGGGTACCAAGACAGATTTCAGCACTGCTTTTCATCCGCAAACCGACGGGCAGACCGAGAGAGTCAACCGTATTCTTGAGGATATGCTTCGGTGTTGTATACTAGACTTTGGAGGCAGTTGGGAAAGGCATTTACCTTTGGTGGAGTTTGCCTACAACAACAGTTTTCAGGCTAGCATTGGGATGGCGCCGTACGAAGCTTTGTATGGCAGGAAGTGCAGAACACCTGTTTGTTGGTATGAAGTTGGGGAGCGGCAATTGTTTGGTCCTGAGCTTGTGCAGCTAACTTCTGAGAAGATTGATCTGATCAGGAAAAGGTTGGTGGAAGCTCAGAGCAGGCAGAAAAGCTATGCAGACAACCGGAGAAGGGACCTTGAGTTCGAGGTTGGTGACTTCGTCTTCCTGAAGGTATCACCCAGTAAAGGTGTGGTTCGTTTTGGCAAAGGCGGGAAGTTAGCCCCGAGGTTTATAGGCCCGTATAAGATATTGAAAAGGATCGGGAAAACTGCTTACCGGCTTGAATTACCGGAAGAGTTGTCTCAGGTGCACAATGTCTTCCATGTGTCTATGCTGCGAGGTTATATTCCAGATCCGAGTCATCATTTGCCAGAAGTACCGGAAGGTTTGCAGTTAGACCTGAATTACATCGAGTCTCCTGTCGAGATTGTTGACCGTAGGGAGAAAGTCTTGAGGAATAAGACGATACCGATGGTCAAAGTAGTCTGGAGAAACCACTTGGTTGAAGAGGCTACTTGGGAATCTGAGGAGAGGATGTTGAAGGACTATCCTGAGCTTTTTGCTTGATTGTATCTTTGTATCTTTGTATCTTTTGTTTTGTTGTTGTGTTGTATTTTCTGGTGTCTCGCTCTTGACTGTAGTTCCGGGGACGGAACTATTCTAAGGAGGGAGTGATGTAATACCCTGATTTTTCAAATACATGAAAGATTATTTATTTTTACATATGGTATGCTTGTGTAGCATGTTGACTATTATTTCTCAACATGATGAATAAAGTCTATTGTTTTCTATAAAACATTTTCTTAAAGCCCAATGTTAATTTACTTATCTTCTTTTAAAAATATTTATTTTGGCCCAATTAATTTTAGCCCATGAATTTAAACCTCTTGTATTATTTTCTACAACTTGTAATATGTAGCATCTTTTCTTCTATTTTTTCCGGGTATTTAATATTGGTGGTGCGGTTTGTGTGTGCACGTGCACTCAACGTACACGTGCACAAGCACACTAGCTTGGCCGGATGGGTTGAGTAAGTGGGGGTGAGTTGTGGGCGGTTATGCAAGGTGTGGGTAGTTTTCACAACTCCCTAGTGAATCCTAGCCCTTGATCTTCCAACTCCCTAGTGCATCTTAACCCTCCATTCCACCTATAATCTAGTATAAATACCCCCTCTTATTCTCTATTTCTTTTACACTAGATTTATTTTTATAAGAGAGATATTGTGAGAGTTGTGTGTGGGAGCTTTTTTGTGAAGACCGAGGAGTACATCTGAAGGTTCGGTGTGGAGCAAAGGAGCAAGGTGCAAGGAGCAAGGAGGCGTTCAGTATATTGAGGAGCTTTTGTAGGATTTCGATTATTTCTTCATATAAGGTGGGTGTTTCTCAGGACTTCTAATGTAGGAATTATACCATGATTATTATGATTGCTACCATGTTATAAAAAGTAAATTGAATGTATTGGAAATTGCTTGAACATGTTGTTGATAATAAGAACGAAAGTGTCGGTGCAGTCGACTGTCGCATGAACCAGTCGACTGGTACGAGACAATTATTTTTCATGATGCGGGAATAAACATATGTGCAAATAGACGTAATCGTGTGATCATTAATTTTTTACATTTTCCCTATGACACATATGATGGAGGGAAGGTAAATGAATAAAAAGAACTAGCGATGATTGACAAAACTAAGAACTGTCGGTGCAGTCGATTGGCAAGGTGTTCAGCCGACTGGTGCCTTGATTTAAGCATGACTATTTGGAAATCCCATGAAATAAGATATTCCATTATGTTTGACCTAGTATAATGACTTGAGATTTATATCTTCATCTTCGTAAGAAAGTTATGAATAGTGTGAGTGCATGTTTAAAGTGTTTTCCTTAAAGAAAAGAACATATTAGTAATTTGAAATTCCATGCTACCATGTTACTGAACCAGTAAGAAGTGTGGTGTCTATAAAATATGAATGTATGTATGCTGTGATGAAAGTGCATATGAGAATGGTTGGAAACATAATCTCTGTTTTGGAATTAAGAAACTGACCAGTCGACTTAGTGCGCGTAGCCAGTCGACTGAGCTGAACATGGAAATGTACTATTAAAGAATCCCAGAACAGACGACTGATGGATGAACAGTCGACTGTCATGTGGATGACACTGTGAACATGAAAGGTTGCGGGACAGCCGACTGACTGGGTGCAGCAGTCGACTATCCCGAGTAATTATGATGAACCTGTATTGACTGTATGAGTCGACTGGTGTCCTTCCAAGTCGACTGTACAGAGTGAACTTTGGTGTGTA
Source organism: Hemerocallis citrina (assembly GCA_017893485.1). Lineage (NCBI taxonomy): Eukaryota > Viridiplantae > Streptophyta > Magnoliopsida > Asparagales > Asphodelaceae > Hemerocallis > Hemerocallis citrina. The sequence continues at coordinate 232,564,160 of CM030361.1, read as the reverse complement.
TGAGATTTCATTTTATTTATTGTTGTTGGAAGTTGTGAACTTTATAATCGAATTCTATGAACTCTTTTTATGACTGTGTGGATTTATGTAAAATGAATCATAAATGGGAATTGAGAATAGAATGAATATTAAGGGCTAAAATCATGATGAGAAAGTCTGTGAGACTCTAAATGAATGATGAGTTGAAAGTGCTCAATTGGAAGTTGTGAATTGTAAATTGAAACCAAGAGTAGCTAAGTCTCCCCCGGCAGTGAAATGAATGAAATGAAATGAGAATTGAAAGACCAAGGTTGGTCATGTATTGAACTGAAATGATAAGTCCGGTTTAGTGGAGAGGCTAACTCTAGAGCTTTGATTTGTATTCATGATTCTAATATTTAGTACATAGTGAAGAGGTGATGAAAGTGAGAGAAAAACATAAGTATGAGAACTAGGGTTTACGGTGCGGGTGTGTGAGCCGCAGAATGCATGCTTGATGAGTCAAGACATGGCGCGGGCACAACTCAGAATGATCGGACCTTAGTCACGCTCATGGGATGTTTTGGTGACTGCAAGAGAATTGTGTTCAGGGAGGAGGCTGAATTGCCGTAGAATGCATGCTTGATGAGTCAAGACATGGCACGGAATTCTATTCCAGGGGCCAGGATACATGCTTGTACTCATAGAATCATCTAGGATACTCACTGTAATTACAGAAGTAGAGTAAGTCATGGCGAGGGATCGAACCCTACAAAAATGAAGAACGGTTAAGAGGCTTGCCCTCGGACGTATGTAGTATGGGATGCATAGAATCCGAACAAGTGTGCATTAGTGTCATGTAAATTAAATAATTGCATTAAGGATTAAGTGCACAATCACGACACGACATCTTTAAGAGTTCCCTTTGATTTATATGCTTATATTGAACAAGTTGTGATTGTTAAGAAATGAGATTCGTTATACTGTTTCTGGCATAGAGAGGATGGCCATGTATAACTATCGTCAGTTGAATAAGCTGACGTACCCATAGTTTGTATGCAGGTAATTGCATGAGTAAAGAGGAATGGATGCATAAAGATTGTACCATGTTGTTGTACATTTATTTAATTGTTGTATTTTACTTCCGCTGTGCAAAAGAAAAATGTAATATTGATGTAACTCTGATGTATCAAGAAAAATTTGAATTTCCTTGTAAAATTGTACTAAAGAAAGTGAAAAGATCCTGTAGAACATCTCGAATTCAGTGATTTGGGATTCGGGGCGTTACAGAGTGGTATCAGAGCCACGTTTTCTACGCTTTCACACTTGTACAAATTTATAAGGAACGACACCCTAGATGTGGACATTAGAGTGTGTGTTTGAGTCTAGAGATTTAAATGTAAGTGACTTACATTTGTGTTGCTCTATGATTTATGCTTCTTCCTCTCTATTTCTAAGATGGCTGATCACTTCGACCCTGCTGGAGGTGACGACTGGCATATTATTGAGGAAGAGTACCGTCCTGGATAGGCTGATTCTGAGGACGAGTATCACCCTGGGCAAGCGGATTCTGATGATGAGGAGTGGCCTGAATCTCGAGAGATTACCCCACCTCCAGATTCATCTGACGATTCTTCTTCCGATGAAGAAGAGGGACCAGCTCTGAGTGGCACTGTGGCTTCTCTTCAGAGGCAAGTGGAGACCCTGAAGGAGAGAGTTGGAGTTTTGGAAGCTCAGTTGGCGAAGCGAAAGGACGACTTTTCTGTTCTCAGTCATCGGGTTTGGGAACTCGAGAAGAGGAAGAACCTGATTGATGTGCTGAAGGATGAAGTTGAAGAACTGCGGGAAGAACTTCGAGCAGCGAAGAGGACCCGTAGGAGTTAGATTGTTGTAGCTTCTACTTTCTTTCATTCTGATGTCAAGAAATGTTTTTCAATTCGAATGTATAAAGTTTGGAATTCAATGAAATGGAAATATTGATTTGAAAATTCATGTCTTACACTTCGAATTTGATGGACCTTTTACATCAGAATATGGAATGAAAGCTGTTGTATTGTTCGATACTGGATCCTCTCATACATTTGTGTCTCCTAAGTTTGCTAAAGTGTTAGGAGTTGAATCGAAGATTTTTCCAGGCAAGATCTTATTAGTAGCTACTCCGTCAGGAGAAACTTTAATCACTGATCGGTATTATGCTGATTGCGAGATTGTGATTGGGGATAGAATCTTTGGCATTGATCTGATCGAGCTGACTATCTTGGGAGTCGATGTTATCATTGGCATTGATTGGATGTCGGTGTACAGTGCAAGCATCGAGTGTAAGACCAAGACGGTGACAGTGAAGGCTCCAGGTGGACCTGAAGTCATGTTCTAAGGGAAGAAGAAGTGTTCTAAGCTGGTGGCCACTATCCGCAAGGAAGAGACTCCTGTGGAAGTGCAAGGGATTCCTGTGGTTCGGGACTATCCGACTGTGTTCTTGGAAGATTTTCCTGGGTTACCTTCGCATCGTGATGTAGAGTTCAGCATCACTGTTCAACCAGGAAGTGCACCCATTTCTAAGGCACCGTATAGGATGGCTCCAGTGGAACAGGATGAGGTGAAACAGTAGATTGAGAAACTGTTGGGGAAAGGCTTTATTCAACCTAGTGCTTCACCTTGGGGAGCACCAGTGCTTCTGGTAAAGAAGAAGGATGGATCGATGAGAATGTGTATCGATTATCGGGAGCTGAATAAGGTCACTGTTCAGAATAAGTATCCTATTCCTCGAATTGATGATTTGTTCGATCGTCTACAAGGAGCAGCTGTATTCTCCAAAATAGATCTTCGATCAGGATATCACCAAGTTCGAGTGAAAGCTGAAGATGTGCACAAAACTGCATTTAGATCTCGGCATGGGCATTACGAATTCTTAGTTATGCCATTCGGAGTGACGAATGCACCCGCAATCTTCATGGACTTGATGAACAGAGTTCTGAGGCCGTTTATTGATTCTTTCGTCGTGGTGTTTATCGACGATATCCTCGTGTACTCCAAGTCTGAGGAGGAGCACACCGAGCATCTGGCAGCAGTTTTGCAGAAGTTAGAAGAGCAGCAGTTGTATGCCAAGTTATCCAAGTGTGATTTCTGGAAATCTGAAGTGGCATTCCTAGGTCACATCCTTTCTAAGGAGGGAGTGGCAACTGACCCTCAGAAGATAGAGGCGGTGAGAGATTGGGCTAGGCCTACTACAGTGAAGGAAGTCAGAAGTTTCCTTGGGATGACTGGATACTACAGGAGATTCATTCAAGGTTATGCTCAGATAGCTGTACCGCTTACTGGACTGACCAAGAAGAATGTGAGCTTCAAGTGGACTGAGCAATGTGAGGCGAGTTTTCAAGAGTTGAAAGATAGACTGACTACTGCACCTATTTTGGCTTTGCCTAGAGCAGGTGTTGAGTATGATGTTTATAGCGATGCTTCACATCGGGGGCTTGGTTGTGTCTTAATGCAAGAGGGAAGAGTAATCGCTTATGGGTCTAGGCAACTACGCACGCATGAGAAAAATTGCCCGACTCATGATCTGGAGTTGGCTGCGATTATCTTTGCTCTGAAGCAATGGAGGCACTACGTGTACGGTGAGAAGTTGAACATGTACACGGATCATAAGAGCTTGAAGTATATATATCAGCAGAGGGATCTCAATCTGAGGCAGCGGAGATGGTTGGAAGTGCTCGAGGATATGCGACCTGAGATCAAGTATCATCCTGGAAAGGCTAATGTTGTTGCTGATGCACTTAGTCGCAAGAGCAGTTTGGCCAGTTTGATTACAACTCAGAAGCATCTGATTGAGGAGTTGGACCGAGCAGGTATTGAGGTCGTCCTGCAAGGATTGGGAGCATCTTTGGCTCAGTTGAGGCTTCAGCCTACTTTGAATGCAAGGATCATTGCAAGTCAGGAGGTTGATGCTGATATCTTGGAGATGAAGGAGCAGGTTGGTGCTGGCAGGTTGCCCGGATTTCAAATCAGGGATGGAGTGCTGTGGTTCGGAGATAGGCTATGTGTTCCAAATCAGGCGGACCTGAAAGAGAGTATTCTTCAGGAGGCGCATGCTACTCTTTTGTCGGTACATCCTGGGAGTACTAAGATGTACAAAGACATCAAACAGCATTTCTGGTGGTCAGGTTTGAAGCGGGATGTGGCTGAATTTGTTGCGAAGTGTGAGGTTTGTCAGCAAGTCAAAGCCGAAAATCAGAGACCCGGAGGTCTATTACAGCCGTTACCTATTCCGGAATGGAAGTGGGATAACATCAGTATGGATTTCATCACGAGATTACCTAAGAGTTCTAAAGGCAATGATGCGATTTGGGTTATAGTCGATCGACTCCCCAAGTCCGCTCACTTTTTGGCGATGAAACTCACTGCTTCGATGGACAAGTTGGCTGAGTTGTATGTTGGTGAGATTGTCCGACTTCATGGCGTTCCGTCAACTATTGTGTCTGATCGAGATGCGCGGTTTACTTCGCATTTCTGGAGGAGTCTTCAGGCAGCATTGGGTACCAAGACAGATTTCAGCACTGCTTTTCATCCGCAAACCGACGGGCAGACCGAGAGAGTCAACCGTATTCTTGAGGATATGCTTCGGTGTTGTATACTAGACTTTGGAGGCAGTTGGGAAAGGCATTTACCTTTGGTGGAGTTTGCCTACAACAATAGTTTTCAGGCTAGCATTGGGATGGCGCCGTACGAAGCTTTGTATGGCAGGAAGTGCAGAACACCTGTTTGTTGGTATGAAGTTGGGGAGCGGCAATTGTTTGGTCCTGAGCTTGTGCAGCTAACTTCTGAGAAGATTGATCTGATCAGGAAAAGGTTGGTGGAAGCTCAGAGCAGGCAGAAAAGCTATGCAGACAACCGGAGAAGGGACCTTGAGTTCGAGGTTGGTGACTTCGTCTTCCTGAAGGTATCACCCAGTAAAGGTGTGGTTCGTTTTGGCAAAGGCGGGAAGTTAGCCCCGAGGTTTATAGGCCCGTATAAGATATTGAAAAGGATCGGGAAAACTGCTTACCGGCTTGAATTACCGGAAGAGTTGTCTCAGGTGCACAATGTCTTCCATGTGTCTATGCTGCGAGGTTATATTCCAGATCCGAGTCATCATTTGCCAGAAGTACCGGAAGGTTTGCAGTTAGACCTGAATTACATCGAGTCTCCTGTCGAGATTGTTGACCGTAGGGAGAAAGTCTTGAGGAATAAGACGATACCGATGGTCAAAGTAGTCTGGAGAAACCACTTGGTTGAAGAGGCTACTTGGGAATCTGAGGAGAGGATGTTGAAGGACTATCCTGAGCTTTTTGCTTGATTGTATCTTTGTATCTTTGTATCTTTTGTTTTGTTGTTGTGTTGTATTTTCTGGTGTCTCGCTCTTGACTGTAGTTCCGGGGACGGAACTATTCTAAGGAGGGAGTGATGTAATACCCTGATTTTTCAAATACATGAAAGATTATTTATTTTTACATATGGTATGCTTGTGTAGCATGTTGACTATTATTTCTCAACATGATGAATAAAGTCTATTGTTTTCTATAAAACATTTTCTTAAAGCCCAATGTTAATTTACTTATCTTCTTTTAAAAATATTTATTTTGGCCCAATTAATTTTAGCCCATGAATTTAAACCTCTTGTATTATTTTCTACAACTTGTAATATGTAGCATCTTTTCTTCTATTTTTTCCGGGTATTTAATATTGGTGGTGCGGTTTGTGTGTGCACGTGCACTCAACGTACACGTGCACAAGCACACTAGCTTGGCCGGATGGGTTGAGTAAGTGGGGGTGAGTTGTGGGCGGTTATGCAAGGTGTGGGTAGTTTTCACAACTCCCTAGTGAATCCTAGCCCTTGATCTTCCAACTCCCTAGTGCATCTTAACCCTCCATTCCACCTATAATCTAGTATAAATACCCCCTCTTATTCTCTATTTCTTTTACACTAGATTTATTTTTATAAGAGAGATATTGTGAGAGTTGTGTGTGGGAGCTTTTTTGTGAAGACCGAGGAGTACATCTGAAGGTTCGGTGTGGAGCAAAGGAGCAAGGTGCAAGGAGCAAGGAGGCGTTCAGTATATTGAGGAGCTTTTGTAGGATTTCGATTATTTCTTCATATAAGGTGGGTGTTTCTCAGGACTTCTAATGTAGGAATTATACCATGATTATTATGATTGCTACCATGTTATAAAAAGTAAATTGAATGTATTGGAAATTGCTTGAACATGTTGTTGATAATAAGAACGAAAGTGTCGGTGCAGTCGACTGTCGCATGAACCAGTCGACTGGTACGAGACAATTATTTTTCATGATGCGGGAATAAACATATGTGCAAATAGACGTAATCGTGTGATCATTAATTTTTTACATTTTCCCTATGACACATATGATGGAGGGAAGGTAAATGAATAAAAAGAACTAGCGATGATTGACAAAACTAAGAACTGTCGGTGCAGTCGATTGGCAAGGTGTTCAGCCGACTGGTGCCTTGATTTAAGCATGACTATTTGGAAATCCCATGAAATAAGATATTCCATTATGTTTGACCTAGTATAATGACTTGAGATTTATATCTTCATCTTCGTAAGAAAGTTATGAATAGTGTGAGTGCATGTTTAAAGTGTTTTCCTTAAAGAAAAGAACATATTAGTAATTTGAAATTCCATGCTACCATGTTACTGAACCAGTAAGAAGTGTGGTGTCTATAAAATATGAATGTATGTATGCTGTGATGAAAGTGCATATGAGAATGGTTGGAAACATAATCTCTGTTTTGGAATTAAGAAACTGACCAGTCGACTTAGTGCGCGTAGCCAGTCGACTGAGCTGAACATGGAAATGTACTATTAAAGAATCCCAGAACAGACGACTGATGGATGAACAGTCGACTGTCATGTGGATGACACTGTGAACATGAAAGGTTGCGGGACAGCCGACTGACTGGGTGCAGCAGTCGACTATCCCGAGTAATTATGATGAACCTGTATTGACTGTATGAGTCGACTGGTGTCCTTCCAAGTCGACTGTACAGAGTGAACTTTGGTGTGTATGAGATTTCATTTTATTTATTGTTGTTGGAAGTTGTGAACTTTATAATCGAATTCTATGAACTCTTTTTATGACTGTGTGGATTTATGTAAAATGAATCATAAATGGGAATTGAGAATAGAATGAATATTAAGGGCTAAAATCATGATGAGAAAGTCTGTGAGACTCTAAATGAATGATGAGTTGAAAGTGCTCAATTGGAAGTTGTGAATTGTAAATTGAAACCAAGAGTAGCTAAGTCTCCCCCGGCAGTGAAATGAATGAAATGAAATGAGAATTGAAAGACCAAGGTTGGTCATGTATTGAACTGAAATGATAAGTCCGGTTTAGTGGAGAGGCTAACTCTAGAGCTTTGATTTGTATTCATGATTCTAATATTTAGTACATAGTGAAGAGGTGATGAAAGTGAGAGAAAAACATAAGTATGAGAACTAGGGTTTACGGTGCGGGTGTGTGAGCCGCAGAATGCATGCTTGATGAGTCAAGACATGGCGCGGGCACAACTCAGAATGATCGGACCTTAGTCACGCTCATGGGATGTTTTGGTGACTGCAAGAGAATTGTGTTCAGGGAGGAGGCTGAATTGCCGTAGAATGCATGCTTGATGAGTCAAGACATGGCACGGAATTCTATTCCAGGGGCCAGGATACATGCTTGTACTCATAGAATCATCTAGGATACTCACTGTAATTACAGAAGTAGAGTAAGTCATGGCGAGGGATCGAACCCTACAAAAATGAAGAACGGTTAAGAGGCTTGCCCTCGGACGTATGTAGTATGGGATGCATAGAATCCGAACAAGTGTGCATTAGTGTCATGTAAATTAAATAATTGCATTAAGGATTAAGTGCACAATCACGACACGACATCTTTAAGAGTTCCCTTTGATTTATATGCTTATATTGAACAAGTTGTGATTGTTAAGAAATGAGATTCGTTATACTGTTTCTGGCATAGAGAGGATGGCCATGTATAACTATCGTCAGTTGAATAAGCTGACGTACCCATAGTTTGTATGCAGGTAATTGCATGAGTAAAGAGGAATGGATGCATAAAGATTGTACCATGTTGTTGTACATTTATTTAATTGTTGTATTTTACTTCCGCTGTGCAAAAGAAAAATGAAATATTGATGTAACTCTGATGTATCAAGAAAAATTTGAATTTCCTTGTAAAATTGTACTAAAGAAAGTGAAAAGATCCTGTAGAACATCTCGAATTCAGTGATTTGGGATTCGGGGCGTTACAGGAAATGTATGAAACTTAAACATCATGTTTTGTCTAATTACTTGTGTGGCATAAATGTTACTCGTGGATGTTTTTTTTTGCAATATCAAGATGAGGCACCCGTATATTATTTTCAAATATTAGGTCAGATGTGTGGACGGACTAGTAGTGGTCGCAGTAGCTAGACCGAAAGTCAAGGCAATAGGGCCAATGGCATCAGCCTCAATGTCGAATCTGATTTTGCTTGGGCCTACCAAATGATGGGAACATTCGTGGAGGCAAGTAAGAACTTAATGCCACAATAGGGTACACAAGGAGGCAACTGGGGGATCACTGCAGACGACCGAGTCAAAATGGGGAAGTTCTTTAAGAGGTTGAAGCAGCCAGTTTTTGAAGGCCAGGCAGACCCGACTACTGCTGACGACTGGATTCGTCAAGTAGAGGTTCTATTTGAAGTACTCGAGACACCAGATGACAGAAAGGTCATATTAGCAACCAATCTACTGAAGAAGGATGCACGTGTCTGGTAGCAATTTGTCAAGCACAGTATGGGAGATGGGCCAATATAGTGGGAAAATTTTCTCGAAGAATTTAGGCATCATTATTTCCCTCTAGATGTATAGGAAGAGAAGGTCATGGGGTTCCTAAATCTAAAGCGGGGAAGCATGTCGGTTCAAGCATATGAGACGAAGTTTACACAACTATCTTATTATGAAAAAAGGGCGAAAAGATTCGAGCAAGGACTAAGGCTTGCACTAAGGTAAAAAATGGTGCCACTTTGAGGTTCAACAAGTTGGTTCGTCGGGCAGCTATCACAAAAATGGATATGATTAGAACAAGCTGTCGCAAGGGAATACAAGGAGTTGGAGTAAAGGGAAGAGGTCTGTTCAAACCTCAAGCTTCAAGAAGCAAGGCCAAATATAGATGCACCAGAAATCCAGTATCAGAACAGGAGTGTAATACCCCAGATCTTGAGCTAACAGTCGGCTGGTACTGCCAGCAGTCGACTGGTAGAGGACAGTCGACTGGTACTGCCAGCAGTCGACTGACTATTGAGATTTGTGAGAGGATTGAGAAATATAGTCCCATATCGGGAATTTGCGAAGATAAATTGAGTATAAATACTATTGCCGAGGATCAAGAGTCACCAATTCGGTTAACCACCTTTTGAGAGGCAGCCTGTGGTGGGCGGTGGAACTACATAGTATTTATAATTTGTCTGAGCATTGGGGCGGAGCGTTACAAATGGTATCAGAGCCGACTTTTGACACACCGGGTGGGGTGTATCTGCACGTCGAGGGTCGGGGGGGGCCTATTCGTGGGGTACATATGTTAGCGTGTCGAGGGTCTGCGGGCCTATTCACGGAGCATGCCGGGTGATAGAAAGGGCGGTCCTACACGAGATGTGTGCCCTGTGCTCTCAGCGAGGACGCTGATTCCTAAGGGGGGGTGTATGTAATACCCCAGATCTTGAGCTAACAGTCGGCTGGTACTGCCAGCAGTCGACTGGTAGAGGACAGTCGACTGGTACTGCCAGCAGTCGACTGACTATTGAGATTTGTGATAGGATTGAGAAATATAGTCCCATATCGGGAATTTGCGAAGATAAATTGAGTATAAATACTATTGCCGAGGATCAAGAGTCACCAATTCGGTTAACCACCTTTTGAGAGGCAGCCTGTGGTGGGCGGTGGAACTACATAGTATTTATAATTTGTCTGAGCATTGGGGCGGGGCGTTACAAGGAACTTTTAAGCTGGGAAGCTCTTTTATCTGCGGGGAACAAGGACATTTCAAGGATCAATGCCCGAAGAATAACTCATTACCGATCCACGTACATGTTATAATTGTGAAAATGTGGGACATGTCAGACCAGACTACCCCCAATTTCAGATGAACCACAGCGGATCAACCCAAAAGACTAATGACAAAGGGAAGAAGCCTTTTCGTCAAGGACTAGTATTCGCAGTGACTGAGAACGATGCAAAGGAGAATGAAGAAGTTATTACTGGTATGTAAGTTAGAATGTAACTCGTTTTAATTTATATTTTGGACTTGAAAAGGAAGTTAATGGAAGTTGTAACTTCTTATAATAGGATGGGTATGTATTAATGGAATCCAAGCAAGTGTTTTGTTCGATTGTGGGTCATCTCACAATTTTGTGTCTAAATCTATATTCTGAGAAGTTGAAATGCATTCATAAGGCAACCCCTGAATTGGCTTTAGAGGTAGCAATGCCATCTGGAGTCACTCTAACTGCCAGTGTATGTTATAAGAATTGTAAATTACATATTGGAGATGAATTACTAAGCGTAGATCTATTGGAGTAGGGTTTCGAGGGAACAGATGTGATAATTGGAATAAACTTGATGTTGAAGCAAAAAACAACCATTGATTGCAAAGGAAAGAGGTGACCATGGAGGCTCCCATGAAACCGAAAATTATATTCCAAGGAAAGAAGAAGGGTGGAGAGATCTTAGCAGTTGCAGGAAAAGTAAAGGTACCAGAGGAAGTCAAGAAGATACCCACTGTACCGGACTTTTCACTCGTATTTTTGGAAGAGTTAGATGGACTACCTGCATACAGAGATGTGGAGTTTAGCATTATGATTCAACCAGGTAGTGCTCCAGTGTCAAAAGCACCATATCGGATGGCGTCAGTAGAACAAAATGATGTCATGAAGAAGATTGAACAACTACTACAGAAGGAATTTATCAGGCCTAGTGCTTCACCCTGGGGAGCACTAATGCTACTTGTTAAGAGGAACGATGGATCTGAAAGGATGTGTATTGACTAAAGAGAATTAAACAAGAAACCATTCAGAATAAATATCCACTTCCGAAGATCGATGATTTGTTTCATCAGCTACAGGGAGCAGTAGTGTTTTCAAAGTTCAATCTGCGGTTAGGCTATCATTAGATCTAAGTCAAGAAAGAAGATATACCCAATACAGCTTTTAGAACTTGACATGGACACTATAAGTTCTTAGTGATGCCATTCAGAGTAACTAATGCTCAAGCAATTTTCATGGATATGATGAACCGTATCATATGGACATTCATTGACTCATTTGTGGTAGTCTTCATAAATGACATACTGGTTTACTCAAGGTCAGAGGAAGATCATGCTGGACATTTACCAGCAGTACTAAGCAAACTAGATGAGCATTAGTTGTATGCAAAATCGTCCAAATGTGACGTCTGGAAGACAGTAGTGACATTCTTTGGCCATGTCCTTTCTAAGGAAGGAGTGACCACTGATCCACAAAGATCGAGACAGTGAAAGATTGGCCTCAACCGAAGACAGTGAAAGAAGTAAGAAGCTTTTTAGACTTGACAGGGTACTACAGGAAGTTCATCCAAAATTACGCAAGGATAGCAGTACCACTTAAAGCATTGACCAAGAAGCATAAAAGCTTCGAATGGACTGAGAAGTGTGAGGAAAGCTTTCAAGAACTAAAGAACCGATTAACTTTCGCACCAATATTAGTCAATCCTCAAGCTAATAAAGGGTACATGATCTACAGTGAGGATTTGCAATTGGGATTTGGATGTGTCTTGATTCAAGAAGGGAAAGTCATATCCTATGGATAGGGACAACTCCGACCACATGAGTAGAACTACCCTACATATGACTTGGAGCTAGCTGCAATAATTTTTGCCTTGAAGTTGTGGCAACATTATGTCTAGGGACCGAAGGTGGAAATGTATACAAACCACAATAGCCTAAAGTATATATACCAGCAGAAAGATTTGAATTCACGGCAAAGACGATGGTTAGAAGTCTTGGAAGATATCAGGCCAGAGATTTTATACCATCCAGGGAAGGCCAATGTGGTAGCAAATGCACTCAGGAACATAGCTACACTGATCGCAACAAGGAAGGAGTTGAAAGTCGAGATATGGAAAGCCGGTAACGAGGTGGTTACTCAATGTCTGATGTAACACCCTGCAAAATTGAGTTATGAAATTTTTGTCCCTCGTGTGTTACACAAATGTATTTTTTACCGTTACAAGTAATATCTATAACATTATAAAATTTCATACATATTTTTCATTTCGATTCTTATATATATTTTTCATTCTATCGAATTCAATTATGTATTTGAATTTCTTTTTTTTATCTTCTATTTAAATTTCCACTCAAACAATTTAATAATTTGTTTTTACATGCATTGCACGTGTTGACGACATATTTTTTATATATAAAATTAATGAAGTGAGTATGTTAAATTTTATTATGCTTAAGTTAAACATATGGGAGGTTGGATTTGAAATAATCCACAGTATGGTCAATTTAACCCATTTTAATTAATAAATTATGTTAGTTTTGTAATAATACAGAAATATGCATAATTAAATTGTCATGCCCTCGCTTTCCAAAAGAAATACGGTACGCGACTAAGTCCAGCAGATAGTTTTCACCATCCAAAAGATGTACGGATCTACTTGACTCATCACAACAGTAAATATAACAACATACTCAACCAGGCATGCATAAATAATTTTTGTCATGCCCCGCTTTCAAAAATACGGAATATGAGCACATGACATTGGCCTAACGAATGACTAACGTCACCAATAAGATATTTATCTGATTAACTCAACAATATAATCAATACAGAATAATTGCGCAAGCAATAATAATAATCGCATGAGCAATACTACTTGAAATGAAGCAATATACATATCCAAGTAAAAAAATAAATTAACGTCTGGAAACCATAATTAAATCCGGGACAATAATAAATCTCAAACACAATAGTAATATGTCTCAATACAATGAAATAACAATAGTCTAATAATTAAGTCTTCATGACAAAGCAGTAATTATTTTTTAAGCGGTGATGCAATCAATTCTTCACCAATGTTGTTCTCCCAATTCATCAGGCAATTTTCCATCAACACCAGTAAACACTTCATCTAAAAAGTGGAGAAAATTTTTCATTAGAGCAAGTCATGGACAGCAAGTAGAGAAATCAGAGAACAATGGAATAATGGTATAGCAATGAATTCAATGGATCAATAGGAATCAATAACATGGTACGATAATCAATAATCAAGATCACGGTAATCGATACAATGGCTATAAACAATGATGCAATATTCGGTAACAATAATCAATAATCAATCTGATATCAGTAGGAACAATGAGAACAATATGCAGTGTCGATGTGGTGTGATCCTTAAGTCTATTAATTATTTTAATCCTAACTAATGTAGCACTTAATGCGTCCCATCTATTTACCACATGGTTTCTACATACAAACAAGTTACGTTAAGACTTAGTGGCGGGCTCTATAGTTCCTGTACTCGGCAACGATATTCAATAATGACCGATGACCGAATCAATCGAGATACTGTAGTCAGTAATCTACAATTAATCGATGACCGATATGACCGATAGACCGATAGACCGATAGACCAATAGACCAATAGACCAATAAATAAGAAAACATTGGCCCCTCCTCCGAGTACATTCGTTATATTTTCCACTACTAAAGTCAATTCCTTAAGCCCCGGCTTGTTAATTATTTTATCAATACAACAATACAATGTGCAATCAATGGACATTTCGATGAACGATAACATCAATAGGAGAACAGCAGGACGATAACTTAGATAGGACAATAAAAATGACGACAATGAGACGTTAGGATCATGCAATGCAACATTCACATTTTAATTCATGCAATAGTACGATATAGGAATAATTAATCTATTAAAACTAGAAGATAAAATTCTGGACAGCAAGACTAGTCTGTACAAAAGTGCAGTTTCTAACTGTATCAGAACTCGAAAACTGAATCCGTCAGAAAATCTAGAAAATAGACTTCCACACGGCTCCAACGCATATTTAAAGTTCAATTTCCGACAACAGTATATAGGTCAATCACATTGTTCTTTACACATTTCTTATTCAGGCAGAATTTTGACATTTTGTTATTATAATTTTAGAAACAGCAAAAACTCCATAATAAATTCATTAAAAAATATTTTCTAGACTCCTAAACATCTTAAGCAATAATTGGAAATTTTCAGGGCAAAATTTTATCATTTGATCATCCTTTTTACTTTTTGAATATGAAAGATATATGAATCTGAAAATCTGGAATTAAAGACACAGCTGTACTAAAACAGGCATAACTTTTGCTAAGAAAACTCGGAATTAAGGAATTCAAGATGTTATGAAAACTAGAAAGATAAGGCTACAATTCATATTCAGGAAGTAATTTGTTTTAAGATCGTTTACTGGTTGAAAAACAACAGTCAATATACAGGTCAGCAAGCGATATACAGGTTCTAGGGTAGTTTTCATGAAATAAAATTTATTAAACAAGATGGGTACAATTCTATTAGTCAATAAATTGTATAATGAGCATAAAGGGTCTCAAAACGTGATTAACAAAATTATAACACACTAATACATCAATTTAACATCAATCAATCATCAATCGATCAAACAACATACAACCTATCAATTGTCTCCACAATAATTAATTGTGTCGGGATTATATGAACAACCTTATTATCAATTTTATATGCACTCATGAAAGATCAAAACTTTAGAGTCAAAAGTGGCAAGATATCAAGAATATTGGGGTTAGCTCGTGTAAAGCCTCAATAGACCCAACGAAGAGATGAACACTGGATAATACGATAACAAAGATATTAACTTGCAAGAGTTTCAACAAAACTTGAATTTGATACAATTAGCAATTCAAGAAGACGGTGACTTGCCTGTTAGATGATATAGTAACAGCAAAATAGCCTCTGGTGGGCGTGACTAGAATTTAGTTAATTGTGTGCGTACGAGTTGAGTGCGGGGCATTATAGTAACAGCAAAACACCAAAACCCTTCTTCACGAATAGTAAACACCACAATCGAAATCCCAAACACCATACACCAAAATCAATCCCGTACTTCCCAACAATAACACCAACGGATCGAGATCCCTTCTTCACAACACAACAACAAGGAGAGATAGTGGCGGGGATCGGCGGCGACTACGGTGACTCGAGGGGGTGTTCGGGGTTGCTGACGGTGGGCAGTGGCAGTCGGGAAGCGACAAGGGGCAACAAGGGGCGGCAAACTTGAGCGAAGCTCTGTTTCGCACTGAAATAGAGGAGATAGAAATGGTAGGGTTTCGGGCTCTGGGCGACGATGATGAGGGGTGAGGGGTCTTCGGTGGTTGCTAGGACGATGGAGAGGGTGAAGATGGGTCGACAAGGCGTGGAAGGCGGCGAGGGTGGTCGTCGAGGAGATGGGTTCGAGTGGTGGCAATGGCAATGGGTGGTTGGTAGGCAGGAAGATGACAGGGATAGGACGCAATGGGGATGGGAGGAGGAATCGCAATGGGTTCGGGAGGCGACGGGTTCGAGAGGTTGCGAGGAGGGAGAGGGTGACGGGATGGGTTCTTCGGTGGTAGTGGGTTGGCGGTCGTCGAGGAGGTGAGGACGAAGATGAAGATGAAGACAAAGACGGGAGGAGGAGTGGAGGCGAGAGCGGGTGGCAAGGTGAACAGGAGAGGGGATGGGTAAAAGAGAGAGAGCGGGAGGTTGAAGAAGGGGGAGGTCTGTACAGGGAAGGGTAGGGGGCGGCTAGGGTTAAAGGGGTAGGGTTTATGGTTAGGGTGGGTTAGGTTAGGTTAGTATATATAGGGAATTATTAGGTTATTGGGGGTTTTGGGTTATCGGGTCGGATCCAATAAGAGAATGGGCTTGGTTGGTTTAAATCTAATAACAAAATGGGCTATAGGGTTTTTAAAATATACATATAAACATACATTAAGTCAAATAATAAAATACAAATAAAAAAATATGTTCGGGCTTTACAAAAATACTAATAATAATAATAATGAAAATAAGAACAATATTACAGATATTTACAATAATAATAGTAGTAACAAAAATATAAATATTAATAACAATACTAATAATCAATAATAAAGATAATAACCACAATTTAATTAATAACAATAATAATAAGATTAAAATGATCAAATAATAATATATATGCTTTAGACTCAAATATAAATATCCGATCAATAAGAAATATGAAGTAAGATCAAAACACACCATTATTCGAAATAAATAAAAAAAATTGTTTAGAAAATACTATAATAAAAGATCCAAATAGAATTTAGCACAAAATATCTTTATAAAAAAAATCAAATTATCGAAAATGCACGGAAAATACCTATTAGCGGGAATGGGGGTTACAATTATAATTCAACAGTATTTATTCGCAACAATAATCAATATCCCAAACAAATACGAGATCTGAAACAAAATAATATCCTGGGACTACAAGCATAAATACAAGTCTCAATACAGTTCATGAATAAAATAGTTCAAAACAAAACATTAAGCAAATTTTCCAATGCGCAGCTCAAAACTTTTGCTCACCAACTCTAGTAGGCAAGCGATCACGAAAACCTACTCATATAGCAATTACATGAAAAATAGGAAGACATGAAAACATAATGCCCATTAGATGCAAGTTCCGAGCTGCAAGCAGTACAAGCAAGAAAAAGGAAGGGAAAACTAAAACAAAACAGAAGTACTGACATGGAGATAAGCAACAAATGATGACAGTCTATGGATAACAGAGATAGCAGGATAACAGTAAAGAGTGTAGTGATAACAGTAACAATAAAATCAACAGTAACATTAACAGGATGTAACAGTGAAACAGTTATTCTTATGTCTAATGTTCATTACTATCTAGGTAGCACTTCATGCATTCCAAATTATACCACATGGTTGCTACATGAAACAGTTTCGTTTTAAGATTTCGTAGTGGAACCTATAGGGCTGTATATTCAGACAAGTAGTAACAGTAACAGTAACAGTAATAGTATTAACAAACAGTGTCATGGATCATGCCCTCATGCATCTAGAGATAAACAGTGGGTACCACAGTAAACAGTGTGGAAAACGAGTTCCCTTCTGAATAAACATTTCTATATTGTCCATTACTAGATCTTTCCCTTAAAAACCCCGACTTGATTATTTTTCATTATTATTAAACAAGTGTGAACGAATACAAACAACACAAAACATAAGGCATAAGTCTAAGATGAATGGAAGACACAAACAGCAAAAAAACAACTCATAACAGTCAAAACAACGAAACTTCCAGTTGTGGATAGCAAAACACTACTGCACCAAATCTGAGATTCCCATTGCTACAGAACTACAAATCTAGATCCGTCAGAAAATTTGGAAACTAGACTCTCTGTAGAATCCAACACATATGAACAAGTCACACATCAGCCACAGAATAGGGTTGAAGACAGTGCTTAATATAGAACTAATGTTCAGCCAGAAAAAGCAAAATCTTATTTATAAGCATGAAAAGGATTTGAAAACATCATAATTAAATCTGAGAAAAATCTGAAAGATTTTCTACCATATCTAGTCTCAAAATATAAAATATCACAAAATTATATTACAGATAGTGTAGTCAATAAAATTGGTAAAACAGAGTAATGCAACAAAATCTCAATTCTGAAGGTTTAGACACAGCAGTACCAAAACCAAGATAATTCGTAAAATCCAATTTGAAATCCAGATCTGTCAAAAGGGTAGTTAACTAGACAAATTGGGATACAGTTCATATTCACAAAGTTTTCATCAAAAACGAATTGAATCAGGTTGAAAACATAGTTCTTTACTGAACAACATGCAGTTTGAAAATATATCGATTGGTTTCATAAGCATGAGATAAGATACAAAAGTCATTAATTAATTCTACAAAAATTAGGAATTGATCACAGTCATGTCTAAACATACTCAGCAAATTATAGAGTTCAAATTCTACATTTAGTATCAGTTTTAAAATAATATTTTATACGGAATGCATATAGTTCAGAATCTGGAATATACGATATGACTGTAGTAAAACAACAGATCCGTCGAATGTTCTGTAAACTAGAAAAAAAAACATAAAAATCATGTTCACAAATTTATTTACTTTACTGATGTTAACAGGGTTGAAATTACTGTACAAAAATAGCGCAGCAGTGAAACAAAACTTCTTTTATACATTTTATCGAATAGTTTGATTGCAAACGATCCAAACTAAGATGGCATATAAAGCATGGTATATAGGTAACTCATTTCAGCATGGCATGTGTATTAATGGTCTAAACTAAGATAATACATCATACAAGCATTCATGAAGCAATCATCAACAACATACGATGTGTCACAACAAGCATACAACCAAGATGTCCATCTAATCTAATTGTTTTCATGCAACGGGTGTCAACTACTGTGAACTACTCATGATCTAGAGATAAAGGAATGGATCAACTAACAAAATTTGGTCATCATGAGAGTACTAACAATTTCATGCGAAACTACTTACAGTATTTAACTTGTATGACAAAAAGAATGCATACAAGCTACTTACCTGAAAACGACGACGAAGAAGAAGATCAGAATAACAGGAACGGATCCCGAACAACAAACACAACACACGAATGAGAGACGACACGAACAAGAACAAGATCCAACCAATGATAATACGACGGTGCATGTGTTCTCACACACACGCACACAAAACAACAACAACAGCAAGGGTGAATGGAAGTAACACGGCAAGACGACGATAGTGCTCGGTGTCGGCCTCGGCAAGAGAAAGGACGATGGCGGCTAGGATGAGCGGCGCGGCACAGCAACACTGTCGACCACAGACAAAGACAGTAAGTAAGGGAGGGGGCCTGATCGCCATGGCTTGAGCGGGGGACAGGGACACCGGGGGTGTACAACAGAGAGGGGGAGAGGAGAGGGGGTCTGCGGTGGGGTCTGTTGGCATCGAGGAACAAGACGACAACAGGGAAGGAGGAGAGAGAGGGATCGGGATCGGGGGGTAGGGCAGGGCAGATGATGGCTAGAGGAGAGAGAGAGAGAATAATTAGAATTCTGGTAATTAGAATTAGGGTACAATTAAGGGGTTATATAGTCAATATTGATTTGGGTTAACTGAGTAGTATCCAATAGGAAGAAAAGAGTCCAATAAAAGACAATTTGGCCATGAAATAGGTTTAAACAATAAACAAAGTCAAGAACAAATCTGTAGATCAACCAAATGAGAATATAAAGGCTAGATCAAATAAAAATGAATCACAAGGAGAACAACAACATACAATTCAAAGCGACGGAAATCAATAAAAATCATAAATAAAATAAAATACCCATGAATTTAATTAAATACAAATAAAAATACAAAAATGAGTAAATGGGGGTAACATAAACACATTCATAATAGTTAGATAATGTGAGCACATAAACCCATTGAAACCCTAACATTTTCCGCACATGTTGACCAGCCAATTAGAAATAGGAGGGAAAGAAAAAAAATATTGAATGAGTTAAGGGGTTGGTGGGTAGTTATTATAGGGTTGTGGGTGGTTTCATAAACTTCTCAATATTTAAATATACATGCATACACATATACACCCTCAATCATTCCTTTCTTTTATTTCTTCTTCTTGTTGTATGCCAATCCAGAGCCCATCTCACTCACTATCTTTCATTTGTATGCCAATCCGACATGCTCCATCTCCGTTCCCTATATATATATATATATATATATATATATATATATATATATATATATATACATACATACTTCACACTATATTCCTTCCTCCTTCCTTCACCATGTCCTTCTCTTATCTATGCATATATACATCCTAATAGGTCAACCAACACTAGGGGAGAGTTACATTTTTTAGTGCTTTGGAGTTAAGGAGAAGAAGCTTGGGGATATCTACTGCAAGAATTCATCGATTAGGTAGGCGTGCCTTAACTTTCTAATTTGTTCTTGTTAGAATTGCGTGCTAGATAATCTAAATAAATTGAGTATTCATGCTTAGATTGTGTCTTGATTGTTGTTAGATTATGTGTTGTTAGTTAATTGTGTGAAAGTATGATATGACTAACTAAGTAACGTTTTATTGTTTCTGTCCTGAGTTTTAGTCTCACTTCAAAAAATCATTTCTTTTTATCTGGAAGGAATCTAAAGCTAAAACTTTATATTTGTACCTCTTATATGTCAAGAACATTTCCTAAAAATTTTAAAATATTTGGATGAGGTTTACTAATTTAATACAATCAAAACTTAGGATTTATTGAGAGTTTGGCTAGTTTATGGAAATTTGCATACCTTCTGGATTTTGATCAATTCAGCATCTTATGTGCAGTTCTTGAGGAAAACCAAAAGTAAGAATTTGAAGTGGACTCATTAAACTTTTTTTAGAGTCTAAGAAAAAAAAATTTCCATGAAGTATGAGATTTAAGTGATTTTTATATGTAACAAGAGCTGCAGTTTTCGGGTTCTGAACCTACGATTTGCAAATAGATTTTGACGAATTATTGTGGTTATATGTAGTTGTTCTTAACTACAATGTTGTAGTGGAAACACTTAGGTTTCATATGAAACTAAGAAATCTATTTTCTTATCAGTATCTTAATTTATATGAATTTTGCAAGACCATTGAGTTGTTGTCCAAAGATAGTTGAACATTCAAATAGTGGATTCCATATATGTTGTTACCTTGGAAAGAAGTTGATAGAGAAATAGGCTTAGAGTATTGTTTGTGCATATGGCTTAGGGCCTTTGAGATTGCAGGTTTGTGTCTTGGTGAGCTCGAATTTGATTGCATTTACTGTTTTTGAGTATATTGGAAATATACCTTGATTTTTGGGGAAATATATTGATGGTAACTTGTACAAACTTTTTTTGGGAGTTTATTTCCACCACTTAGATAAATGATTAAATACATATTTGGTGATTGGATTTGAATGATTTGAATAAAGATGATTTTAAAGGTTATTAGCATATTAGAGAATTAAGATTTAATGGAAATTAGTACAAATGTTTTGGATTAAATTCCATATTGAATGAACGATTTAGTGCAGATTTCGTAATTGAATTTGAAATATTATAACATAGTTATGTTGAATGAATTGAGGCGTTTGAAGTCCTATTGTAACAGTTTGGAGAAATTTTATCTAGTTATTTTAGAATGACTACTTGGATGGAATGAATAAGAGATGGATTGAGTATATGAATAAATAAATTTTGTAATAATTATAAAAGAGGTTATGGATAACCTAGAAAGTTAATGAATTTTGGTATGTGTGGATTCTAGAGGCTGAACGAGACCTAGAGCTAGCTCTAGGTGATACTATTTATGTTTGAACTTAAGTACAAGCACTAGAAAAGGAGATGTGATGAAGCTTGTGCAAACATAAGTGGGACGACTCTATATAGTTTGGCGGCGTATTTTGGGACTATAGATTTAGTCAGGCAGTGTACTCCGGGACTGTAATTGTTGTGAGCAGCGAGATGAGTCTCAATTTTTTGTAGGACTGAATGATTGGATAGTGTACTCTGAGATTATGAATAGTCTGGCGGAAGGGAGACGAACCTCCAGTATTCCGGGCTAAAGCAGGGCTTGTGGAATGTTTGAACAATGAGGGTTCTATATAGTCAGGCGGTGTATTCCGGGGTTGGAACCAATACTCGTGGGACATCTAAATCTTGTCTTTGTCACCATAGTATAATTTCATAACGAGGGATTAAATCCTATAATGATGAGTACGTTAAGATCTTAGCTTCAGACCTATGTAGTATGGGATGCAAGTGTGCATTAGTTTGTATTGTGTACATATGTTGCTTTCTTGGATACTTATTTCATGCCATTGTTTTGTTCATTTTGATTTCTGTATTAAGGCATACACTTATACACTTAGATTATATTCACTTTCTGTTTTTATTGATCATTGTCCTCACTGATTTTGTTTTTTTCATCAAGTTTGTAATTGTTAAAGTTGAGGATCGATATGTTATGGCATTGCATCAGTTGCATTCAACTGACGTGCCCGCAGTTCTCATGTTTGGTAGGACTCAGATTAGCAAGAGATGTGGACATGAGCTTTGGTGTCGAAAGATGTTGCAAAATTGAAGATTTTGATGATACAAGATGTATTATATATGTGTATTTCCGTTGTGCACTATAAAAAATAATGTTAAATGAAAAAGTTTTAAATTCCTTATATTTTTGTACAATTTTGAGGTAAAGATCCTGGTTGTGCTACGAATTACCTACTTTTAGAATTTGGGGCATTACAGAGTGGTATCGGAGCGAACTTCAATAAGTAGTACAAAAATAATGAGAGAAATAAAATTTGGGTGGACATTAGATGTGTGAGTATCAGTTTTGAGTCGTGAATGATATAGTTATTGAACTTGCATTCATGATACTCTCTTTATATACATTATCTGATATTGTATGCGAGCATTTTCTCCTTCATATCACTAGTGCTATGGTTGGTTTGAACCTGCATTCATGACACTTGTTAGGTAGACTAACTTTCTCTTTTATTTTTCTTCATGTATTTTTCTTGTAATACTTTCATCTTTAACGCTTAATTATTTTTCAAAGAATTCTTTTATTTTACTATTAATTCACTTCAATATTTATAATTTTAGTCTTAATCTTTTAATTTTGTCTTACTCATTTTTCCTTCTTAATGTTTTGTCCTTCTTACTTTATGCGCTTTTACGATACTCATTTATTTTTGCTATTACATTTACATATTTTTTTTAAGTTTTAAATTACTACTTATTAAATTATTATTGCAACTATTATTTTCATTCATTATCATTTCTATTATATTTTAAATTTTTATTTTTGCATATTTACATTTATTTTATATATGCTTTGATTTTACGGTACTATAATTTTCCATTATTTTATATTGTCTTATTTATTTCAGTATATTTTAAAAAGATAGTAATATTTTGACTTATACGAATATGATATACTTCTACATATTATAAATCACTTTTTTAATACTATTTTTGTTTTTATAGCTTATATTCGATACAATTGTAATTACTTATTATTTTCTATTTTATTTTTGTTATACTCACACTTCACTATTAATAACCACTTATTAATTTTATTGTTTTATTTTATTATTTTCATACTTTTACATCTATCTTTATATCACTAATCTCAAAACTTAACATCATACTTGATTAAGCATTCAATATCTAAGTACATATGGAAGGTTATATCCTTCCAATCACCATTTTGGTGCAACTGGATATCGAGGGGGTAAATCTGCAACTAAATGTCAATGAGGCAAACCTACAACGGATGTCTGGGAGGCAAAATCTGTAACCGAATGTACAAAATGCAACCAGCAACCGAATGCCATGGAGTCAAATCTGCAACCGATGTGAAGGAGGCAAGCCTGCAGCTTGACATCAATGAGGCGAACCCACAACAAAGGATATTTTCTACCTTTACTAACCCCCACTTTTATTTCTTTTATATATATGTATATATATATATATATATATATATATATATATATACACATATTACTTACCACTATTTCTTTCTTTTGTACTAGTTTATACCATTTTATAATGTTTTACAACTTATCCTATAATACTTCAACTTTATTATGTATAATATAGTTATACTTACATACACATTTAATTAATTACCTTCTTAGTATTACTTGTTTCTATATTTATCCTATATGCGTTATTTTATCTTTCATCCTATTTCATTATTGCTTACTATTAATTATTTTTGCTATCATCTTCTTATTATTTTGTATATATACTTTATCTTCACATATGTTAGCATCTTTGTATTTTTATACCACTTCATCTTATTTTTATTTTATTGCTCACTTATCTTATATTTGGTGGCTACCCATATGATTTGACTTCTATAATTTATACTTATTTACTATTTACATTTTATTTCATTATAATTGTAACCCTATCTCCGCAAATGCGTATTTTCATGAGTATTTTTCTGTATCTCGATATTTATAAATTGTTATTGTTAAATTCGTTTTGAGTTTTTAGTTAAAATATTTTCTTAAACAATAATTTTAATTAATTCGAATAAACTTGTTTTCCATTTCTACTTGATCAACTATTTATATTTTAACCCTCAGAAATATTATTATTGTTTCGACTATTTCAATGAATTCCTATTTTTATATATTGATATTATTATTCTGACGATTGCTATTATGATTGATAGTCTTTTTATTCTTATTGATTGATTGATATTACTAGTATTATTATTTTATTGACATGGTTATTTTAGTGTTCTTATAATTATTTATTACTATGATTGATTATTAAAACAAATCCCTTCTTATTTGATAGTTGTGTTTCTAATTGTCTCAAATAATTTATATAACACAAATTGTATTTTTATTATAAATTATATTATATCGGATATCTTATTTCTCGTATTCGGGTTTACATTGATCAATTATATTCATGTACAGTGTATTTTATTTTTTTGGATCAATACCCAATTATCCAATACCCAATATCCTACTTTTCCCTATATATACTAATCTAATTTACTTAACCCTAATTAAACCTATACCCTCAGCCGCCTAACCCTAACCCCTAGTTCCTGTGAAGCCATCTCTACTGTTCATCCCTGATCTCCCATCTCCCTCTCTCTGTTTTCGCTTCAACCTAATGCCCAAGCGCCCTCTGGTCTACGTCGCTCTCCCATCACCATTGCCGAATCCACCTCGTCGCTTCCCCTCCTCGTCACCCTAGCCCTGTCCTCATCTCCTGCCCCCGCAACCCATCAATCCACCCAAGCCAACCCATCAACCCATCTTCGCCTCGTCGCCATGTCGTCCTCGCCTCCGCCATCCCGTGCCTTCGTCGCCCTTCGTGCACCCCTACACCCTCGGAAGATCCCTTAGCACCGCCGTTCAAGCCCCGAGAGGACTCCGGTCGTCGTCTCTCTGTTTCCAACCGAAAACAGAGTGGCCGTTAGCCGTCGTTGCGTCGCTTCCTGACCAGTCGCCTCGCCGTGGTCGCCGCTGCCGAGCGCCCCCGCCGCAGTGCCAGGCCATCATAATCACAGTTGTCGCTGAGGTCGCGCCCGTTCTTTCTCCCTGCCGAAGGTTGAATGAGATCGCTGATTGGTCCGATCCTCTATCCCGTGTTTTGGCACATCGGATCCGAGTTGTTGTCCCGTGTTCTGTCTGATCCGGTGTAGGGATTTCTCTGAGTTTTTATTGCTTTGTTTGCTTTGATTTCTTCGCACATATTTCACGCAAATCTTTGGGATTTTCGTCGGGGATTCTGATCCCGTTATTCGTATTATTTAAATCTGCAATATAATAGGCAAGTCTCTTCTTGAACTAGCATTTTATTCTGTTCAAGTTTATTTGATCTCCTGCAAGTAGATGCAGTCCATTTTGTTATCAAACTGCTTTGGCAATTTCGTTAAGTTTATCGAAGGTTTACACGAGCTAACCCAATATACTCTTAACATCGTTCTATCTCTTTGATCTAAAACCTAGTCCCCATTGTTTCATGCATATGCACATTTAAATAACTAGATTCAAGCATAGGACTACTTGATAACTTGGACATGATAAATTGTGTGTGCTAGATTGAATTTAATTGATGAATTGATACCATGCCTGTGATAATTGTATCTTAAATCTTAGAATTTGCATGTTACAACCTAGTATCACTTTGATTACCAATCTGCATGCTACGTGTGATCATATGATTTATTTATTTGCCTATTCATGTTAAGACAATTTTCTGAAATGTTAGTTGTTTACTTTGAATCAAGTTTTCACCCATGTTAATGTCATATTTTGAAGTTCCTTTACAAACATGAATTTTTAGCCTCTGATGTCTAGTTTAACAACCTTCGAACGGATCTATGTTCCGATGTGTCAGTTGCTAGATATGAACATTTTAGTACAGCCATGTTAGAAATTCCAGATTCATAATTGCATGCGTATCCTGCTGTTCTATATTTTATTTGTCCCTATTAGCAGTAAAAAAAAATCTGAAATAAATAAGTCTGGACCTAGACATTTATAGGTACTTCCCTGAGTTTTTATAGATTTTAGTAATGAGTTCTCTAAACTGAAATAATTAGTTGAACAAAACCTACTACATGCTGCCTAAACATAATACCTGAATAGAAAAGAGTTTTCACCCTAGTTCATGTATCCTTTATATGCCTTAATTATTTTCACAAGAACCGTGGGAAGTCTCCTTTTTAGGCCTTCCGACAGATTCAGGTTTGCTATTTTGTAGTGACTGTAATCTATATTTTAGTACAGCAAGGTCATGATGTCCTGATTATGGAATTTTGTGTAAATAACCTGTTTGCTTCTTGATTTGTCTGTAACGCATAAAATTGGTCATACTTAGTATTATAAAACCTTGACACTCTCTTGCATGTGCACATAGGATGAAAATAAATTAATAACAAGCTGGGGTATTATGGGTAGACTTGGTAGTGAACGATCGAAAAATATACTCGGTAAGGCCTTCTTGCCCGCATGAACACTTGACATGGAAGGAAGAGATTTTCATGGAAGAAGATTATCACGTTATCACGTTATCATGTTATCACTAAATCATGTTATCACGTTATCCTGTTATCATGTTACACGGAGTACATGCTCCGTGAATTTACCATCGGTCTAAAACGTTCACTGTGTGTTTGCGTCGAACCTGTGGAATGGGACGCAGTAGTACGTACACTAGATAGATTAATAAAATACTTAATAACCTGCATCTCATGCTTGATCTTGACTTGACATCACTCATTACATGCGTGATTATTGTAGACCTATGATATGATTGCCTGCTCTTTGCTTTGTTCTTTCACTTTGACCCTGTTCTTTTTCTTTTTTCTTCATGCTTTCCTTTATCCTCTGTTTTCTCTACTTGCTGCCCACAACTTTCTTTAAGGGCACTCTTTTCTTTCATTTTAGATTAAGTATTAACAGGTACCGAAGGAACAATACCAGAAGAAATTGGTGAGCAAACTCTCTGAGGATCGGAGCTGGACTTTAGACTACTTAGCTATCCCGGAGTTTGTTTTATCCCAGATATTGAATTATTATTTGTTGAATTTATTTCATGATTATCTTTGAGTTTATTCATTGTTTATGTAATTATATTCTTTGCCTGCGTGGTTGTTTCTCTTGTATATTGTTGAGTTAGACTGGTACAGCTTGTGAATGATATATAATCATTCCCTGAACCTTCATTACGTGCTCGTATTCCCGTATTTTGGGAAGCGGGGCGTGACAACAATTAATATTATATATTATTTCAATAATTTATTATCACTTTTACTATTATTATACCTTGTTACAAGTACAACTACTTATAATTTTCATATTAATAGTATCATTTGTTTCATCATATATTTTTACGCATATTTACGTATATAATGTTATATGTTAAGTTTATTGCTATACTTGACAATTTGTGAATATTTTGATATATACTAATCAGTATTCTATGTATTAAATTTTAAACTGTAAATATAGTAACTATATTGCTTTTACAAGTGAGTTTTTGTTTTAGACATCATTAATTTTACTATCATACTTATCTTGTATTGTTTTTACTTTTTAACTAAAACTTAACACTCATATATTTTTTTAGAATTTTATCCAATAGACTTCTCTTAAATTGCTACTTCCTTCTTATCTCTTATTATATAATCCTAGTTTAGTTTACAATTTTAATCATTCCATTTGTCATGCCCCGTTTCCCAAAATACAGAATACGAGTACATGACATTAGCCTAGCGAATGACTAACGTCACTCCTAAACTGTTTATCCGATCAACTCAACAATATAATCAATACAGAATAATTGTGCAGGCAATAAAAATAATCTCATAACAATAATACTTGGAATGAATTAATATAAAATATCCAAATGCAAAAAACCAACGTCTGGAAACAACAATAAAATCCGGGTCATAAGCCCAATACAATAATAATCCAATCACAAATAGATAATAGGTCTCAATACATTATGTTTGATAAAACAATAAGCAATTAAAAGCATTAAAATCTTCAGAATCCTTGTTCTCCAATCCCAGCAGGCAATTCTCCTTCATTACCTATGAACACTTCATCTAAAAAAAGAAGAAAGATTGTTCTTAAAGCAAGTCGTAGACAACAAGTAGAGAAAATAAGGAATAATGGAATAATGATATAACAATGAATTTAATGGATCGATAGGAATTAATAACACGGGACAATAGCAATAAGCAATAACATGATAATCGATGCAATTGGTATAAATAATGATTCAATACTCGATAACAATATTAAATGATCAATATCAATAATACTTAGCCAATATTCGATATCAATAGGAATCATGAGGTACAATATGCAATGTCGATGTGGTGTCAATTTTTAAGTCTATTAATCATTTTAAATCCTAACTAATGCACGTACTACTGTGTTCTATATGTTTCATACCACGGACTCGATGCATACAATCAATTTCGTTTAGACTAAATGGTGAATTCTATAAATCATGTGTTGGTATGATAATCACTGATATGGTAACAATATTATTGCACGATTCATTATAATGATACACTGATTCACTGATTCACGGATTCACAAGTTCACGGGTTCACGGATTCACGGGGTCACGACACGAAAGATTGGGGTGTCGTAGTCAGCGCTCTACAATCAATCGATAAACACCGGCCGACATAGTCACTATATTTGTAGAACCCCGTATTTTCAAATATTATTTTAATTATTTGAAAATGAATTTAAATGATTTTTGGAGATTTAATAGATATTTTCTAAAAGATTTATCTTTTGTACACGTGCAAATGACTTTTGAGATGTTTGAAAAATTAAGATTTCTTTATGAAAAATCATTATTTATTATTTTGGAATTATGTAGTATTTTTCCGGATTTTTCTGAATTTAATTAGTACTATTTGCAAATTTTAAGAAAAGAAGGACCTTTTTGTAAAATTGACATTTTTAAGGGCTAAAGTGCAAAATTGGCATTCTGGACGTTTTAAACAGTATTGGTTAAGATTTAGAAGTATATTTTCTATTAAATCCTAATTTTAAATGAATTTTAGATGAATTTCCAAGAGTAGATATATATATGTATAATTGTATTTTGAAGGGACTGTTTTGCAAATGTATTTCCTAAACCCTAAAACCTAATTCCCGGCCTATATAAAGAGAGTTTGCAACCGTCATTTGCTGCACAACTCAGATCTTATCATATTCTCATTCTTTTGGTGATTGAGGAAGAAGCTTTTGGATCTAGCAAAGGAAGGCTTTTGTGGATTCTTCTTGATTCTAAAAGGTGAGTGATATGAACTTGCTTTGTTTTATGTGAATGATTATGTGTTGTTTCTTTTGATAATCTGTATCTTGCATATGGTCGATGCACTGGTTATTATTGTTTTAAGCATGTGAAATCCATGAAAGATTAGTAGATCTCGATTGACAATTCTTGATTGCTTGAAACATGATAAGATTTGAGGATAGTTATAAAAAATAAGAAACTTGATGGATGGATCTCAGGATCTGGTGATTATGAATCGGATTAGATTCGAGTTGAGGAAGAGATTTGGTATTGAGATGGACACCAGAATTTATTATTTGATTTCAGACCTAGTTTGTGAGAATCGTAGGCCGACAGTCGACTGGTCCACGACTCAGTCGACTGGCACGATCCTGTTTTTGTATTTTCAGACTTTGAGAAATCGTTCGGGACGGTCGACTGGCACTATTATCAGTCGACTAGTATGGTGAGTAAAGTTTTGTCCAGTCTTTCGGGACAATCGACCATGGCCCCTATGAGTCGACTGATAGCACTTGGGTTGTTCTTGAGGAATTATTGATAATTGTCTCGGGTAAGTCGACTGATGGTTTTCTTGAGTCGACTTACTGCACTTGTTATAATCTTGGATATTGGTTCTCGGGGCAGTCGACTTACTGTCGCATAAGTCGACTGGTTCTGATGAGTTTTCATAATCTTGAGTGTTCTTTCAGTCTTTAGTTTGTTTGTAGATGAATATATTCGTCGGTGTCTTGGCATACCGGGTTCGTATTCGATCTATACCTTCTTAGTTTGTTTGTAGATGAATATGTTCGTCGGTGTCTTGGCATACTGGGTTCGTATTCGATCTATACCTTCTTAGTTTGTTTGTAGATGGATATGTTCGTCGGTGTCTTGGCATACCGGGTTCGTATTCGATCTATACCTTCTTAGTTTGTTTGTAGATGGATATGTTCGTCGGTGTCTTGGCATACCGGGTTCGTATTCGATCTATATTATCTTTGGTCTTGTAGATGGATATATTGTTATCCGATCTATGGCATTATTGGTGATCGATTGTTGGACATACATTGTGGTACTGAGAATTGTTGACGGTTGGACATATTCTGAGTTGTGAGGATTACTGTTTGTTCAGAACAGTCGACTGGTTCATAAGACAGTCGACTGTACCGTACAGTTAAGCTGTACATATTTTGAGAGAGATTGATTGATTGATACTTGATCGTTGGTATTGTTTCTTGACTCGGCTTCACTCATGTACTGGCCTATCGTTCTTGTTTCAGATTACATGTTCAGTTATTGTATTTTTGTTCAGTACATGTTGGTTGAGAACTTATGTTTATGTGTTATTTGTGTTTGTTGTTTATATCACTCACACCATTTATGGCTGACCCCGTAGTTTTGGGGGTTAGGGTTCAACTCTAGCCTCACATATTGCAGGTTGCTTGGAATTGGAGGCTTGGATGCTTGGGTTAGCTATAGAGATTATGAGTATTATAATAGAGCCTTGTGTAAATTGTTGTAAGAAGAGTTTTGTAAAAGGAATTGTTGTAATTTAAAGTGTTTCCGCTGCAATGTTAAAGATTATTGTAATAAAGATTTGGAATAAAATGATTTGAGTTTTTGGTCTATGCATATTGTTACATTGAAGTGGATCGCTGGGAAAGTGCCACTTATTTTCTAAAGTTTCGTATTTAGAAATTCGGGGCGCTACAGTTTGGTATCAGAGCATGCTTCAATAGTAATAATAGACATAGTATGAAAACCAACCTAGGTGTGGACACTAGAGAGTGAGTACCTAGGTGTGGACATTAGAGTGTGTGTATCACATAGAGTTGAAATCTGATGACTGGTTTGAGGTATGGTTATGGTTTTGCGATAGGATATTGATGTGAGTTTGAATTGTGTGTGTGATGCTCTAACTTTACCCTCGTTTTGCAGTATTCAAAATGGTTGCACCCAGAGGCAGAAATGGTGGCAACAATGAGGATGGATCTGGTAGTTCTCGAGGAACGGGAATTGACCTTGAGGCTGAATTCGCCAAGGTATATCAGACCCTGAATGCGCTGATGGCATTCAACTTGGCGCAACAGCAGGCTCAGCAGCAGAATCCGCCGCCCAATCATGGAGCTGGACATGGATTGGTGAATGCCGACCCTATCAAGCAGATCGAATCCTTTAAGAGGATGAGGCCGCCAGTCTTTGAGGGGCAAGCTGATCCAACAGCAGCAGATGATTGGATTAGGAAGATGCAGACGGTCTTCGAAGTGTCGGAGACTCCGGCAGCTAGCAAAGTGAAGTTAGCTTCGATGCAGCTCGAGAAAGATGCAGGTGTCTGGTGGGAATCGCTGAAGAGGACTCTGGGAGATCAGCAGTTGACATGGGAAGCTTTTCTGGAGGAGTTCAGAGATCGCTTCTTTCCTCTTGATGTTCAGGAGAAGAAGGCGACTGAGTTCTTGAACCTTCAGCAGGGGAGCATGACTGTTCGGGAGTATTAGACGAAGTTCGCACAACTTTCGAGGTATGCACCAGAGTTGGTTGTGGACGAGGCAAAGAAGTCCAAAAAGATTGAGCAGGGCTTGAGGCCAAACTTGAGGTCAAGGATGGTTCCATTGGCCATCAGGAGATTCAATAAGCTTTTCAGGAGAGCAGCTATGACCGAGGAAGATATGGATCAGTCCCGGGTAAAGCAAGAGACTTGGAATAAGAAGAAGAGGCCAGCAGAAGATCAGGAAGGAGAGGAATTCCCAGTGAAGCAAAGCAAGCCCAGTGATTCAGTGCAGAAGGTACCGGCAACTCAGGGGGTGACTTGTTTTTACTGTAAGCAGGCAGGACATAAAAGGAGGGAATGTCCGAAGTTGGCAAAGCAGACTTGCTTTCAGTGTGGTCAAGAAGGGCATATTCGACCACGATGTCCACTGCTGAAGAAAGAGAATGCAGGGATGGACAAGGATCCGAATCAGGGGCGAGTGTTCGCATTGACTGAAGGGGATGCGGGCAATCCAGATATATGATCTGTGTGTGCAAGAATTTTAGAATTTATTCTTTTGTATTAAGTAAAACTTTATTTTGGAATAATTGAAGATTGAGTATTTTCTTCATGTGACAAGTTTATTTGGAATAATGGAATAAAGGTAAAGTTTTATTTGATACTGTTTCTTGCATACAATTGTGTAGCACATTCATTGATAGTCTTAGTATGGAGCTTAAGGTGTTTTCAAGCAAGGTCTTGAGGTGGCTATCCTTAGTCATGTCCTTTCTAAGGAGGGAGTGACCACAAATCCTCGGGAGGACGAAGCAGAAGGTCAGAGTTGGATGCAAGAGTTCAGTAGTTGTTGCAATGTGGCTCCGATGACAAGTTATCAGAGTCGCGCAGCGGAAGATTGACTTTTCTGAATACTTTGCATGATTGTGTTTATTTGTGTGATGTATTTATGTTGATGGAATGCATTCTGTGATGTGATTATATTCCCTAAAGTTATAATTCTATCTATGAGTTTTCAATCATTGTTAGTGGGTTGTTCGGACCTCATTAGCCGTAGTTCTGAGGACAGAACTCTTCTAAGGAGGGAGTGATGTAGAACCCCGTATTTTCAAAGATTATTTTAATTATTTGAAAATGAATTTAAATGATTTTTGGAGATTTAATAGATATTTTCTAAAAGATTTATCTTTTGTACACGTGCAAATGACTTTTGAGATGTTTGAAAAATTAAGATTTCTTTATGAAAATCATTATTTATTATTTTGGAATTATGTAGTATTTTTCCGGATTTTTCTGAATTTAATTAGTACTATTTGCAAATTTTAAGAAAAGAAGGACCTTTTTGTAAAATTGACATTTTTAAGGGCTAAAGTGCAAAATTGGCATTCTGGACGTTTTAAACAGTATTGGTTAAGATTTAGAAGTATATTTTCTATTAAATCCTAATTTTAAATGAATTTTAGATGAATTTCCAAGAGTAGATATATATATGTATAATTGTATTTTGAAGGGATTGTTTTGCAAATGTATTTCCTAAATCCTAAAACCTAATTCCCGGCCTATATAAAGAGAGTTTGCAGCCGTCATTCGCTGCACAACTCAGATCTTATTATATTCTCATTCTTTTGGTGATTGAGGAAGAAGCTTTTGGATCTAGCAAAGGAAGGCTTTTGTGGATTCTTCTTGATTCTAAAAGGTGAGTGATATGAACTTGCTTTGTTTTATGTGAATGATTATGTGTTGTTTCTTTTGATAATCTGTATCTTGCATATGGTCGATGCACTGGTTATTATTGTTTTAAGCATGTGAAATCCATGAAAGATTAGTAGATCTCGATTGACAATTCTTGATTGCTTGAAACATGATAAGATTTGAGGATAGTTATAAAAAATAAGAAACTTGATGGATGGATCTCAGGATCTGGTGATTATGAATCGGATTAGATTCGAGTTGAGGAAGAGATTTGGTATTGAGATGGACACCAGAATTTATTATTTGATTTCAGACCTAGTTTGTGAGAATCGTAGGCCGACAGTCGACTGGTCCACGACTCAGTCGACTGGCACGACCCTGTTTTTGTATTTCAGACTTTGAGAAATCGTTCGGGACGGTCGACTGGCACTATTATCAGTCGACTAGTATGCTGAGTAAAGTTTTGTCCAGTCTTTCGGGACAGTCGACCATGGCCCCTATGAGTCGACTGATAGCACTTGGGTTGTTCTTGAGGAATTATTGATAATTGTCTCGGGTAAGTCGACTGATGGTTTTCTTGAGTCGACTTACTGCACTTGTTATAATCTTGGATATTGGTTCTCGGGGCAGTCGACTTACTGTCGCATAAGTCGACTGGTTCTGATGAGTTTTCATAATCTTGAGTGTTCTTTCAGTCTTTAGTTTGTTTGTAGATGAATATATTCGTCGGTGTCTTGGCATACCGGGTTCGTATTCGATCTATACCTTCTTAGTTTGTTTGTAGATGAATATGTTCGTCGGTGTCTTGGCATACTGGGTTCGTATTCGATCTATACCTTCTTAGTTTGTTTGTAGATGGATATGTTCGTCGGTGTCTTGGCATACCGGGTTCGTATTCGATCTATACCTTCTTAGTTTGTTTGTAGATGGATATGTTCGTCGGTGTCTTGGCATACCGGGTTCGTATTCGATCTATATTATCTTTGGTCTTGTAGATGGATATATTGTTATCCGATCTATGGCATTATTGGTGATCGATTGTTGGACATACATTGTGGTACTGAGAATTGTTGACGGTTGGACATATTCTGAGTTGTGAGGATTACTGTTTGTTCAGAACAGTCGACTGGTTCATAAGACAGTCGACTGTACCGTACAGTTAAGCTGTACATATTTTGAGAGAGATTGATTGATTGATACTTGATCGTTGGTATTGTTTCTTGACTCGGCTTCACTCATGTACTGGCCTATCGTTCTTGTTTCAGATTACATGTTCAGTTATTGTATTTTTGTTCAGTACATGTTGGTTGAGAACTTATGTTTATGTGTTATTTGTGTTTGTTGTTTATATCACTCACACCATTTATGGCTGACCCCGTAGTTTTGGGGGTTAGGGTTCAACTCTAGCCTCACATGTTGCAGGTTGCTTAGAATTGGAGGCTTGGATGCTTGGGTTAGCTATAGAGATTATGAGTATTATAATAGAGCCTTGTGTAAATTGTTGTAAGAAGAGTTTTGTAAAAGGAATTGTTGTAATTTAAAGTGTTTCCGCTGCAATAAGATTATTGTAATAAAGATTTGGAATAAAATGATTTGAGTTTTTGGTCTATGCATATTGTTACATTGAAGTGGATCGCTGGGAAAGTGCCACGTATTTTCTAAAGTTTCGTATTTAGAAATTCGGGGCGCTACAGTTTGGTATCAGAGCATGCTTCAATAGTAATAATAGACATAGTATGAAAACCAACCTAGGTGTGGACACTAGAGAGTGAGTACCTAGGTGTGGACATTAGAGTGTGTGTATCACATAGAGTTGAAATCTGATGACTGGTTTGAGGTATGGTTATGGTTTTGCCATAGGATATTGATGTGAGTTTGAATTGTGTGTGTGATGCTCTAACTTTACCCTCGTTTTGCAGTATTCAAAATGGTTGCACCCAGAGGCAGAAATGGTGGCAACAATGAGGATGGATCTGGTAGTTCTCGAGGAACGGGAATTGACCTTGAGGCTGAATTCGCCAAGGTATATCAGACCCTGAATGCGCTGATGGCATTCAACTTGGCGCAACAGCAGGCTCAGCAGCAGAATCCGCCGCCCAATCATGGAGCTGGACATGGATTGGTGAATGCCGACCCTATCAAGCAGATCGAATCCTTTAAGAGGATGAGGCCGCCAGTCTTTGAGGGGCAAGCTGATCCAACAGCAGCAGATGATTGGATTAGGAAGATGCAGACGATCTTCGAAGTGTCGGAGACTCCGGCAGCTAGCAAAGTGAAGTTAGCTTCGATGCAGCTCGAGAAAGATGCAGGTGTCTGGTGGGAATCGCTGAAGAGGACTCTGGGAGATCAGCAATTGACATGGGAAGCTTTTCTGGAGGAGTTCAGAGATCGCTTCTTTCCTCTTGATGTTCAGGAGAAGAAGGCGACTGAGTTCTTGAACCTTCAGCAGGGGAGCATGACTGTTCGGGAGTATGAGACGAAGTTCGCACAACTTTCGAGGTATGCACCAGAGTTGGTTGTGGACGAGGCAAAGAAGTCCAAAAAGATTGAGCAGGGCTTGAGGCCAAACTTGAGGTCAAGGATGGTTCCATTGGGCATCAGGAGATTCGATAAGCTGGTCAGGAGAGCAGCTATGACCGAGGAAGATATGGATCAGTCCCGGGTAAAGCAAGAGACTTGGAATAAGAAGAAGAGGCCAGCAGAAGATCAGGAAGGAGAGGAATTCCCAGTGAAGCAAAGCAAGCCCAGTGATTCAGTGCAGAAGGTACCGGCAACTCAGGGGGTGACTTGTTTTTACTGTAAGCAGGCAGGACATAAAGGGAGGGAATGTCCGAAGTTGGCAAAGCAGACTTGCTTTCAGTGTGGTCAAGAAGGGCATATTCGACCACGATGTCCACTGCTGAAGAAAGAGAATGCAGGGATGGACAAGGATCCGAATCAGGGGCGAGTGTTCGCATTGACTGAAGGGGATGCGGGCAATCCAGATATATGATCTGTGTGTGCAAGAATTTTAGAATTTATTCTTTTGTATTAAGTAAAACTTTATTTTGGAATAATTGAAGATTGAGTATTTTCTTCATGTGACAAGTTTATTTGGAATAATGGAATAAAGGTAAAGTTTTATTTGATACTGTTTCTTGCATACAATTGTGTAGCACATTCATTGATAGTCTTAGTATGGAGCTTAAGGTGTTTTCAAGCAAGGTCTTGAGGTGGCTATCCTTAGTCATGTCCTTTCTAAGGAGTGACCACAAATCCTCGGGAGGACGAAGCAGAAGGTCAGAGTTGGATGCAAGAGTTCAGTAGTTGTTGCAATGTGGCTCCGATGGCAAGTTATCAGAGTCGCGCAGCGGAAGATTGACTTTTCTGAATACTTTGCATGATTGTGTTTATTTGTGTGATGTATTTATGTTGATGGAATGCATTCTGTGATGTGATTATATTCCCTAAAGTTATAATTCTATCTATGAGTTTTCAATCATTGTTAGTGGGTTGTTCGGACCTCATTAGCCGTAGTTCTGAGGACAGAACTCTTCTAAGGAGGGAGTGATGTAGAACCCCGTATTTTCAAAGATTATTTTAATTATTTGAAAATGAATTTAAATGATTTTTGGAGATTTAATAGATATTTTCTAAAAGATTTATCTTTTGTACACGTGCAAATGACTTTTGAGATGTTTGAAAAATTAAGATTTCTTTATGAAAAATCATTATTTATTATTTTGGAATTATGTAGTATTTTTCCGGATTTTTCTGAATTTAATTAGTACTATTTGCAAATTTTAAGAAAAGAAGGACCTTTTTGTAAAATTGACATTTTTAAGGGCTAAAGTGCAAAATTGGCATTCTGGACGTTTTAAACAGTATTGGTTAAGATTTAGAAGTATATTTTCTATTAAATCCTAATTTTAAATGAATTTTAGATGAATTTCCAAGAGTAGATATATATATGTATAATTGTATTTTGAAGGGATTGTTTTGCAAATGTATTTCCTAAACCCTAAAACCTAATTCCCGGCCTATATAAAGAGAGTTTGCAGCCGTCATTCGCTGCACAACTCAGATCTTATTATATTCTCATTCTTTTGGTGATTGAGGAAGAAGCTTTTGGATCTAGCAAAGGAAGGCTTTTGTGGATTCTTCTTGATTCTAAAAGGTGAGTGATATGAACTTGCTTTGTTTTATGTGAATGATTATGTGTTATTTCTTTTGATAATCTGTATCTTGCATATGGTCGATGCACTGGTTATTATTGTTTTAAGCATGTAAAATCCATGAAAGATTAGTAGATCTCGATTGACAATTCTTGATTGCTTGAAACATGATAAGATTTGAGGATAGTTATAAAAAATAAGAAACTTGATGGATGGATCTCAGGATCTGGTGATTATGAATCGGATTAGATTCGAGTTGAGGAAGAGATTTGGTATTGAGATGGACACCAGAATTTATTATTTGATTTCAGACCTAGTTTGTGAGAATCGTAGGCCGACAGTCGACTGGTCCACGACTCAGTCGACTGGCACGACCCTGTTTTTGTATTTCAGACTTTGAGAAATCGTTCGGGACGGTCGACTGGCACTATTATCAGTCGACTAGTATGCTGAGTAAAGTTTTGTCCAGTCTTTCGGGACAGTCGACCATGGCCCCTATGAGTCGACTGATAGCACTTGGGTTGTTCTTGAGGAATTATTGATAATTGTCTCGGGTAAGTCGACTGATGGTTTTCTTGAGTCGACTTACTGCACTTGTTATAATCTTGGATATTGGTTCTCGGGGCAGTCGACTTACTGTCTCATAAGTCGACTGGTTCTGATGAGTTTTCATAATCTTGAGTGTTCTTTCAGTCTTTAGTTTGTTTGTAGATGAATATATTCGTCGGTGTCTTGGCATACTGGGTTCGTATTCGATCTATACCTTCTTAGTTTGTTTGTAGATGAATATGTTCGTCGGTGTCTTGGCATACTGGGTTCGTATTCGATCTATACCTTCTTAGTTTGTTTGTAGATGGATATGTTCGTCGGTGTCTTGGCATACCGGGTTCGTATTCGATCTATACCTTCTTAGTTTGTTTGTAGATGGATATGTTCGTCGGTGTCTTGGCATACCGGGTTCGTATTCGATCTATATTATCTTTGGTCTTGTAGATGGATATATTGTTATCCGATCTATGGCATTATTGGTGATCGATTGTTGGACATACATTGTGGTACTGAGAATTGTTGACGGTTGGACATATTCTGAGTTGTGAGGATTACTGTTTGTTCAGAACAGTCGACTGGTTCATAAGACAGTCGACTGTACCGTACAGTTAAGCTGTACATATTTTGAGAGAGATTGATTGATTGATACTTGATCGTTGGTATTGTTTCTTGACTCGGCTTCACTCATGTACTGGCCTATCGTTCTTGTTTCAGATTACATGTTCAGTTATTGTATTTTTGTTCAGTACATGTTGGTTGAGAACTTATGTTTATGTGTTATTTGTGTTTGTTGTTTATATCACTCACACCATTTATGGCTGACCCCGTAGTTTTGGGGGTTAGGGTTCAACTCTAGCCTCACATGTTGCAGGTTGCTTAGAATTGGAGGCTTGGATGCTTGGGTTAGCTATAGAGATTATGAGTATTATAATAGAGCCTTGTGTAAATTGTTGTAAGAAGAGTTTTGTAAAAGGAATTGTTGTAATTTAAAGTGTTTCCGCTGCAATGTTAAAGATTATTGTAATAAAGATTTGGAATAAAATGATTTGAGTTTTTGGTCTATGCATATTGTTACATTGAAGTGGATCGCTGGGAAAGTGCCACGTATTTTCTAAAGTTTCGTATTTAGAAATTCGGGGCGCTACAGTTTGGTATCAGAGCATGCTTCAATAGTAATAATAGACATAGTATGAAAACCAACCTAGGTGTGGACACTAGAGAGTGAGTACCTAGGTGTGGACATTAGAGTGTGTGTATCACATAGAGTTGAAATCTGATGACTGGTTTGAGGTATGGTTATGGTTTTGCCATAGGATATTGATGTGAGTTTGAATTGTGTGTGTGATGCTCTAACTTTACCCTCGTTTTGCAGTATTCAAAATGGTTGCACCCAGAGGCAGAAATGGTGGCAACAATGAGGATGGATCTGGTAGTTCTCGAGGAACGGGAATTGACCTTGAGGCTGAATTTGCCAAGGTATATCAGACCCTGAATGCGCTGATGGCATTCAACTTGGCACAACAGCAGGCTCAGCAGCAGAATCCGCCGCCCAATCATGGAGCTGGACATGGATTGGTGAATGCCGACCCTATCAAGCAGATCGAATCCTTTAAGAGGATGAGGCCGCCAGTCTTTGAGGGGCAAGCTGATCCAACAGCAGCAGATGATTGGATTAGGAAGATGCAGACGATCTTCGAAGTGTCGGAGACTCCGGCAGCTAGCAAAGTGAAGTTAGCTTCGATGCAGCTCGAGAAAGATGCAGGTGTCTGGTGGGAATCGCTGAAGAGGACTCTGGGAGATCAGCAATTGACATGGGAAGCTTTTCTGGAGGAGTTCAGAGATCGCTTCTTTCCTCTTGATGTTCAGGAGAAGAAGGCGACTGAGTTCTTGAACCTTCAGCAGGGGAGCATGACTGTTCGGGAGTATGAGACGAAGTTCGCACAACTTTCGAGGTATGCACCAGAGTTGGTTGTGGACGAGGCAAAGAAGTCCAAAAAGATTGAGCAGGGCTTGAGGCCAAACTTGAGGTCAAGGATGGTTCCATTGGGCATCAGGAGATTCGATAAGCTGGTCAGGAGAGCAGCTATGACCGAGGAAGATATGGATCAGTCCCGGGTAAAGCAAGAGACTTGGAATAAGAAGAAGAGGCCAGCAGAAGATCAGGAAGGAGAGGAATTCCCAGTGAAGCAAAGCAAGCCCAGTGATTCAGTGCAGAAGGTACCGGCAACTCAGGGGGTGACTTGTTTTTACTGTAAGCAGGCAGGACATAAAGGGAGGGAATGTCCGAAGTTGGCAAAGCAGACTTGCTTTCAGTGTGGTCAAGAAGGGCATATTCGACCACGATGTCCACTGCTGAAGAAAGAGAATGCAGGGATGGACAAGGATCCGAATCAGGGGCGAGTGTTCGCATTGACTGAAGGGGATGCGGGCAATCCAGATATATGATCTGTGTGTGCAAGAATTTTAGAATTTATTCTTTTGTATTAAGTAAAACTTTATTTTGGAATAATTGAAGATTGAGTATTTTCTTCATGTGACAAGTTTATTTGGAATAATGGAATAAAGGTAAAGTTTTATTTGATACTGTTTCTTGCATACAATTGTGTAGCACATTCACTGATAGTCTTAGTATGGAGCTTAAGGTGTTTTCAAGCAAGGTCTTGAGGTGGCTATCCTTAGTCATGTCCTTTCTAAGGAGGGAGTGACCACAAATCCTCGGGAGGATGAAGCAGAAGGTCAGAGTTGGATGCAAGAGTTCAGTAGTTGTTGCAATGTGGCTCCGATGGCAAGTTATCAGAGTCACGCAGCGGAAGATTGACTTTTCTGAATACTTTGCATGATTGTGTTTATTTGTGTGATGTATTTATGTTGATGGAATGCATTCTGTGATGTGATTATATTCCCTAAAGTTATAATTCTATCTATGAGTTTTCAATCATTGTTAGTGGGTTGTTCGGACCTCATTAGCCGTAGTTCTGAGGACAGAACTCTTCAAAGGAGGGAGTGATGTAGAACCCCGTATTTTCAAATATTATTTTAATTATTTGAAAATGAATTTAAATGATTTTTGGAGATTTAATAGATATTTTCTAAAAGATTTATCTTTTGTACACGTGCAAATGACTTTTGAGATGTTTGAAAAATTAAGATTTCTTTATGAAAAATCATTATTTATTATTTTGGAATTATGTAGTATTTTTCCGGATTTTTCTGAATTTAATTCGTACTATTTGCAAATTTTAAGAAAAGAAGGACCTTTTTGTAAAATTGACATTTTTAAGGGCTAAAGTGCAAAATTGGCATTCTGGACGTTTTAAACAGTATTGGTTAAGATTTAGAAGTATATTTTCTATTAAATCCTAATTTTAAATGAATTTTAGATGAATTTCCAAGAGCAGATATATATATGTATAATTGTATTTTGAAGGGATTGTTTTGCAAATGTATTTCCTAAACCCTAAAACCTAATTCCCGACCTATATAAAGAGAGTTTGCAGCCGTCATTCGCTGCACAACTCAGATCTTATTATATTCTCATTCTTTTGGTGATTGAGGAAGAAGCTTTTGGATCTAGCAAAGGAAGGCTTTTGTGGATTCTTCTTGATTCTAAAAGGTGAGTGATATGAACTTGCTTTGTTTTATGTGAATGATTATGTGTTGTTTCTTTTGATAATCTGTATCTTGCATATGGTCGATGCACTGGTTATTATTGTTTTAAGCATGTGAAATCCATGAAAGATTAGTAGATCTCGATTGACAATTCTTGATTGCTTGAAACATGATAAGATTTGAGGATAGTTATAAAAAATAAGAAACTTGATGGATGGATCTCAGGATCTGGTGATTATGAATCGGATTAGATTCGAGTTGAGGAAGAGATTTGGTATTGAGATGGACACCAGAATTTATTATTTGATTTCAGACCTAGTTTGTGAGAATCGTAGGCCGACAGTCGACTGGTCCACGACTCAGTCGACTGGCACGACCCTGTTTTTGTATTTTCAGACTTTGAGAAATCGTTCGGGACGGTCGACTGGCACTATTATCAGTCGACTAGTATGCTGAGTAAAGTTTTGTCCAGTCTTTCGGGACAGTCGACCATGGCCCCTATGAGTCGACTGATAGCACTTGGGTTGTTCTTGAGGAATTATTGATAATTGTCTCGGGTAAGTCGACTGATGGTTTTCTTGAGTCGACTTACTGCACTTGTTATAATCTTGGATATTGGTTCTCGGGGCAGTCGACTTACTGTCGCATAAGTCGACTGGTTCTGATGAGTTTTCATAATCTTGAGTGTTCTTTCAGTCTTTAGTTTGTTTGTAGATGAATATATTCGTCGGTGTCTTGGCATACCGGGTTCGTATTCGATCTATACCTTCTTAGTTTGTTTGTAGATGAATATGTTCGTCGGTGTCTTGGCATACTGGGTTCGTATTCGATCTATACCTTCTTAGTTTGTTTGTAGATGGATATGTTCGTCGGTGTCTTGGCATACCGGGTTCGTATTCGATCTATACCTTCTTAGTTTGTTTGTAGATGGATATGTTCGTCGGTGTCTTGGCATACCGGGTTCGTATTCGATCTATATTATCTTTGGTCTTGTAGATGGATATATTGTTATCCGATCTATGGCATTATTGGTGATCGATTGTTGGACATACATTGTGGTACTGAGAATTGTTGACGGTTGGACATATTCTGAGTTGTGAGGATTACTGTTTGTTCAGAACAGTCGACTGGTTCATAAGACAGTCGACTGTACCGTACAGTTAAGCTGTACATATTTTGAGAGAGATTGATTGATTGATACTTGATCGTTGGTATTGTTTCTTGACTCGGCTTCACTCATGTACTGGCCTATCGTTCTTGTTTCAGATTACATGTTCAGTTATTGTATTTTTGTTCAGTACATGTTGGTTGAGAACTTATGTTTATGTGTTATTTGTGTTTGTTGTTTATATCACTCACACCATTTATGGCTGACCCCGTAGTTTTGGGGGTTAGGGTTCAACTCTAGCCTCACATGTTGCAGGTTGCTTAGAATTGGAGGCTTGGATGCTTGGGTTAGCTATAGAGATTATGAGTATTATAATAGAGCCTTGTGTAAATTGTTGTAAGAAGAGTTTTGTAAAAGGAATTGTTGTAATTTAAAGTGTTTCCGCTGCAATGTTAAAGATTATTGTAATAAAGATTTGGAATAAAATGATTTGAGTTTTTGGTCTATGCATATTGTTACATTGAAGTGGATCGCTGGGAAAGTGCCACGTATTTTCTAAAGTTTCGTATTTAGAAATTCGGGGCGCTACAGTTTGGTATGAGACCATCTTTCAATAGTAATAATAGACATAGTATGAAAACCAACCTAGGTGTGGACACTAGAGAGTGAGTACCTAGGTGTGGACATTAGAGTGTGTGTATCACATAGAGTTGAAATCTGATGACTGGTTTGAGGTATGGTTATGGTTTTGCCATAGGATATTGATGTGAGTTT
The DNA here is from genome assembly GCA_017893485.1 of Hemerocallis citrina. Taxonomy (NCBI): domain Eukaryota; kingdom Viridiplantae; phylum Streptophyta; class Magnoliopsida; order Asparagales; family Asphodelaceae; genus Hemerocallis; species Hemerocallis citrina. Next base: position 232,520,356 of record CM030361.1, on the reverse strand, counting down.
GAATTGTGTGTGTGATGCTCTAACTTTACCCTCGTTTTGCAGTATTCAAAATGGTTGCACCCAGAGGCAGAAATGGTGGCAACAATGAGGATGGATCTGGTAGTTCTCGAGGAACGGGAATTGACCTTGAGGCTGAATTTGCCAAGGTATATCAGACCCTGAATGCGCTGATGGCATTCAACTTGGCGCAACAGCAGGCTCAGCAGCAGAATCCGCCGCCCAATCATGGAGCTGGACATGGATTGGTGAATGCCGACCCTATCAAGCAGATCGAATCCTTTAAGAGGATGAGGCCGCCAGTCTTTGAGGGGCAAGCTGATCCAACAGCAGCAGATGATTGGATTAGGAAGATGCAGACGATCTTCGAAGTGTCGGAGACTCCGGCAGCTAGCAAAGTGAAGTTAGCTTCGATGCAGCTCGAGAAAGATGCAGGTGTCTGGTGGGAATCGCTGAAGAGGACTCTGGGAGATCAGCAATTGACATGGGAAGCTTTTCTGGAGGAGTTCAGAGATCGCTTCTTTCCTCTTGATGTTCAGGAGAAGAAGGCGACTGAGTTCTTGAACCTTCAGCAGGGGAGCATGACTGTTCGGGAGTATGAGACGAAGTTCGCACAACTTTCGAGGTATGCACCAGAGTTGGTTGTGGACGAGGCAAAGAAGTCCAAAAAGATTGAGCAGGGCTTGAGGCCAAACTTGAGGTCAAGGATGGTTCCATTGGGCATCAGGAGATTCGATAAGCTGGTCAGGAGAGCAGCTATGACCGAGGAAGATATGGATCAGTCCCGGGTAAAGCAAGAGACTTGGAATAAGAAGAAGAGGCCAGCAGAAGATCAGGAAGGAGAGGAATTCCCAGTGAAGCAAAGCAAGCCCAGTGATTCAGTGCAGAAGGTACCGGCAACTCAGGGGGTGACTTGTTTTTACTGTAAGCAGGCAGGACATAAAGGGAGGGAATGTCCGAAGTTGGCAAACCAGACTTGCTTTCAGTGTGGTCAAGAAGGGCATATTCGACCACGATGTCCACTGCTGAAGAAAGAGAATGCAGGGATGGACAAGGATCCGAATCAGGGGCGAGTGTTCGCATTGACTGAAGGGGATGCGGGCAATCCAGATATATGATCTGTGTGTGCAAGAATTTTAGAATTTATTCTTTTGTATTAAGTAAAACTTTATTTTGGAATAATTGAAGATTGAGTATTTTCTTCATGTGACAAGTTTATTTGGAATAATGGAATAAAGGTAAAGTTTTATTTGATACTGTTTCTTGCATACAATTGTGTAGCACATTCACTGATAGTCTTAGTATGGAGCTTAAGGTGTTTTCAAGCAAGGTCTTGAGGTGGCTATCCTTAGTCATGTCCTTTCTAAGGAGGGAGTGACCACAAATCCTCGGGAGGATGAAGCAGAAGGACAGAGTTGGATGCAAGAGTTCAGTAGTTGTTGCAATGTGGCTCCGATGGCAAGTTATCAGAGTCGCGCAGCGGAAGATTGACTTTTCTGAATACTTTGCATGATTGTGTTTATTTGTGTGATGTATTTATGTTGATGGAATGCATTCTGTGATGTGATTATATTCCCTAAAGTTATAATTCTATCTATGAGTTTTCAATCATTGTTAGTGGGTTGTTCGGACCTCATTAGCCGTAGTTCTGAGGACAGAACTCTTCTAAGGAGGGAGTGATGTAGAACCCCCTATTTTCAAATATTATTTTAATTATTTGAAAATGAATTTAAATGATTTTTGGAGATTTAATAGATATTTTCTAAAAGATTTATCTTTTGTACACGTGCAAATGACTTTTGAGATGTTTGAAAAATTAAGATTTCTTTATGAAAAATCATTATTTATTATTTTGGAATTATGTAGTATTTTTCCGGATTTTTCTGAATTTAATTAGTACTACTTGCAAATTTTAAGAAAAGAAGGACCTTTTTGTAAAATTGACATTTTTAAGGGCTAAAGTGCAAAATTGGCATTCTGGACGTTTTAAACAGTATTGGTTAAGATTTAGAAGTATATTTTCTATTAAATCCTAATTTTAAATGAATTTTAGATGAATTTCCAAGAGTAGATATATATATGTATAATTGTATTTTGAAGGGATTGTTTTGCAAATGTATTTCCTAAACCCTAAAACCTAATTCCCGGCCTATATAAAGAGAGTTTGCAGCCGTCATTCGCTGCACAACTCAGATCTTATTATATTCTCATTCTTTTGGTGATTGAGGAAGAAGCTTTTGGATCTAGCAAAGGAAGGCTTTTGTGGATTCTTCTTGATTCTAAAAGGTGAGTGATATGAACTTGCTTTGTTTTATGTGAATGATTATGTGTTGTTTCTTTTGATAATCTGTATCTTGCGTATGGTCGATGCACTGGTTATTATTGTTTTAAGCATGTGAAATCCATGAAAGATTAGTAGATCTCGATTGACAATTCTTGATTGCTTGAAACATGATAAGATTTGAGGATAGTTATAAAAAATAAGAAACTTGATGGATGGATCTCAGGATCTGGTGATTATGAATCGGATTAGATTCGAGTTGAGGAAGAGATTTGGTATTGAGATGGACACCAGAATTTATTATTTGATTTCAGACCTAGTTTGTGAGAATCGTAGGCCGACAGTCGACTGGTCCACGACTCAGTCGACTGGCACGACCCTGTTTTTGTATTTTCAGACTTTGAGAAATCGTTCGGGACGGTCGACTGGCACTATTATCAGTCGACTAGTATGCTGAGTAAAGTTTTGTCCAGTCTTTCGGGACAGTCGACCATGGCCCCTATGAGTCGACTGATAGCACTTGGGTTGTTCTTGAGGAATTATTGATAATTGTCTCGGGTAAGTCGACTGATGGTTTTCTTGAGTCGACTTACTGCACTTGTTATAATCTTGGATATTGGTTCACGGGGCAGTCGACTTACTGTCGCATAAGTCGACTGGTTCTGATGAGTTTTCATAATCTTGAGTGTTCTTTCAGTCTTTAGTTTGTTTGTAGATGAATATATTCGTCGGTGTCTTGGCATACCGGGTTCGTATTCGATCTATACCTTCTTAGTTTGTTTGTAGATGAATATGTTCGTCGGTGTCTTGGCATACTGGGTTCGTGTTCGATCTATACCTTCTTAGTTTGTTTGTAGATGGATATGTTCGTCGGTGTCTTGGCATACCGGGTTCGTATTCGATCTATACCTTCTTAGTTTGTTTGTAGATGGATATGTTCGTCGGTGTCTTGGCATACCGGGTTCGTATTCGATCTTTATTATCTTTGGTCTTGTAGATGGATATATTGTTATCCGATCTATGGCATTATTGGTGATCGATTGTTGGACATACATTGTGGTACTGAGAATTGTTGACGGTTGGACATATTCTGAGTTGTGAGGATTACTGTTTGTTCAGAACAGTCGACTGGTTCATAAGACAGTCGACTGTACCGTACAGTTAAGCTGTACATATTTTGAGAGAGATTGATTGATTGATACTTGATCGTTGGTATTGTTTCTTGACTCGGCTTCACTCATGTACTGGCCTATCGTTCTTGTTTCAGATTACATGTTCAGTTATTGTATTTTTGTTCAGTACATGTTGGTTGAGAACTTATGTTTATGTGTTATTTGTGTTTGTTGTTTATATCACTCACACCATTTATGGCTGACCCCGTAGTTTTGGGGGTTAGGGTTCAACTCTAGCCTCACATGTTGCAGGTTGCTTAGAATTGGAGGCTTGGATGCTTGGGTTAGCTATAGAGATTATGAGTATTATAATAGAGCCTTGTGTAAATTGTTGTAAGAAGAGTTTTGTAAAAGGAATTGTTGTAATTTAAAGTGTTTCCGCTGCAATGTTAAAGATTATTGTAATAAAGATTTGGAATAAAATGATTTGAGTTTTTGGTCTATGCATATTGTTACATTGAAGTGGATCGCTGGGAAAGTGCCACGTATTTTCTAAAGTTTCGTATTTAGAAATTCGGGGCGCTACAATATTATTCACTACTCGAGTCAATCCCTTAAACCCCAACTTATTAATTATTTTATTAACGCAACAATACAATATGCAATTTGAGACATTGGGTGAACAATAGTAACAATAGAGGAACAATAAGTCGATAACTTGGATAGGAAAATTAGAATGATGACGATAGGACACTACGATCATGCAATGCAACATACACACTTTAATTCATGTGATACTACGATGTAGAAATAATTAAACTATTAAAAACTGGAATATAAAATTCTAGAAAGCAAGAGTGGTCTGTACTAAAATGCAATTTTCTGCTATACAGAACTCGAAAACTGAATCAATCAGAACTTTGAGAAACTAGACTTCCAGGCGGTTCAAACGGATATTTAAAGTCCAAAATCTGACAACAGTAGCCAGGTGAAACACACCATTAATTACGGAATTCATGTTCAGACATAATTTCGACATCATGTTTTTATATTTTTAGAATCAGCAACAACTCGAAATAAAATTCATTAAAAATATTTATTAGACTCCTAACCATGTTAACTAATATTCGGGAAATTATCAGAGCAAAATTTTAACATTTGATCAGCCTTTTAATAATTTAAACATCAAACATGCAAGAATCAGAAAATCTGGAAATAAAAACACAGATATAGTAAAATGATCATAACTTTTGTTACACAACTCAGAATTCAGAAATTCAAGATGTTATGGAAACTAAAAAGATAAAGCTGCAATTCTTATTCAGAAAGTTATTTATTTTGAGATCATTTACTAGGTCGAATATAGCAGACAAAATACAGCCAGCAAGCAACATACAGGATTTTAGGGAATTTCATAAAATAAGTTAATTAAATATGATGGGTATCAATTCTATTAGTCGATAAATTCTATAATTAGCATGATGGTATAAAAACATAGTAAATAAAATTAAGAACACATACATACATTAATTTATCATCAACCAAACATCAATCGATCAAACAACATACAACCTAGCAACTGTTTTTACAATAGATTAGTTGCCGTGATGATATGCATAACCCTATTAATGATACTATATGAATACATGTAAGATTCAATTTTTGGAGTCAAAGGTGGCACGAAGTCAAGAATACTAGGGTTAGCACGTGCAAACCCTCAATAGACCCAACAAAAATAATCAATACAACGATATGATAACGAATAGGATCTACTTGCAAGAATTTTAATAAAATTTGAATTTGATAGGATGTTCAATTCAAGGAGAAAGTGACTTGCCTTTTGGACGATGAAATTGAATACCAAGAATAACGGGATAAGGATCCCGAAGCAACGAACCCACGAATACACAAATTATGTACAAATCACGTGCATAAAATAACCCACAAAGCAACAATTATAATGAGCAAGATAGCAACAGTGAGAGGGGTGGTTCGACGGCCAGCAAGGGGGCGACATCGCTAGCGTTGGCGGCGACGGGGGTCAACGCAGGCAATGGGAGGTGGCTGATCTGGCATCGGGGTGGTTATCATTTGGGCGAGGTTGGCATCGATTGGCTGCAGTTGGGCGGAGGGAAGAAGAAGACGGAGCAGGGGCTACGGCTGAGGAGGCTGAGATTGACGGGGAAGGGCGGCTTGGTCGAGGGCCGACGAGATGAGGAGGTTGTCGGAGATGGCGCCGGAGAAGAAGCACAGGGGGTTGGGTTTGAGCGAGAAACAGTTCGGGGAGAGAGAATAGGTGGCTGTTATGGTTTATGTTTGTGCAAATTAGGGTTTGCAACAGAATTGTATTTATAGGGTGCAATTAGGATGTTGTGTTACTTGTTTAAGATCCAATAATATTGGTTTTGAGTAAAGAGCAATTGGAATTGGGTCTTAGGGTTCAATAAGAGATGGATCCAAAATACTAGGGTTCAAATAAAAATACCCACAATTAAATAAAATAAAATAGGATCAACAAGAATAGCTCAATCAAGAAGAACGAAAAATTTCAGGAACCAGTTTAATTAAAATAATCAAGAAAGAAAAAATAGAGAATTTTATTCAATTGAAATTAAAATATTACAAAAGGAGGAAAAATGAAAAGAAAAAAATTGGTAGTTACACTATTCTTAACGTTTTCTTTTAATTAAACTTCTCTTTTCTTTAATTTTTCAAATCTTTATTAGCAATTGCTTACTACTTTTCAATTAGTATACTATTCTCAATTATTTATCAATTTGTTTTCTATTTCGATATTTTTATTATACAATTTATTTCTATATCATAACACTGTTCTTCTTATCATACTTAATTTTTTAAACTACTTAATATTTATTTATGCTCTTAGCCTATTTTATGTTATACCCAGGATAGTACGATAATTTATATGTATATATATATATATATATATATATATATATATATTGTCCGTATGCATACATATGATTGCAGTGTTTTGTTTGGTTGTATGAATGTTGGAGGGTGTTTATATTTGCGGGTCGGTTCGTGATGGTGGTTGCGTTCTAGATGGTGCACGAGAATGAGGAGGACCGATACTAGTGCATGCACTAGTTATGTATACAGTACATATACAAATATATCATTGTATGATACTACAATGGGTATACTTTTCATACACTCAAATCTAACCTCTCATCTCTCATCTATAAATCAATTAAGAGCTAAAATTTTCAGAAAATATTGTACCCCAAAACCATGAGCTTGACCATGGTTTTCTTGCAAACCCCCCTAGCCTACCCTACCCCCCAACTACCCCAAATCCCCCCCCCCCTCTTCCTCCCTCTTTCCTCACTCCCTTCTCATTAAAAACCCTCATTCCTTCCCTTTTGGTGTTCTGAAATTTCAGAACACCCGAAGAGAAAGAGGAGGAGAGAATGAAAGGAGCAAGAAGAGGGAGTTCTCAAGCTTGGAGGGGGATTCTTGGTGGAGCAAGCTCAAGACCATCACTTCCTCTCAAGACAAATCAAGGTGGGGAGTTTCTCTAAACTTTTCTTGTTCATTCTTATTTAAATCTCTTGCATGCATGTGTAGTAGTGGTCATGGATGATTGATTTAAGAGTAAATTATTAGAATCTGGAAATGATGACAGAAACTTGATCTGTATGTCTTAGTACCAAATTTCTAGAGAACAAACTACTTGGAATTTGAAGATGAAACTTTCACAGATTGATCTTATACATGTCTAGATGATGCATGAATTATTTTGGAATTTTCTGATGATGTTTAGTATTTTAATAAAATCCATCTTGTGGATAGAGCCGTAAGGCAGAAACAAGATCTGTTTATTGTGATAACTGAGCTTGTGGGATTCTGTATAATTAATTCGCACATGATCTTTGGCTAAAATTACATGTATCTAGACTCTACGGAAAAATCATGAATTTATTTGGATGAAATTACATGAATGTTCAAAATTAATCTATCAACAGTAGTCAAGGCAGTAAGTGAAGATCAATATGATTTTTATGCATGTGATCAACTAGGAAGTTGTATAGGACATTCACACCTTTCCACAGAACCTAGGTTTGTATCGTTTCGATGAGTAGGTAGTGGTATATGCTACCGGTAAGGTGCAGCCAGTGTACAGGAAGTACCCAGGCAGAGGCTTGTGAGGCCAATTTGAGGATTTAGATGATGGAATCTGAGGTGATAATCAACTAGAGTGTTATAGCCTAGATCTTTACCTTTCCAAATTGGGCTTGAACACCTAAATTCGAGTTGTGTTGTGGGAGTTATGATCCTTATAAGTTTTAGACAGAAATACCGTAGTTGCATAAACTTGGGTTTTGGACTAAGTGTTGAGAGAACCCCTCTCCTGTGTACATAAAGAGTTGATGACTTGCTGTTTGGGGACAATTTGTATCTATTGCTAGTCTTGTTTGACTCCCATGGTGGATTTGTGACTCGAATTAGTCACTAGGGTAGGGTGATGCCTTACGTCTGTCAACCATAAATTATGAACTTCCACCGAGGTGTTGGACATCCAAGCTGGTACCGTCAGGTTATATTCATGTCAATTAAGGATGAACGCGAGCGATGGTGTCAGACAAAATCCAAGCCAGGGGAAGTGGCGTCCCAGACTGTGTCGCCAGGGTCAGAGGTCGATAGGCAGAGATTTGGAGGCAATTGTATTTTACCCAAATGATTAGAGTGAGTCTAAGATTAGAGTGTGGTATTAGGGGTTTGTAACTTGCATTATTACTAGCAGACCATAGTTGGGTGTTGTACTTTTCATGTCGTAGGGATATGGACTCGGTTCGTCAGGTTTTTAATTCATGGGTCCAGTATCTCGATCTGTTAATTTCCAAGGATGTCGTGGAAGGGACGGGGAGAGCACTCCTGTCGGGTAGGGGGATTTGACCCTTGAGTACGGCGGTTCCCTATGCGCGTGGTTTATTTTATATATTATTATGTCATTTTGTTACCGGAGAGGTACATGGTCTTGTCACCGAAAATTGTCACGGCTTTCCAAGGGGGGTCCATTCGTGGGTACTGAGTGGAAAACATGACCACCACTTAGGAACTGCAATCGCGGAACTAGACCGATCAACTAAAACCTCATTGGACACAGAAAATCTGTTGGGAATAGGTTGAGTACAAGAGTAGGATGCATGACGATGGTTTGAATCCCTAAAATATAGAGAAAGATAGCTAGATTTGGGGGCATATGTAGTATAGGATGCATGCATTCTCCAAAGTCTTGCTTGAATTAGAATTAGGCATGTCATTGATGCATTTAGTTGTAAGATCATGGCATACAACTGCACTAGAACCCGAATCCATTAACCCCTAGTCATCACATCACTTTTCTTTTGCATAAATTATGGTTGTGATTGTAGTTTAGAGGATCACTGTTGTTATCAGCATTGTGTCAGTCAAAGTACTGACATTCCCCACCTTTTAGGTATCGATCCTACCATTCGAGCAGGTGCAGAAATATCAGAGTCGTGCAGCAGAAGCCTCAAGCCGAGGAGCAAGTTCCAAGTGAGCCGATGGGCCACTCAGCAGAGTTTGGCACTGATTAGTTGATTACCATTCCAGGAGGTAGCTGATAGCTTTACATGTGGAGTATGTAAATATTTGTAATAAGTTGTATTGAGGAAATGTATTTTGTACTCCTTGTCCAAGAATAGGATATCAGTTGTAATTGACAATGTAATGACTTATTTGGCAATAAAAAAGTTTTTAATTTCCATGTTATTACTTTGCTGAGATGCATTTGAAGGAAAAGATTCTAGTTATACCACGGATATCCGGCAATGGGGATCCGGGGCATTACATTTGATTTTAAAAATTTTCCTACTGCATTGTTAATTGTCGACACTATTTCAATTCTTCTATTCTTTCTAGTTTTTTGTTCTTAGTTACTTAAATTGTTTTACATCTTTTTTCACTACACTCTAGTAAGCTAAGCTTTCTATTTTTATTTTTATATATATACCTATACGTTTACTTTGTATTTTAACTGCATTAATATCACTATATTTCTAACTATCTTTCTTCTTAACTCTTTTACTACTTTAGTCAAGAATCCCTACAATTTTTTTTTTAACTAAATTTTTTTTAATACCTTTGTGTCTTTATTTCTTTCTCACTTTGATCTTTATTTTTCTTCAAGTATATTTTTCATTCAACTTCTTGTTATTTTCATTAATTTTGCTTACTAAGCTTATTAATAAGTTATTAAAGCATCTATTTTACTATGCTTCTCTTCATCCTTTCCAATTTACATTGTTTTTCAATTTCTTTCACAACTAATTACTTTACTATATTTTCTAATACTTAACCTATTATCATTTTGTATAAAAAGTACTTTCAATATACATTATCTTTCACTATCATATTTCTTTTGTTCTAGTCATTTTTCTAGTTTGTTTAATACTTCCGAGTTTATGGTCCTTATTAATGTTTCTCGCTTTGTACGCTTATTAACTTTGTATATATTACTTGACATTGAAATTTCCATTATTCTATATCTACCTTATTTTAAGTCTATATTGTTTCCTACATTATGTATTCTTATAATCTATTAAATTTTCAAATTGTTTATCAGGTGTGTTCAAGATACAACTTTTAGCCTAATGAGTTCTTAGGACGGAGGGGGATAGTGTAACACCCCACAAAATTGAGTTATGATTATTTTGCCCCTCGTGGGTTACGCACATGTATTTTGCAACGTTATGTGTAATATCCGAAACATTATAAAATTTTCTACATATTTTGTATTTCGATTCTTATATATATTTTTCGTTCTTTTGAATTCAATTATGTATTTGATTTTTTTATCTTGTATTTAAATTTCAACTCAAATATTTTAATATTGTATTTTTACGTGCATTTCACATGTTGACGACATATTTTTTATATATAAAATTAATGAAGTAAGTATATTAAATTTTATTATGCTTAAGTTAAACATATGGGAGGTTGGATTTGTAATATTCCATAGTATGGTTAATTTGACTTAGTTTAATTAATAAATGATGTTACTTTAGTAATAATGTCAACATATGCTTCATCAAACACATTCATAATAGTTAGATATTGTGTGCACATAAACCCATTTGAAATCTGTGCATTTCCGACACTTGTTGGCCGGCCAATTTGAAATGGGAGGGAAAGAAAACATTTGAATGAGTCAAGGGGTTGGTGAGTAGTTATTATAGGGTTGTGGGTGGTTTTATAAACTTCTCCATGATTTAATATATATGCATACGCATACACACCCTCATTCATTCCCTTTTTTTTTTTTTTTTCTTCTTCCTCTTTACTCCAGAGCCCATTTCACTCTCTCTCTCATTTATATGCCGATCCAAGATGCTCCCTCTCCCTCTCCCTATATACATTTATTTATTTTTATATATATATGTATACATACTTCACACTTCATTCCTTCCTCCTTGCTTTACCATCTTCTCTTTTCTATATATATATATACATCCTAATATATATATATATATATATATATATATATATATATATATATATATATATATATATATATATATATCCTAATAGGTCAGCCAACACTAGGGGAGAGTTGCATTTTTGAGTGCTTGGGAGTTGAGGAGAAGAAGCATGGAGATTTCTAGTGCAAGAATTCATCGATTGGGTGGGCGTTCCGTAACTATCTAGTTTGTTCTTGTTAGAATTGCATGCTAGATAATCTATAAAAATTGTGTATTCATGCTTAGATTATGGCTTGATTGTTGTTAGATTATGTGTTGTTAGTTAATTATGTGGAAGTATGATATGACTAACTAAGAAACGTTTTTATGGTTGATGTCCTGAGTTTTAGTCTCACTTCAAAATATATATATTTTTTATCTGGATTGAAACTGGAGCTAAAAAATTTCTATGAGTACCACGTATATGTTAAGAACATCTCCTAAAAGTTTCATAATATTTGGGTGTGGTCACTATTTTAATAAAATCCAAACTTAGGACGTATTGGCAATTTGGATAGTTTCTGGAAATTTGCATACATTCTGGATTTTGATTAATTCAGCATCTTATATGTAGTTTTTTTAGGAAAATCAAATCTAAGAATTTGAAGTAGGCTCGTTAACCTTTCTTTAGAGTCTGATAAGTAAAATTTATACATGCTTTTATTACTCTCTTTACGCATCAAAATTACGAGTTCTCGTTTACATCTTTAAAAATTATCTTATTTCTACTTATTTTTATTTATTTGTTTGATTTTTTAGGAATGAGATGGATAAGTAAAAGTTGTGAGAGTTTTCTGTGATATCAAGGAAGAGTACAAATATAAAGATTCCAAAATATTTCAAATTGACTCCATATGAAGATTTCTGGAAGATTCAAGCACCGAATTGCTCGTGTTGACAAATTGTCCGTTTGAAGAATCAATAAAAAATATTATGTTCAACTTCGGGGTGGAATGAAATTTTGTAATAAAAAATCAAAAAAAGAAAAGAAGCAATCTTGATTTAAAGTGAATTTAAAATACGGTTAGTTAATTAATTAGTTTAAAATTTAATACATTAATTTTAATCTATAGATTTTCACTAATTACTTAATTACCTAATCTAATTCTAATTAACTACTTATACCTATCCCCACCCAAAATAAGGAAAAGAAGCATGCACACATCCAAGAGAGGAGGTGGCAGTTGATTGATTTTTTTAGCTAATTATTTATGTCAAGCCCCGCTTCCCAAAATACGGGAATACGAGCCCGTCATGTAGGCCCAACGAATGATATTAACATCATCCATAAGCTGTAACAGTCTTAACTGAACAACATGAAATAGAATAATCACAACCACGCAGGAAGAACATAATCACATAACAATGATACTAACATAAAACATGCACCAGTCCAAAGTAATAACCAATAACTAGAAGTAAACAACATCGGGACAACAAGCTCGGAATACAAAGTTCAACAAAGTAATAATTCAAAGGAAATAAACATGCAGGAAATAATTTAATGTAGGCAATGCTCCAGCTTCCATCTTAGAAGAATTGCTCGCCAAGACCTTCAGGCAATTCTCCCTGCACACCTGTAGTTTGATCATCTAGAGTTGGGGGAAATGTCCGTTAGAGCAAGTACGGATAGCAAATAGTGAAAACAAAGAGTAAATGAATATGGTATATCAAGGAATATGAGGCAAGAACAAAATCAAAAGCAATAAACAATGTCAATAAACAATTGTCATGATCTGGTGTATAAGTGTCAACCTAGGTTTATTAGCTTTTTATTATCCTATCTAATGCACGTACTACTGTGTCCCATACCACAGGTTCGATGCATGCAACCAGTGTTCGTTTTAGACCATAGTGGTGGGATCTACATAGCGTGTACTCAGCATAACATGATAACAAGATAACGTGATAACATGATAACAAGGTCATAAGTATTTCTCCAACTTTGAGATTTCTCCACTAGGGAGGGCTTCAATAGTCCAGGTAAATAGGGAGGGCCCTACCGAGTACGGTTTCCGAGATTATCCACTACTAAGTCAACCCTCATTACCCCAGCTTGTTTAATATTTTATTATGTCATTCATGATCATGCAAGGGTGTATAAGAGTGTCAAGGTGATGATAAAGATGCAATAACATGATGCAGTGCATGATATAAATTGATTCTCATTCAATAGATGTAAGATTAACACATTTACATGTAATATTACGAAAGCGCACGTTGTGGACAACAAGACGTTGTTGTAAAAAAGTGAACTTTTCCGCTGCTACAGGAAAGTAAATTAGGTTCCGTTAGGGATTCTAGAAACTAGACTCCCTGCCAGTTCCAACGTATTTACACACAATATATAAATACAACAACTAGGTTCAACACTCATTCTTTACAGATTTTCATGTGTAGGCAGAATCTTAAAGTTATGTTTGTATGCATGTTTCGAGTCTGAAAGTTCATCAAACAAATCCAGAAAAATTGCGGGTGATTCCCTAGCATGTCTAGTCCCGGAAAGATAAATTTCATATTTTTATATTTCTTTTAGCATGTTCAAACTAAATTGCAAGGTCGGGTGATACAGTAAGATTGTGAATCTGGAAATCCTAGACCTAGCAGCACCAAAACAGCAATATCTCATAGGCTATAACTCGAAATTTAATTCCGTCGGATGACTGGAAACTAGACGCATAGGGATATAATTAATATTCAGCCAGTTTCAATTGATTCTGATTATAGCTAGTTGATTACCCTATTCATTCCAGCTTAAAGGTTCTGGCAGCAGTCTAGAGTCAAATCTCTATGTGTAGAATAGATGTGTAAATTCAATAGAAAAATCTATAAAAATTAGAAAATGAACCCTAAGCATTTGTACTAATTTCCTGGAGAATTTCATGTCATTACTCTACTTTTAATACTGTGTTTCAATTAGAAGTGTCGATGTTCCACTAAATTGCAAACTAGAAATACCGACCAGTAGTGACAAAAAGTGAGATATTGAACAGCTCACGAATCGGAATCTGGATCCGTAAGATATTTTGGAAACTAGATTCATCAATCTACGATTCCTTTTTATATAGTTCCAGTGGATTTTAATAGTAACAGGATCGAAATCTCAGTACAAAACAGGACAAGCCGCAGGATAAGATGAAATGCAATCATATACATTCGTCAAAATGAACAATTTACTTGCTCCTATATCATGGTATGCACTAACATTAATATGCAGCAATTAAGATGAATTTTTATAGTACACAAAGCCAAATTATCATGTTACGATAATTAATATGCAGCATTAATTTGCAAGTCTTAAATTCACAATCGATCATCACGCATTCAAATCACCATACATTTCTTATATGCAAGTTTCTAGTCAAATTATTCATGTCGTGTGTGCATGCAAGCATGGGTTTGAATCAGCAGATAATGGCACGAAGTCGAGGATGCTTCGGGTTAGCTTGTGTAAACCCTCGATATCCTCAACGGAATGTATACAATATAACAATATGATAATTGAAAGAGAACTACTTGCAGATATCAACAATCTTGAACTAGAATAACAAGTGAGTTCAAGTAGACTTGCCTTTACATGACGATTAACAAACACAAACGAATAATGGGATGAGGATCCTGGTGGCAACAGCAGTGAGCAAACAATCATGATCATCACGATTGATTGATCGTGATGAATGGTGCTGTTCTTGACATTGATTTGATGATGATCAAGTGATCGGGTGTTAATCTTGATATGATGGTCAAACGAAGATCAGACAGCTGATGTTCAACTTGATGGCAATCAACTTGATGATGATCAAGATGGGCTCGAATTTCGATGGCGATGATCAAAATAGTACTGGATGGCTGATCTTGATCAAGGGGACTTGATGATGATCATGATCGTGATGTTCAAGGAGATGATGATCTAATGGTGATGATCAGATGTAGATCGGATGACTGATCATGATCAAGGATCACTGTTAAAAAACACAGGGGGCTTGGTGCTCGGGTGGCCGGCAGCGAGGCTCGACTGATAGAGCTCTGACAATGGACGCTGCAGGCAGGGCGGTTGTCGAGTGCGGTAGCAAGGCACTACGATGGAGGAGGCAAGGGTTGGTCGAGCGGATGGAAGGTGGTGAAGCTAGATAGGGTGGCAATTGTGGCAGGCGGTCGACTGGCAGAGGGTGAGAGGGAGTTGGTCGATTGGTGGTAGGACGACGACCAAGCTGGAGGGTGGTGTGGCGAGGCTGGTTGCGGAGTCGATGACAATGGTGGCTCGACAAGGATGAGGAGGAGCAGCGACGGGTGAAGCTTGGGAGGTGGAAGACGAGGCAGCATCGACGTGGATAAAGAAGATTGACGGGGAAGGGGGTTGCTCTGTTTCAGTTGGGAAAATAGAGAGGAGAGAGGGGGACGCTGAGGGAGAGAGAAACATGGTTTTAATATATTATATAAATATAATTTTGATTATAATAATGGGGGAAGATAGAAAAGCTGATTAAAAGGGATAGTGGAGAGATATGGGGATTAGTAGTTAGTGGGATATATTTGTGGAAACGTGAAGGGGTTTGAATGTGGAGGAGAGTTGATCTGGTCAGATGGGAGATCATTTGAGAATTGGGTTATTGGGTTAAATGGTAGACTAGGATTTAGATTTAGGATCCAATAAGATATATGTTTGGGTTTGGGTTAGAATTTAAAAGGAGGTGGGCTAAACTTTGGGCTTCAAATAAAATAATTAAATATTACAATATACATCAAAATCAATGGGCTTTAACAAAATAATAATAAAAGTAATAATAAGATTATGTAACAAATAGGAATTGGATTTAACAAACTTATTAAAATGATCTGTATAGTAATAATGTAAGTGGTCGATCAATTTGGAATAGAAAAATTAAGTTCAAATAGACTATCATTCGAAATGAATATAATTGTTGATTAGAAAACACTTCGGTATAAGATAAAAAAATGAAATTAACACTAAATAAATTTATAAATAATCGAAATACAGAATATATTCAGAAATATGTATTTGCGGGAACGGGAGTTACAATCCTACCCTCCTTACAAGAAAATTCATCTTCGAAATTTGCTTAAGCGGTACATAGGACAAGGCAAAAGCAAACTTGAGGGATGACAAAATAGGGAATTCAAAGGAAAAGTCCAAATGGTGGCAACACCAGAATAAGAAAGAACCTGGATATGAATGGAGTGATCTAGAATGATGTTGAATAATGAATGATGAATTATTATTATTATTGTTATTGTTTTTATTATTATTATTAGTGTTTTTATAAAATCCTAAATTGTATGTTTTATTAGCTATTTAATTTTCTTATTGGATTTTTTTTTATTTAAACCCATTACCCGTTTACCTATTTATACCCATTCCCCAAATACCCATTAACTCAACCCTATAACTACTCCAAAACCCATATCTCCATATATATTACCAACCCTACCCATTAACACCCCCTCAAACCCGAAATCCACTCCACCCTACCCAGACCCGTTTAAAACCCTAAAAATCAACCTATATATTAACCCATCTACTAACCAGGTTTATCTTCCAACTAACTTCAGCCGCTTCCTAACCCATCCCGCCTCTTCACCTCCTCCCGATCCCCAGCCATCATCATCCCCTGCCTCCTCCTCTCGCTCTTGCCCTCTGCCCAACCGCAGCCACCGCCATGGCCACCTTGCACCCCTGGTCACCTCCGATGCTCTCCTCCTATCCCGTCGCATCCATCCCCTATGCACGCCCTTCCATCCTCCTGTGCCTACCTCCCCCTGGCCACCGATGCCTCCTGTGCCCACTGCAACAGCCCAGGGACTACCCCTATCCTCCGCTGCATTCTCTGCCCCCGTCGCGGCGTTGTAGCAGCAGCGACGGCAACAACTGCCACCAGGCCACAGCCACCTGCGACAGCACCATCAGCCGTCGACAGCATTGCGTCGCCCAGCCTAGAGCGCAGCTCCCCCTGCGCCGCTCTGCCTCCAGCCAGTCGCAACATCGTCGTCTTCCTGTAGTGCCTCCAGCGTCGTTGCCAACCCAGTTGCTCCACCGCAGCACCTTCAGATTAGCCCAGTGCAGTCCCCTATGCATCGCAGCCACCTGCAGCAGTCCCCCTGCTGTCCACCGCCACCGTGTACCCTGGCCAGCCCTCCGTTGCCGTTCGCCACCTTGTCGCAGTGCAGTTTCGCCCCCCCATGCTCTGTTTTAATGTTTGGTTTGATGGTTTGATTGTGGGCCATTGATTCCCTTGATTCATTATCATGTGATCCTGGCCCTTGCATTCTTTCTTGATCATCGTGGTTCCTTGATTGCTTTGATCCTAGCCGTCCATTTGATTCCGATCTTGATCATCTTGGAGTTCTTGATTGCTTTAATTAGTGGTTGTCCGATCGTCGATCTGATCCGATCATCATTATCATCATCAAGATACTGATCACATATCGATCTTGATCTTGATCTTCGATCAGAGTCGTCCAATCTGATCCAATCGCCTTGATATCTTGATCCCTTGATCTCAGTCGTCCGATCTTGTTTGCGATCAGTTGTTCATCTTGTTCGTGATCATCTTGTTCGTGATTTGTTGCTATTGAGTTCGTGGCCCAGGAATCCGTTTCCTCAACTTATCTTTTCATCGTTTTTGTCTCCGGTTAAGGCAAGTAACTTGTACTCAAATTTCATTGTATGATTTAAGTCAAAAATACCACCTATAATGTAGTTGGGTTCTAGAGACGACTCTTGTGTGTTAGTCTTGTTGGGTTTTGTCTCTATAGTGCCATTTGACCATAGTTGACTCACGACACAAATTCGACATGAAACAACTAGATTTTTGCCTGTTCTTGACTTGATCATGTATGTGAACTATTTGTGTGAATTTGACTATTTGTTGCGATCCATGTGATTAGCTTATTGTGAACTTGTTATATACCCTAATCCATGTTGTTTGGAAACTTGGTAGATTCGATTTCATGTTTGATTGTGTGTGGATCAAGTTTCGTTGTATCTATGTTGATTTTGATTTTTGAGGAAATTCTGTATTTGTCGATGATCTGTCTTGATCAGTAATTTAGACCATATTAAGGTCAGAATCTTAATTTCAGTATAAAACATGATTTGTAGAGAATTTCGTCTACTATCCAACCCCTCTGACCTTGATTGATTTCATTTTCATGTGTGTGAGATATGACTGTTTTACTACAGAGGTATAGATCTATTCCAGATTTCATTTCTTGGTGTTTATGATGACTAAAATATTTTAATACTTGTACTACACATATTATTTTGATCTAAAACTTTGGTTAGTTTTTCTATATCTATCTAGGGATTACCCAAAATTTTGGTGGATTTTATTGATGAATTTTGAATGCCATTTCAAGCTCGTTTATGAAAACTATAACTGCTGTATTTTACTCGCTGTTCTGTAAAGAATCGTATTTTCACCTAGATTCCTTTTACTGTATGGAAAATTTTTGTGAAATATAAAAGTTATCTTATTTTATCTATTTTCATCTCCCGTTGGCAGATTTGTATTTTGTTTCACTGGTTGCGAGATATTATAGTTTTTTTACAGCAGTGTTGGGAATTCCAAATCTGCCAAACTATTATTTCTTGATGTTTTTTGATTTTTGATGATTGATCAAATTTTACTGAAAAATTATGAAACTTTATATTTAGATACTGGACATGTAGGGGAAAACTCCAAATTTTTTGTGGATTTATTTAATGAGTTTTGATGCTGTTTTACTGACTGTGATTTTGTTTTCCTGATTTCTTGCTGAACCTATTTTCTGGATTCAAATCAGTTTTGAGTTATATTTTTGTGAAATAATATATAACTTGTTTATACTCGCTGGATTCGGTTGGCAGTCTATTTTCTAGAAGTTTCGACGGATTCAGATTTGCATGTTTATAACACTGGGAATTTAAGTTTTTCTACAATATGGTCTTGCTGTCCTGAACTTGAAATTTAGTTATTTTATTCTTTTGTGAGTTATCTTGCACTTGTACATGTTTACCTTACAACTTGAACTTGTTACTTGATCATACCATGTTATAATTGCTTGTTTCGTGACACATACTTTCTTGTTGGACACTAATAATAATAAAATAACCAAGCCTGGGTTAAGGAAAAGATCTAGTAGTGGATAGTGCAGAAATGTGTACTCGGAAGAACCTAGTGGTTATTGGAGTTTGTTTACATGTGGAGCTTGACACAATATACATGACACGCACACACATGACACTAGAGCTTGTTTGGGTTTTGGAGCTTGTTTACATGATACATGATTATATGATACTTTAAGCTTGTCCCTGAGTACACTGCCCTGTATGGTCCCCTATGAAATCTAAAGCAAAACTGTTTGTTGTAACAACCATGTGTTATGTTTTTGGGGCACATGAAGTGCTACCTAGATAGTAATAATTACAAGACTTGATACATGATACTTGAACATGATACATACCCATTTGATACTTGACTACATGATACATGAGATTTGATAGTTGATACATGCTACATGATTACATGATTCTTGATACTGGTTACTTGGTACATACCACTTATTTACTTGACACTCGACACATACTGTTATACTTGCTCATCTTGCCATGCCATGATTTATATTCTGTTATCATGATTATACCATGCTAGGATTATTACTTAGATTTATCTATCCCATGTACTTGTATCTTACATTATAAGTGGTCCATAACTTGCAATTGACGGGTACTTGTTTTCTTTTTCCTTCTCCTGTAATTTACTAATTGCAGATCAGAAAGGTCAGCTGCCCGATGGCATTGGAGATATGAGATACTAGTGCTGGATTTCATGTTTTAATTAGTATTATTATTGTTGCTTGAACTTGAATAAGATGTACTTAATTACTTGGATATTTATCTTGTATTTGGGCGATGTGACCCAGGATATTTGTCTTATTCTGATCATGACTATTTGAGATTTATATATTTGGTTTCAATTATTCTTTTTGGTATTTTGGTTCAAATGTGCATGTTGGTTGTTACTTTTGCTTCCGATTCTGATTAATCTTGTGAATGTTGTAAAAATTCGTGAACAGCTTATGGATGATGAAAATCATTCGCTAGGCTTTTGTCGCATATCCGTATTCCGTATTCTCTTTTAGGAACCGGATCATGATAATGCACTAACATTAATATGGAGCAATTAAGATGAATTTTTACATTACACAAAGCCAGATTATCATGTTACGATTCAAGTCTTAAGATCACAATCAATCATAACGCATTCAAATCACCATACATTTCTTATATGTCAGTTTCTAGTCAAATTATTCTTGTCGTGTGTGCATGCAAGCTTGGGTTTGAATCAGCGGATATTGGCACGAAGTCGAGGATACTTCGGGTTAGCTCGTGTAAACCCTTGATATCCTCAACGGAAGGTATACAATATAACAATATGATAATCGAAAGAGAACTGCTAGCGGAGATCAACAATCTTGAACTAGAATAACGAGTGAGTTCAAGTAGACTTGCCATTGAATGATGATTACCAAAGACGAACAAATAACGGGATGAGGATCCCAACTGCAACGGTAGTGCGTAAACAATCATGATTGATCGGTCCTGATGAATGGTGCTGATCATGATGTTGATTTGATGATGATCAAGTGATCGGGTGTTAATGTTGATATGATGATCAACCGACGATCGGACGGCTGATGTTCAACTTGATGGCGATCAACTTGATGATGATCAAGATGGGCTCGGATTTCGATGGCGATGATCAAAAGAGTATTGGATGGCTGATCTTGATCAAGGGGACTTGATGATCATCATGACCGTGATGATCAAGGCGATGATGATCTAACAGTGATGATTAGATGTACATCAGACGGCTGATCTTGATCAAGTAGCACTGTTAAAAAATAGAGGGGGCTTGGTGCTCGGGTGGCCGGCAGCGGAGCTCGACTGGTAGAGCTCTGACAATGGTGGCTGCAGGCGGGGCGGTTATCAAGTGCAGCAACAAGGTCGAGCGGATGGCAGGTGGTGAAGCTCGACGGGGTGGCAATGGTAGAAGGCGGTCGACTAGAAGAGGGTGTGAGGGAGTTGGTCGATTGGTGGTAGGATGAGAACGAGGCTGGAGGGTGGTGTGGCGAGGCTGGTTGCGAAGTTGACGACAGTGGCGGCTCAATGGGGATAAGGAGGGGCAGCGATGGGTGGAGGTCGGGAGGTTGAAGACGAGGCAGCGTCGACGTGGATGAGGAAGATCGGCGAGGGAGGGGGTTGCTCTATTTCAGTTGGGAAAATAGAGAGGAGAGAGAGGGACGCTGAGGGAGAGAGAAACAGGGTTTTAATATATTATATAATTATAGATCTGATTATAATAATGGGGGAAAGATAGAAAGGCTGATTAAAAGGGACAGTGGAGAGATATGGGGATTAGTAGTTAGCGAGAGATGTTTGTGGAAACGTGAGGGGGTTTGAACGTGGAGGAGAGTTGATCTGGCTAGATGGGAGATAATATGAGAATTGGGTTATTGGGTTAAATGGTAGACTAGGATTTGGATTTAGGATCCAATAAGATATAGGTTTGGGTTTGGGTTAGAATTTAATAGGAGATGGGCTAAACTTTGGCAAATAAAATAATTAAATATTACAATATAGATCAAAATCGATGGGCTTTAACAAAATGATAAAAAAGTAATAATAAGATTATGTAACAAATAGGAATTGGATTTAACGAACTTATTAAAATGATCCGTATAGTAATAATGTAAGTAGCGATCAATTTGGAATAGAAAAATAAATTTAAAATATACTATCATTTGAAATAAATATAATTGTTGATAAGAAAATACTTTGGTAGAAGATCAAAAATGAAATTAACACAAATTTTTTTTTATAAATAATCGAAATACAGAATATATTCAGGAATATGTATTTGCGGGAACGGGAGTTAAAATCCTACCCTCCTTATAAAAAATTCATCTTCAAAATTTGCTTAAGCGGTACATAGGATAAGGCAAAAGCAAACTTGAGGGATGAAAAAATAGGGAATTCAAAGGGAAAGTCCAAATGGTGGCAACACCAGAATAAGAAAGAACCTGGATATGAATGGTGTGATCTAGAATGATGTTGAATAATGAATGATGATAATGCAAATGTATGAAAAGGGAGTAAACAATGCAAGGAAGGAGAAGCAATATGAGAATCTGAATCCTAAGACCTGTGGGATATGGGCCCACCACACTTCCGTTGCGCCACTCTGATCGTGATGTTCCAAACTGCAGACATGTCATTGTAGACCACGTGACGCCAATCGACGAACCAAGCAGGAAGAAAGAGAACTAAGGACAACAGAATCAAATGAGTATGGGTACGAAATGAATGAAATTATTCCCAATGAGAAATCAATGAATGGAAGGGACAAAAGACAATGAGAAATGAACGAACTGAATATGAAGAGATCAAAAGGAATCAAATTAAACTAGTACTCAGATTGTGTGATGGTTATTACAAGTTCAAGTGATCAACGTGGTGCGCATAATATTGAGTTAAACTGGCTAGAGCCAAACTTGACCAAATTATTAGCCAAACATGACTAACATATTAGCCAAAACCCGACTAAACTCCAACATAGTTAGAGCTTAACCTGACTCTGATACAACTAAAAACCTGCCACGCCCCGCTTCCAAAAATACGGGAATACGAGCCCGTGACGAAGGCCCAGCAAATGATATTAACATCATCCATAAGCTGTAACAATCTTAACTCAACAACTTGGAACATAATAACCACAACCTCACAGGAAAAACATAATCACATAAAAAAAGATACGAAGATAAAACATGCAGTAGTCCAAAGTAATAACCAATAACGGGAAGTAAACAACTTCGGGACAACAAGCCCGAAATACAAAGTTCAACAAGTAATAATGCAAACAAAATAAACATACAGGAAATAATTTATTGTATGCAATGCTCCAGTTTCCATCCTAAAAAACTTGCTCGCCAAGACCTTCAGGCAATTCTCCTTGCAAACCTGTAGTTTGATCATCAAGAGTTGGGAGAAAATGTCCATTAGAGCAAGTACGGACAACAACTAGTGAAAACAAAGAGTAAATGAACATCGTATATCAAGGAATATGAGGCAAGAACAAAATCAAAAGCAATAATAATGTCGATAAAAAATTGTCATGATCTGGTGTACAAGTATCAACCTAGGTTTATTAGATTTTTATTATCCTATCTAATGCACATACTACTGTGTCCCATACCACATGTTCGGTGCATACAACCAGTGTTCATTTTAGACCATAGTGGTGGGATCTACAGAGCATGTACTCGGCCTTACAAGATAACATGATAACAAGATAACGTGATAACATGGTAACAATGTCACAAGCATTTCTTCGCCTTCCATGTCAATAGTCTAGGTAAATAGGGACGGCCCTACCAAGTATAGTTTCCGAGATTATCCAGTACTAATATTTTAATAGTCTAGGTAAATAGGGCTTGTTTAATATTTTATTATGTCATTCATGATCATGCAAGGGTGCATTAGAGTGTCAAGGCGATGATAAAGATGCAACAAAATGATGCGATGCATGATATAAATAGATTCTCATTGACTAGATGTAAGATTAACACATTTACATGCAATAATACGAAAACGCACGTTCTGGACAGCAAGACGTTGCTGTACAAAAGTGAACTTTGCCCCTGCAACAGGAAGGTAAATTAGGTTCTATCATGGTTCTAGAAACTAGACTCCCTGCCGGTTCGAATGCATATACACACAATATATAAAAACCTCAACAACTGGGTTCAATAACTGATTCTTTACAGATTTTCTTCTGCAGGCAGAATCTTGAAGTTATGTTTGTGTGCATGTTTCGGGTCTTAAAGTTTGTCAAAAAATCCTAGAAAAATTACGGGTGATTCCATAGCCTGTCTAGTCTCGCCAAGATAAATTTCATATTTTTATATTACTGTTAGCATGTTCAAACTAAATTGCAAGGCAGGGTGATACAGTAAGATTGTGAATCTGGAAATCCTAGACCCAGTAGCACTAAAACAGCAATATCTCACAGGTTATAACTCGGAATTTAATTCCGTCGGATGTCTGGAAACTAGATGCATGGGGCTACAATTAATATTTAGCAAGTTTCAATTGATTCTTATTATAGCTAGGTCGATTAACCTATTCTTTCTAGCTTAAAAGTTCTGGCAGCAGTCTAGAGTCAAATCTCTACGTGTAGAATAAAGGTGTAAGTTCAATACAATAATCTATAAAAATTAGAAAATGAACCCTATGCATGTATACTAATTTCCTGGAAAATTTCATGTCATTATTCTACTATTAATACCGTGTTTCAATTAGAAGTTGTGTCGATGTTCCACTAAACTGCAAATCTAGAAATACTGACACTCAGTGACAAAAAGTGTGATATCTAACAGCTCACGAATCGGAATCTGGATCTGTAAGATGTTCTGGAAACTAGATTCATCAAGCTACAATTCCTTTTTATATAGTTCCAGTTGATTTTAATAGTAACAGGGTCAAAATCTCAGTACAAAACCGGAGAGGCAGGAGGATAAGATGAAATGAAATCATATACATTCGTTAAAATGAACAATCTACTTGCTCCTATATCATGGTATGCACTAATGTTAATATGCAGCAATTAAGATGAATTTTTACAGTACACAAAGCCAAAATATCATGTTACTATTCAAGTCTTAAGATCACAATCGATCATCACGCATTCAAATAACCATACATTTCTTATATGCAAGTTTCTAGTAAAATTATTCATGTCGTGTGTTCATGCAATCTTGGGTTTGAATCAGCAGATAATTGCACGAAGACGAGAATACTTCGGGTTAGCTCGTGTAATCCCTCGATATCCTCAACAGAAGGTATACAATATAACAATATGATAATCGAAGGAGAAATACTTGCGGAGATCAACAATCTTGAACTAGAATAACGAGTGAGTTCAAGTAGACTTGCCTTTGAATGACGTTTACCAAACATGAAAGAATAATGGGATGAAGATCCCTACGGCAACGACAGTGAGTAAACAATCATTATGATCACGATTGATCGGTCGTGATGAATGGTGCTGATCTTGATCTTGATGTTGATTTGATGATGGTCAAGTGATCGGGTATTAATCTTGATATGATGATCAAACGACGATCGGACGGCTGATGTTCAACTTGATGGTGATCAACTTGATGATGATATAGATGGGCTCGGATTTCGACGGCGATGATCAAAAGAGTATTGGATGGCTAATCTTGATCAAGGGGACATATGATGATCATGATCGTGATGATCAAGGAGATGATGATCTGTTGGTGATGACGGGATGTAAATCGGACGGCTTATCTTAATCAAGGAGCACTGTTAAAAAACGGAGGGGGCTTGGTGCTTGGGTGGCCGGCAGTAGAGTTCGACTGGCAGAGCTCCAACAATGGTTGCAGGCGGGGCAGTTTTCGAGTGCGGCAGCAAGGCGCTGCGATGGAGGAGGCACGGGCTGGTCAAGCAGATGGCAAGTGGTGAAGCTCGACGAGGCGGCAATGGTGGTAGGCAGTCGACAGGCAGAGGGTGATAGAGAGTTGGTCAATCGGTGGTAGGACAAGGACGAGGCTGGAGGGTGATGTGGCGAGGTTGGTTGCGGAGTCGTTGGCAATGGCGACTCAACAGGGATGAGGAGGAGCAGCGATGGATGAAGGTCGGGAGGTTGAAGATGAGGCAGTGTCGACGTGGATGAAGATGATCGACGAGGGAAGGGGTTGCTCTGTTTCGGTTGGGGAAAACAGAGAGGAGAGAAAGGGATGCTGTGGGAGAGAGAAACAGGGTTTTAATGTAGTATATAAATATAATTCTGATTATCATAATGGGGGAAAGATAGAAAGGCTGATTAATAGGGATAATAAAGAGATATGGGGAATAGTTAGTGGGAAATATTTGGGAAAACGTTAGGGTGTTTGAATGTGGAGGAGAGTTGATCTGGTCAGATGGGAGATAATAGGAGAATTGGGTAATTGGGTTAAAGGGTAGACTAAGATTTGGGTTTAGGATCCAATAAGATGTGGGTTTGGGTTTGGGTTAGAATTTAATAGGAGACGGGCAAAACTTTGGGCTTCAAATTAAATAATTAAATAATACAATATAGATCAAAATCGATGTACTTTAAGAAAAGAATTATAATAGTAATAATAAGATTATATAACAAACAGGAATTGGATTTAAAAAACTTAAGATCTGATTAGTAATAATGTAAGTAGTTGATCAATTTGGAACTGAAAAGTAAAGTTAAAATATACTATCATTCGAAATAAATATAATTGTTGATTAGAAAATTCTTTGGTGGAAGATCAAAAATGAAATTAACATAAAATAAATTTATAAATAATCAAAATATAGAATATATTCAGGAAATATGTATTTGCAGGAACGGAGGTTACAATTTATTTATTTTTTAAAAAAACCTAACCCAACTGTCACCTTCCCCTATTTACAGAAAAGGTGGGCACGAGAAACGTGGAGATCGAAAAAAAAATGATTGCGGCTTTGAGATTGGCATGAAGGAAATAATAAGAGGAGAGAAAAGAAGGGCGGCTCTAGGGTCTGCATCGCGGAAACCGAGAGTAACTGTAAAGAAATCCTTGACTTGCGGCGAAGCTTGGATTTTTCGGTAAAAACGAGTTTTTCTCTCTTCTATTAATTTTTATTATTTAATCAAAAATTTGTTTATTAGTTGCAAAATCATCATGAATTAAATATATTTTTATAGAGCTTCTATGTAGCCTAGTTTTGATAACACAATTTTAATTCAATATTATTTTATTTTTCATTTTTCCATGGTTGTGTGTTTAATTTTTATCTTGACATGCAATTGTTTGGCCAACTAGTGTTGATTTATTGAATCATGGAGAGACCGAGAAATAATTTGTGATTTACAATTATAGAATTAAACACCATTGATTTACTGAATTATGGGGAGACCGAGGGGTAACTTGTGATTTACTGTGATTAATGTAACTGTAAAAAAATCCATAGAACTTAATGAATCTGTAATTAATTAATTGTGCATAGAGATATTAAAAATTGTTAGTTGGAGATATTTTTGGTATTGTTCAAGAGAAAACACTGAATAATTAGGGGATTTTTGTTTACAACGTGAAACTATAATTTCTTGTGACATGAAATTAAGAATTATATGGGATTAACTAGGTGAAATCAAAAGCCTTAGAATTTGTTTTGCTATTAATAAACAACAATATTTCATATTATCATCTTTCTTAATTAGTTTAGTTCATTCCTTTATTTTAATTTAGTTTAGTTGTTATTTTAATTATATTTTGGTTTTCCAAATAGTAGTTAATCTAGTAAATTTTGGTACTCGATAAATTAATTAGTCCTTGTGGGTTCGACACTCTTTTCACTAAAACTATACTTTTATAAACTTGCAAATAATCACATCAAGTTTTTCGCGCCGCTGCTGGGGACTAATTATTCTTTTATTGATATTTATAATAGCTAGATTGTTACCAATTTGGAGTTTTATTTTTATCTTTATTTTCTTATGTTATTTTATTTTATTTAGAAATATTATTTTGACTAGTTTTTCTTTTATTTATATTTCATGACTTAGAAGTGTATGCCCCGATCTAAACTATTAGAGCCTACACTTTATAATCCCAAGATTGAGAGAACTCTGCGTCAAATTAGAAAGAAGAAGTACGAAATTACCGCATCTACACTATCCCTAGCAAATGAGGAGGATAATAAGGCTTTGAAGGATTGTGCTATGCCCTCAGTTAATGAAGCAACATCAACTATTAAGAGGTCGGCTATAGAAACTAACAATTTTGAAATTAAACTGGCGATCATTCAAATGATTCAATAGACTATTCAATTTTGGGAACTATCACATGAGCGTCCTAATGTTCACATTGCAAACTTTCTAGAAATTTGCAACACTTTCAAGTACTATGGAGTATCAGATGATGCAATTCGATTGAGACTTTTTCCTTTTTCTCTAAGAGATTAGGCGAATGAGTGGTTAAATTTGTAACCCCCGTTCCAGTAAATATATATATTTTGAATAAATTTCTGTATTTCGATTATTAATAAATTAGTTCGTGTTAAATTTATTTTTTTGGATTTTCTATTAAAATCTTTTCTAATCGGAAATTATGTTTACTTCGAATAAGGGTGTATTTTACTTAACTTTACATTTTATAATTGATCGAATATTTATATTTTAGCCAAATCAAAAATATTCAGGTTTACCTTAATCATTTGTTAAACCCAATCCCTATATTTTTTATATATAACCTTGTTAATATTATTTTATTATTTTCATTATTATTATTATTTTTTATGAGTATTATTGTTATTAATATTATTGTTATTATTCGTAGTATTGCTATTACTACTATCGTTATTATTATTTTTAGTACTGTCATTGTTATTATTGTTATTAATAATTGTTGTTATTATTATTAGTAATATTATTATTGTTATTATTAATATTAGTGATGTTGTTGACATTATTATTATTATTACTTTTAGTGCCATGTTTTTTATTTTTATTATTTTTGTTAAAGCCCATTGATTTTAACCTATATTATATTATCTAATTAATTGAAGACCATCATCTAAAGCCCAATTTTGTATTTTTTCTAAAATTATTATTTTGTTTGTGAAGCCCAAATATAAAGCTCAAGTTAAACCAAACCCAGATCTTCTCGTCCACAATCCCACGTATCTGTTAACTACCCACAATATGATCCCACTATTCTGTCCTTAAATGTTCTTCTTCTTCTCTTTCTTTATCCCCAAAAAAAAGCCAAACAGCAAAACCCCTTCACTACCAAACCCCATTAATGTTCACCCCCTAACCTCGCTACTGTGCAACCCCCCCCCCCCACCCCCCATACTCTGCATCCCTGTTCATCCCCCTGTCTCCCGTTCCTCCTCTGCTTCGTCTTCGTCCCGTTTCCATCGCCAACTGCCGCCCTTAGCCGCTCTGATCCCGTCTCTGACCACCTTCGTCCTCTCATCACCCTCTCCTCGTCACCGCCATTACCCCGTCATCATCCCCACCGCTTGACTCCACCGGAACCCATTACTCATTGCCGCCTTCGCCATTACCCAACTCACCGCCATCCCATCCCCATCACCATCTCATCCCCGTCCTCGTCGCCATCAACCCATCGTCTTCAACTCCGCTCGAACCCATCGTCGTTATCCTCGCCACTCCATCATTGCCAACTCTGCCATCCGTCGCCACCACCGCTCATCACCTTCGTCTTCGTCTCTCCGTTCACCCAACAACCACCGGAGAACCCCCCATTGCCTTGCCGTCGCCGTCCAAGCCGAGAACCCCTACTGTTTGCCTCCTCTATTTTCGGAGCAAAACAGAGTGCTCAAGCGCCACCGTTCTCTGCCACTGCCGTCTCTCGTCGACTGCAGTGCCGCCGCTCATCATCGTCGCCCTCGCTGCTACTGTCACCAGTCATCGCAACGTCGTGTCGTAGTCGCCGCCACACTCTCTCGCGCTTTCTCTCACTCTCTGTCGAAGTGGGGAAGAGGAACAGTGAGAGGTAGTTGGTGTTCGCTGTGTTGGAGTAGGGGGATCTGCCTCTGGTGTTTGCTGTTCTGCCTAGAGGAGGATCCAATATTGGTCGATTTCGGTGTTTGGTGCTCTGGGTGTGATAGATCCCGATCTAGTGTTAGCTGTTCTGGGATCTGAGGTCTGTGGTTGCTGTTTTGCTTTGGGATTCGTTGTATCTATGCTGTGGATCTTACTGTTTTGTTATTTCGGATTTCGCACGTGACTCGCACGTGTTAGTGCTTCATGTTCATGAATTGTCGCCCGGGATCCTCATCCCGTTATTCTCAACATATTGGATCTAATCGTCATCTAAAGGCAAGTCATCTCACTCTCGAATTATATTGTATCGTATTCGAGATCGTTTAATGAATCCCGCAAGTAGATCCATATTTATTATCGTATATTGTTTATTGTTATCCATCGTTGGGATACTACGGATTTACACGAGCAAATCTAAGTAGTCATCTTGACTTCGTGCTGTCTTTTGCCTCCAATGTATAAAAATCTTGCATGCATTCATGTAGTTAATTATTGAATATAGGAATAGGAATTATTATTGTATTTCATATCATGACGTTACATAACTATTGTAGATTGTGTACTAGTGTTGATTGTTCATATGATTGATGATGGTGTTTTAGTTGATTGTGATTACTAGGGTTATGGACATTACACATCTTAATACCATGTTCACATAGACGTAACTTACTGTGATTTATAAGTGTTAACCCCTAACTTATCGTTCTTAACATTTTAAACTTTTTATTCTCGAAGAATATGTTCAAACCCTAAAATTTATTGCCAACCTGAACATTACCATGCTGTTTCGACATAGATAATGTTATCAAAATTAATAACTTTCTGAATATGAAATTTAGCCCCATGTTTCTAGTTTCCAGAACATCTAGAATTTTTGGATTCCGACTTATATTGCATGAGTTATGACCATTTCACTGCTGCTACGCTGTATTTTCAGATTTATGCACATACCATGTTAAGCTGATGAATTAGGTGAACTAATGATCAAATATTACCATGATAATTTTCAGATTGATAGACAACATGCTTAGGGTAATGAAAATTATTTTTACTGATTTTTACAATGAATATTTACTGCTGTAACAACTGAAATTAGTTGACACTGATAACCAGCCAAAAACGGCAATCTGTAAAGAACACTGAAATTCACCTAGCTACTATTGTCAATTTTGGACTTTAAATATGCGTTGGAACCGGGCAGTAGTCTAGTTTCTCGGCCTTCTGACCAATCCACATTTTCTCTCCTGTAGTAATGGGAATTCTGATTTTGGTACAGTAACCTACAATTGTCCAGAATTGGGTTTCTATGTTAATAATATATAATTGAATCTATAATGTTGAATTTGGTGTATTTGGTTGTATGGAGTACATTGCATGATCTTAGGGTTGTGTTGTCATCATTCTAGTGTCCCTTATTAATAGCCTTATCGTTTCCCATTAATATCTATGTCCCTATTAGTATTGCATGTTAATTAAATAAAAAATGTTAATCAAGTTGGGGTTAAGGGTTGACCATAGCAGTGGACAATATAGGTAAGTGTACTCGGAAGGGGCCCCGTATTTTCCATGTTTTTAAAGTTAAATGCAACTAAGTGCCACGTAGAATTATGTGCCACATTATGAATTGACGGGGGCCACCTCCAAAATTTACGGAGGCCACCTCTAGAACCCATTACATGATTACATGATTCATGAACGTGTTTACCGATTTTCATGTTTACAAGTTAAATGGAACTAAGTGCCATGTCAGGAGTTGACAGGGGCCACCTCTAAAATTTACAGGGGCCACCTCTAGAACCCATTACCTGATTACAGGACTTGATATAATGATGCCTGAGTACACGGCCATATAAAATCCACCACTAAGTCTAAACGTAACTTGTTTGCATATAGCAACCATGCGGTAAATAAATGGGACGCATGAAGTGCTACATAACTTGGGAGAAAAAAATGAATAATAGACTTAAGACTGCATCGCATTGTCATTGCATTTTGTCATCGCTATTGAACAGTATTGTCGTTATTGCTTACCATTATTGTTATTGTTTATTGTTATGGTTATAAATCATCATTATTGCACATTGTACTATTATCGTTCGTCACTATTCAATACTATTGATTTCATCATTCATTCAATTCATCGTTATACCGTTATTGTCATTGTTCCTCTGTTCCTCTACTTGCTGTACACGACTTGCTCTAAAGACATATTATTCTCTTTCTTTAGATGAAAAACTTATAGAAAAATCAAGGAGATTTGCCTGACGGACTAGGAGAGAAACAATGGTGACAGAATTGTTTACTGCGCCGCTTAAATAATTATTGTTTCATTTTGAGAAATTTAATAATTGAACATTATTGTATTTGTAGGCTTTTGACCTGAATAACGTTATTGTTGATTCCAGATGTTGGATTATTATTTTGTTGATTATTTCATGCTTAAAATTCAAGTATTATTATTCATGTGTTTACTCCTTCATTTCATGCATGGTTGTATTACTTCTTGTTTATATTGTTGAGTTGAATCGATAACATTTCATGGGTGACGCAAGTCATTCACTGGGCCATGTCACGTGCTTGCATTATGTATTCTGGGAAGCGGGGCGTGACAAGGTTTTTAGTTGTATTAGAGCTAGGTTTGACTCTAACTAGTTTGGAGTTGGACCCTAATTAGTTTGGGTTTAACCGATTTGACTCAACAATATGTACAACCCGTGAATCACATGGATAATTGATAACAAACATATATCTGGATCCTAATCTTTTTGATCCACTTTTTTATCCCTTCATATTCAGTTCCTTCATTTAATAGTTGTTTCGTCCCTTCCATTCATTCACATTCTTTGATTCCTTACTGGGTATAATTTTATTCTTTTGTTCTCATATTCTTTTGATTCTGGAGTTATCTATTCTTTTCTTCCTGCTTGGTTTGTCGATTGGCATCACGTGGTCTTCAACAACATATCAGCGGCTTGGATCATCACCAGGAAAGGAAGAGTTGTCTTTTGTTGTGCATGCAGAATCCTAGGACCTCATGAAGTGTTCGGAATCTGAAGTTGCCAGGAGTTCGAACTTCACGCTAGAAAGATGCATTTGCACGTGTCAAGGAAATGGTGATCCATGACGCAAATTGCTGGAGTTATTGGATGCTGATGATGGAGTCTTTCCGATCAGAGTTGCGCAGCGAAAGCGTGGTGGGGCCCATAACCCACAGGTCCCAAGATTCTCATGTTGTTTCTCTTTCTATGCTTTGTTGACTCCATTATTCACACATTTGCATTCGTCATCATTCATTAAATCTTTATTCAACATCATTCTAGATCACTCTATTCCTATTATGATTTTCTTATTCTGGTGTTACCACCGTTTTGTCTTTCCATTGAATCCCTTGTTTTGTTACCCCCTATAAGTTTGTTTTTGCCTTGTCCTATGTACCGCCTGTGCAAATTTCAAGGACGAAATTTTGTTGTAAGGTGGGTAGGATTGTAACCCCCGTTCCCGTAAATATATATATATATATTCAATAATTTTCTGTATTTCGATTATTTATAAATTTAGTTTGTGTTAAATTCATTTTTTTGGATTTTATATTAAAATCTTTTCTAACCAGAAATTATGTTTACTTCGAATAAGGGTGCATTTTACTTTACTTCCCATTCTATAATTGATCGACTATTTACATTTTAGGCCAAACCAAAAATATTCGGAATTACCTTAATAGTTGGTTAGACCCAATCCCTATATTTTTTATATATAACCTTGTTACTATTATTTTATTATTTTCGTTATTATTATTATTTTTTATGAGTATTATTGTTATTATTAGTAGTATTTCTATTACTACAATCGTTATTATTATTTTTAGTACTGTCATTTTTATTATTGTTATTGATATTGGTGTTATTATTATTAGTAATATTATTATTGTTATTATTAATATTAGTGATTTTGTTGACATTATTATTATAATTACTTTTATTGTCATGATTTTTATTATTATTATTTTTGTTAAAGCCCATTAATTTTAACCTATATTATATTATCTAATTATTTAAAGTAAAGGCCATCATCTAAAGCCCAATTTTGTAATTTTCTAAAATTATTATTTTGTTTGTGAAGCCCAAATATAAAGCCAAAGTGAAACCAATCCCAGATCTTCTCCCCCACAATCCCATGTATCTTCTAGCTACCCACAATATGATCCCACTGTTCTATCCTTAAAGGTTCTCCTTCTTCTCTTTCTTTCTCCCAAAAAAAGCCAAACAACAAAACCCCTTCACTGCCAAACCCCATTACTGTTCACCCCCTAACCCTGCTACTGTGCAACCCCCCTCCCCCATACTGTGCATTCCCTATTCTTCCCCCTATCCCCCGCTCTTCTCCTCTGCTTCGTCTTCATCCCGTTTCCATCGCCGACTACCGCCCTTAGCCTCTCTGTTCCCGTCTCCGACCACCGTCATCCTCTCATCACGCTCTCCTCGTCACCGCCATTACCCCGTCATCATCCTCACCGCTCGACTCCACCAGAACCCATTACCTATTGCCACCTTCGCCATTACCCAACTCACCGCCATCCCATCCTCATCACCATCTCATCCTCGTCCTCGTCGCTATCAACCCATCATCTTCAACTCCGCTCGAACCCATCGTTGCTATCCTCGCCACTCCATCAATGCCGATTTTGCCATCCGTCGCTGCCACCGCTCATCACCTTCGTCTTCGTCTCTCCGTTCACCCCGCAACCACCGGAGAACCCCTTATTGCCTCGCTGTCGCCGTCCAAGCCGAGAACCCCTACTGTTCGCCTCCTCTATTTTCGGAGCGAAACAGAGCGCTCGAGCGCCGTCGTTCTCCGCCGTTGCCATCGTTCCTCGACCGCAGTGCCGTCGCTTGTCTTCCTCACCCTCATCGCTGCTATCACCAGTCACTATATTGTTGCACTGCAGTCGCCGCCGCACTCTCCCGTGCTTTCTCTCTCCCTATCGAAGTGGGGAAGAGGAATAGTGAGAGGTAGTTGGTGTTCGCTGTGTTGGAGTAGGGGGATTTGCCTCTGGTGATCGTTGTTCTGCCTAGAGGGGGAGCCGATATTGGCCGATTCCGGTGTTTGGTGTTCCGGATGTAGCTGATCCCGATCTGGTGTTCGCTATTCTGGGATCCGAGTTCTGTGGTTACTGTTTCGCTTTAGGAACTGCTGTTTGTGTGATGTGGATCTTGCTGTTTTGCTATTTTTGATTTCGCACGTGACTCGCACGTGTTAGTGCTTCGCGTTCATGAATTGTCGCCCGGGATCCTAATCCCATTATTCTCAATATATCGGATCTAATCTTCATCTAAAGGCAAGTCATCTCACTTTCAAATTATATTGTATCGTATTCGAGATCATTTATTGAATACAGCAAGTAGATTCATATTTATTATTGTATATTGTTTATTGTTATCCATCATTGGGATACTACGGATTTACACGAGAGAATCCAAGTACTAGTCTTGACTTCGTGCCGGCTTTTGCCTCCAATGTATAGAGATCTTGCATGCATTCATGCAGTTAATTATTGAATATAGGAATAGGAATTATTATTGTATGTCCTGTCATGAAATTGCACAACTATTGTAGATCGTATACCATATGATTGATGATGGTGTGTTAGTTGATTGTGATTAGTAGGGTTATGGACATTATATATCTTAATACCATGTTCACATAGACGTAACTTGCTGTGATTTATGAGTGTTAACCCCTAACTCCTCATTCTTAACATTTTAATCATTTTATTCATGAAGAATATGTTCAAACCCTGAAATTTATTCCCAAGCGTAATGTAAAGAAAAGCAGCTTGAATTTTTTAGCTTGATTCTATTACCACATTGGCTTCACAAATTGCTACTTTATCTAAATAACTAGATAATTTGAATGTTAATGCTATTCATACTAATATTATTTGTGATTATTGTGCAGAAATTACTCAAGAAATGATTGCCAAGTGGGAAATCCTCGATCTTTCTTGGAACAACAAACAAGGAGCAATTAGACAACCTCAGATTTTTTCATAGCAAGAAAAGAAGTCGAGACTTGAAGAGATGTTCATGCAATACATGTAGAAGATAAATTTGGTGATACAAAATAATACGGCTTCAGTTCACAACCTTGAGGCTCAGGTTGATCATATTTCAAATATTCTTACAGAGAGGACAAAAAAAATCTTACCCAGTAACACCGTGACCAATCAAAATGAGCATATCAAAGCAATAACACTAAGAAGCGGGAGAACAATTGAGCAGCCACAAGCACAAACTGCAAAACAAAATGGGGTTGAAAAGCACGATGATTTCGAGCATTTTTTTAGGAACAAATGCAGTATGTAGCCAACCACCATTCTGAGGAGATTTAAAGAGCTTCCAACCCCACGTTTTCCAGGGAGTTTAATTATGAAACTTATCTTAATTCACCTTATGATCCACCTATTCCTTTTCAGCAAGACTTAAAAAGAATAAGTTTGATAATCAATTCTCTAATTTTTTAAGTATTTCTAAGAAACTACATACTTATATTCCTCTTATTGAATCTATGGAACAAATACCTAAATACACTAAATTTTTGAAGGATATTTTATCAAACATGCGAAAGTTAGAGGAGCATGAGATGGTAATGCTAACTGAGGAACGTAGCGCAATAAAAGAAACTGCCTCCTAAGCTTAATGATCTAGGGAGTTTTACGATTCCTTGCACTATTAGAAACTCTTCTTTTCATAAAGCTTTGTGTGATTTAGGGGTAAATATTAATCTTATACCTTTTTTGGTTTTCAAGAAACTAGGTATTAGAGAAGCAAAGTCCATTACAATTTCTTTGCAATTGGCGGACAGATCTATCAAGTACCCAGAGGGATAATTGAAGATGTTTTGATAACAGTAGAAAAGTTTATATTCCGAGGTAATTTTATAGTGCTTGACATGGAGGAAGATGAACAAATTTTATTGATTTGGGAGCGACATTTTCTAGCTACACGGAGAACCTTGATTGATGTCCAACAAAGAAAACTTATTTTGAGGGTTGATGATGAGCAAGTAACTTTTGATGTTTTCAAATCCATGGAGTTTTCGTCTGAAGTCCACTCATGTTTCAAGTCAGCGAGATTGATCCAGCAATGGGCGAGACACATAGCAGTGAAATTGAAAAATTACCGCAAGAAGTGTGCCTAATAAATTCAGCAACTTTTGAATCCGATAATGAAGAGGTTTCGGAATGTGTTATGTATTTGGAAGGTACACCATCTATTCATCCTTCATCTCAACTAAAATGCAAAGATTTAGGGGTATCGAACACTTCATTTTTAACAGATGGACCACTCAAAGTCGAGCTTAAACTGTTGCCATCTAGTTTGGGATATGCCTTCTTGCGCCAAGACTCAACTTTTCCTATTCTTTTTAATGGTTCTTTCAGTAATGGTGATGAGGAGAAGTTGCTAAGAATTTTGAGAGAGCATAAGAGAGCATTGGGGTGGAAAATTTCAGATATAAAGGGAACCAGTCCTTCAATCTGCATGCATAAAATTTTGATGGAGGATAATTACAAGCTTATAGTTTAGCCACAACGAAGATTAAATCCATCAATGCAAGAAGTGGTGCATAAAGAAGTTTTGAAGCTTTTGTATGCCAGAATTATCTATCTAATTTCAAATAGTGCATGGGTGAGTCCAGTTCATGTTGTGCTAAAGAAAAGAGGGATAACTGTAGTAAAGAATGATGACAACGAACCTATACCAACAAGAACAATTATAGGATGGCAAGTCTACATAGATTATAGAAGACTCAATGATGAAACTCGAAAAGATCACTTTCTATTACCTTTCATTGACCAACTGCTGGAAAAACTTGCTGGCCATACCTACTATTATTTTCTCGATGGATATTTTGGGTACAATCAAATTGCTATAGCTCTCGAAGATTAAGAGAATACTACTTTCACTTGCCCGTATGGTACCTTTGCATATAGAAGGATGCCTTTGGTCTTTGCAATGCTTCCGCCACATTCCAGCGCTGCATGATGTCAATTTTTTGGATATGGTGGAGAAATTTATTGAAAAATTCATGAATGATTTCTCGATTTTTTGGTTATTCTTTTGATAATTGTTTATCTAACTTGGTTTTGGTTCTGCAGCGATGCGAGGAAACTAATTTAGTCTTGAATTGGGAACAATGTCACTTTATATTAGAAGAAGGGATTGTGCTTGGCCAGAGAATTTTCTTCAAAGAAAATGAAGTGGATCAAGCTAAAATCGATGTCACTGAAAAGCTACCACCAACAACCAATGTAAAGGGAGTAAGAAGTTTCTTCAGTCATGCGGGGTTTTAACGACGGTTTATGAAAGATTTTTCATTAATTACTAAACCTCTTTGCAATCTTTTTATTAAAGATACACCTTTTGAGTTTTCTCATGATGCTTGCATGCTTTTGAAACATTAAAAAGGAAATTGATTTCAGCACTAGAATTGTTGCACCCGACTGGAGTTTGCCTTTTGAATTAATGTGTAATGCTAGTGATTTTGGAATAGGAGCTGTTTTAGGGCAAAGAAAGGATAAATTTGTTCATGCAATTTAGTATGCAAGTAGGATCTTGACAGAAGCTCAACTTAACTATGCTACTACTGAGAAAGAAATGTTAGTTGTTTTTGCTTTTGACAAATTTTGATCTTATTTGATAGGTTCAAAGGTGGTTGTTTACATGGATCATTCGGCTCTCAAGTACTTCCGTGCAAAAAAGGATGCTAAACCAAGTTTGCTTCATTGGATTTTACTTCTGCAAGAGTTTGATTTGGAGATAAAGGACAAGAATGGTGTTGAAAATGTGGTGGCCGATCATTTATTTCAAATTGAGCCTGATGGTGCAAGTGAAATGCAGGTTATACCAATCAATGAATATTTCCATATGACAATTTAATGGCTATGCAAACTGCTCCATGGTATGCCAACATAATTAATTACTTCGTATCGAAAATTCTACCTCATGGGATGACATATCAACAAAAAAAGAAGTTCTTCTCTGACTTGAAATATTATTTTTTGGGAAGAACCCTTTCTATTTTTGCATTGTGCAGAACAAGTAATAAGGAGGTGTGTACCTGAAGATGAGATGGAAAGTATACTAAGATATTGTCACACATTGGGAGCAGGCGGCCACTTTGGTGGAGCAAAAACAACAGCCAAATTTTTACAATCAGAATTTTATTGGTCATCAATTTTTAAAGATTCTTTTAATTTCGTTAATTTATGTGATCATTGTCAACGGGTAGAAAATATTTCTAGGAAACATGAGATGCCTCTCAATAATATTTTAGTGATAGAATTGATTGATATTTAGGGGATTGATTTTATGGGTCATTTTCCATCTTAATTTATTAACACATTTATTTTGGTGGCTGTAGATTATGTCTCAAAATTGGTGGAAGTTGCTGCCTTGCCGACCAATGATGCTAGAGTTGTGGTAAATTTTATTCGAGAAAATATCTTTTCTCGGTTTGGAACCTTAAGGACTTTAATTAGTGATGGAGGAAAGCATTTTTGCAACCATTAATGTCACGCCCCACTTCCCAAAAGAACACGGAATACGAGTACGTGACAAAGTCCAGCAAATGATTTTCACCATTCATAATCTGTAAGGATCAACTCAACAGTATAACAGGAAAAAGAGAGAACAACCAAGCATGCATGAGACAAATTTCATAATTAAAGAGTTATTTGAAAACAAATATAGAATCCTCAAATAAAAACAAGAGCTGGTAACAAATAAAGCTTCGGGACAACATGCCAAATACAAAGTTCAAGTAGCAACAAGAAACTAATAATCTCAGTACAAAGCAAATTAAAGCATAAAGTATTCCAGTCAAGCTCGAAACATTTGGTCACTCACTCGTTCTGGAAACTGATTTCCAAAACCTTTATAATTAAAAATTTAAGGAAACAGAGAAATAGGAAAATAGTATGCCCGTTGATGCAAGCTACAGGCCGCAAATAGTACAAGCTAAGAGG
Organism: Hemerocallis citrina; assembly: GCA_017893485.1. NCBI lineage: Eukaryota > Viridiplantae > Streptophyta > Magnoliopsida > Asparagales > Asphodelaceae > Hemerocallis > Hemerocallis citrina. The sequence goes on along the minus strand of CM030361.1, from coordinate 232,480,781 downwards.
TGCAGGAACGAGATTATAAATTGTAGAACATGAAACAGGAATCAAGAGTACAGGTAAGCAACAAGTAACATGCACATGTAACAGGTATCAGATAAATTAGTAACTGGTAACAAGTTTCTAATGACAGTAGCAGATAACAGTGTCGGGTAACAGTAACAAGTAACGGTATCGGGTAATAAGACAATGCGAGTAATCATATTATTCTTAAATCTTTTGTTTAATCCTATCAAATGCACCATTATGCATCCCATTCCATATGGTTTTTGCATACAAACAAGTTAAGTTTAGATTTCGTGGTGGATTCTATAGGGCCGTGTACTCAGGTATCAGGTAAGCAGTAAACAGGATCATGAATCATGTAAGCATGGATTCATGTAAACAGTAGAAAGTTGAGACCTATGGGTCCCCTCCCGAGTACACCATTCTATAGGGAAGTATGTAGTTAGGTAAAACAGTAAGCAGTGGTGTAACACAGTAAAACAGTAAACAGTTGGAAAACACATGCCCACTTATGAGTACACTTTTTTATATTGTCCACTACTAGATTTTTCCCTTTACCTCGGCTTGATTACTTATTCTTTTTATTAAAATAGTCATGCAAATGCACAATCAAGAACAGGTAATAGTGTAAGGGACAGGAAACATGTTCTGACTGGGCAGAAAAACATGATCGGGTGTCAAAACAAACTTATAGATAACGAAACAACAAGAATTCCAATTCTGGACAACAGGATGTTGCTGCACTAAAACTAGAATTCCCGCTGCTAAAGAAATACAAATATGGGTCCATCAGAAGTTCTAGAAACTAGACTCTCTACCGATTCCAGCGCATATACACATGATATATAAAAGTTAAAGTAACTAGGTTCAAATTCACATTCTACGCAGATTTTCATGTGTAGGCAGAATCTTAAAGTTATGTTTGCATACATGAATTGGGTCTGAAAAATCATCAAATAAATCCATAAAAATTAAGGGTGATTCCCTAGCATGTCTAGTCTCAGCAGGATAAATTTCATATTATTATTTTATTGATAACACGTTCAAATTTAATTACAAAGCAAAGTGATACAGGTAAAATTGTGAATTTGGAAATCCAAACCCAACGGTACTAAAACAGCAATATCTCACAGAATATAACTCAAAATTCGATTCCGTCATATGTTTTGAAAACTAGACACATGGGGATTCAATTCATATTCGGAACCTAACTCAATATTTTGTCATTTACAGGGTCGAAATCATCAGGAAAAATCAGGGCAGTAGTATTCCAGGATTAAAATATTCATAAATAACTTGATTTTGGCTCGAACAATTATAAAATTATAATCCGAAATAAGCAAATTATCACATCAGTAATTCAAGCATAATTTTAACGTTATCATGATGGGGGAAAATTACTATCATGGCTACAACTTAAAGTTTCGATATTTCAACGCAAACACCTACAACCAAGTCATACGATCAATTTCAAACAATTCATTAGTGTATGTAGTATTATTTTGACATGTGTTGTTTCATGCTTGCAATAATAAGGCTAATCATGGTATTTTTACAATAAGGAATTGACAGGATCGAGTCGAAACAAGTATATAGGTGGATCAACACTTTAACACATAAATCATGAGAACGGGAATTAAATTACGATGAACCTACTTGTGAATTTCAATAAATTGCTTGTACGGGATACAATAAATTTTGTACAATAGAATACTTGCCTTGATTGTAATACAGAACGAAGAAAATCCACGAATACGAATCTGCGAGAGCACGTGCGAGCAACACCACCAAGAAAGCACGTGCAACACGTGTTCAACCCGATCTGCAGCAAACCACAACAACAGCAGCAAGAGTGCGGCCTCGGCTCAGGGTTTCAACGGCGATGCTCGGCGAGGAAGAGCGATGGTGGATGAAGGGGATGACTGTGGTCGGTTGCAATCGATGGCGTCGACGAGGGGATGGGTTTCGGTGGCTGCTTCGGTGGATGGCAGCAAGGTAACGGGTGCAAGAGGATGAGGAACAGGGATGGAAGTGGAGGAGCAGAGATTAGCAATGGTGGTCAGGGTGATCGGTTTGTGGTGATGGAGGTTGATGGCATGGAGGTTGCAGACAGGGATCGACGGGGTCCAAGGATGGCTCGATGAGTTGCAGGGAGGAGAGGGGATCGGGGGAGAAGATAGGTTCGAGGAAACTCAAAAGGAGAAGATTGATGATGGAGGGGAGATGGAGAGGTTGGCGATGGATGGTTGGTTGCAGAGTTGGGTGCGGGGCTCGCGAACAAGGAGGAGAAAGAGGGTGAGTGGTTACGTGGTGAGAGAGAGATGAGGGAAGTGGGTAGCGGCGGTAGGTTACACAGTAAAACATGGGGTAGGGTTAGCATTAGCTAGGGTAGAGTAGTTATATATAGGGTAAGCGGGTTTGGGTTAATAGTTCGGATCCAATAAGAAGAAATTGATTAACACTAGACTTTAAAAAAAAATTAATTGGAATTAACAATGTGAAATGGATTGAACAAGAAGAACAATAATTTAGGGTTGACAGAAAGATTTAAATCAAATAAATTGGAAGCAAAAACTGAGTTGAAGGCAGATAATGAATTTCATTAAGGGGAAAATCAATTACAACGGTTCAGAGTCGAACAAAGAAGAGTGTAATGAATAAAAACACTGAAGAAAAAACAATAATGGGAACAAGGGTTACAATCAATTTGATACATTACTTACTAAGTATGGTGTTACTCATCACGTGGCAACACCATATCATCCTCAAACAAGTGGTCAAATGGAGGTTTCAAATAGAGAGTTAAAGCGTATACTTGAGAAGAGGGTTAATATGTCATGAAAGGATTGGGCAAAAAGGTTAGACGGTTATGGTGACTCTGATACCACTCTGTAACACCCCAAATTCCAAATAAGACTAAATTCGAAATTCCACAGGATATTTACACTTCACTTCATACAATTTTGCAAGGAATTAAAAACTTTTATATAATAATGTATACATTTTACACAGCGGAAGCAAATTACAACATTACACATGAATAAATAACAACTTGAACATTTCTTTAAGCAACAATCATTCTTTTGTCTTATCGATCACTTTATCGTGCATAGAAATTGTGGGCACGTCAGTTGCATACAACTGACGCTAGGATATAATACATCAATTTCTCTTACTTAGAAAGCACACTTGTCACAAACAAATCTAAGGGGGACTATCCTATTTAGGTGACGTGTGAATGTGCACTTAGTCCTTAATGCAGTTATTTATAATTAAATGACACTAATGTGCACTTGTTCGGATTCTATGCATCCCATACTGCATAGGTCCGAGGGCAAGCCCTTAATTGTTCTTCATCTTGTATAGTTGGATCCCTCACTATGACTTAAACTATTAAGGTAACTATGGTAAGTATCCTAGATGGAGTTACGAGCCCATGCCCAGACAGCCTGGAGGGAGAATCCCACGTCGTGATTTGACGCATCATGCAGAGCCTATAGACAATTTAGCCTCCGTCATGGAACGATGGCACTACGTAGTCACCAAACACCTCACAAGCATCACCACGGTCCCAATAATTCCGGAGATGTATCCTAACCATGACATGACGCATCAAATAGGCAACCTATGAATACTCTCATACCGTAGATCCGAGGCCCTCATACTCGTGTTTTTCTCTTACTTTCATCACATCTCCACTATGTGTCTAATCCTTAAATAATAGAATCATGAATAAAATCAACACTCTAAAGTTAGCACTTTCTCTAAACCGGTCTTAACCATCAATCAACAATAATGACCCAAACTTGGTTTTTCATTTCAACATTTTATCTCAAAAGAATTAATCCATGCAGGTATAAGGACTTAGCTACACTCTAATTTTTAATCTCATTTCATGTTCATAAAAAATGAGTATTCATACTCACAAATTTTTCTCATAATTCATCAGGATCTTTTATATCATTTTCATGCACAAATTTCATGTATAATACAACAATTTCATTTATCAAACTTACCACATTCATAATTTAAATCCACGAAATTTCCTTGCATTCATAGGGTCATTCTTTCATTTAATAAGCGAAGAAATCACATCAATCTTACTTAAATTATCCATGTCACAATTCTCATTTTAAAATCTCTACTCAAAATTTCTTTCAAAAGAAAAAAATATTTGTTTTCTTTAATTAATCAAGGTTTTATTCTAAGAAATTTGTATCAAGTTCTTTTTCTCAAAATAGCCTCTATTTCTCATTATAATAGGTCAAAAGTTATGGAAATAATTTTCATGAAGTCTAGGCACTTTTAGAATAATTCTAATATTTTTTCTCAATTTTTAAAACACTTAAAACTATTCAAAATAATAAAATAGGAAAACAAACCAATTTTTCGAAAAAATGCCCAAGGCCGGATTCGAACCCACGCACAGAGCCCCCGCCTATGAACAGTAACAGTTTTAAAACGCACCCGAAGACCACTATAGCCATAGGTGGCTAACTGTTTTATACAGAACTCAGTTTATACGTATTTAAGTTTTGGGTTTCGGTATTGAGTTAAAATCGAATTTCAGAAAAATAAAGTCTCTGGAGAGACTCAAACCCAAGACTTAACCTCCACCGAGCTACAGTAATGTCCCCAAATCGCACCCACTGACCAGTAGGTCTGAGTGACTAACCCGATATGAACAGAGTTGAGTTAAACTCAACTCGCTGTTTATTAATAATTTTTCACAATTCGAAATCTTTTAAATTTCTTCTCCTCTATTTTGTATCATACAAAATTTTTCAGATTATCGATCTTAGAAATTTGCAGCATAACAGTAATTTTAGATCACTTTATCGACATTTAAAAGTAAATTTTCTTTCTAATTTATATTCTAAGTCTACATTTTTCGACATTGAATGCAATCATAATTCCTTCACAATTATGGCGCTACAATAATCACAAAAAGATGTTTCACAAATTATGGCGCTACAATTATCACTACAATCATAATTCCTTCACAATCATAATTTCTTTTATTTCTACAAAAATTTCTACAACATAATTCCTTTTATCACACTAATTTTTCACTAATTAAGATAACATATGTCAATGGATCAATTAATCAATTAGTTATTTACAAGCAAATTTCCTTCATCTAGCATAGTTCAAGAATACATATTCCCATAGCAACATGACAATTTCTAAGTTAACAATCACAATTATATCAATTATCAATCAATTCACCAAGCATTCTTCTCATTTCTAATTAGTCTCTTTTTTTTAACAAACATATGGCCAATTTAACTAGTTTCTCCAAGCATATTCATCAATTCAATCCCTAGCATGATATGTACATTAGAAGTAGAGAAATCACCCACCTTAGTTGAAGAAACAAAGAAAACTCCTCGGGAAACTCCTTGAACACACGATCCTCTCCTAGTTGTAAGCCTTCTCCTCCTTGCTTGAGCACACCAAAGCTCTCCTCCTCCTTGTACTAGGTGAACCCGAGCTCCTCCTTATACTCTTGATGTAGGCGAGCCTCCACTAGTGCAAGAATACACAACACAAGTCTCTCAATCTTTTTGCACACAACACTCTCAATATTTTTTTTTCTCGCAACTTGTTTCTTTCATTCTCTTTTTCTCTTGTAAATTTTTTAGTGCATTTCATGAAGAAGATGCGGGGGTATTTATACATTTTTCAAGCACAAATGGAGGGCTAAGATTATTTTTGATGAAAGTAGATTAGGGGATAGGATGTACTAGGGAGTTAGAACAACTACCCATGACCAAATAACCATCTCTCCACTACTCCACACCCCCATGCACAATCTGGCCACCCCTTGACTCACTCAAAACACGTGCTAGTCCAATGCGCAGCTAGTTACTAATTGTTCATGTTTATTAATTAATTTGTTACAAAAACAAGTCTACCCAACAAGTTGTCTCATTTAAATGAGAATAAACTATTGGGCTCATTTTAGTTGGCTAAAAGTCCACGAGCTTTCTAATTTATTTAATTAAATTAATTAGTGTGTGCTATAATTAAAAAATAAGGCCTAGAGATTAAAATAGGCTTTAAGTTAAAAAGAGAAGAAATAAAATACTTGTTCATGATATAAAAATAAATAATTTGTTAAGGAAAATGTACATAAATTTGCACGTGTAAAACACGTAAAATTAAAAAAAAACTTATATTTAATTATGAATGAAAATTCAGGATGTTACAATACTCCCTGCTTAGAATAGTTTCGTCCCCGGAACTACGCTTAAAGAGTGAGAAAACAAAACACAAAAGAAAGAAAAACAGTACATGTAACCCCTGTTTTCCCAAAAAAGTAATTTTGGTTATTTTTCTGTATTTAAAAATTTTCGCAAACTATTTTTTCGGTCTTCACTTTCTTTTGTCAAATTGTGTTATTGGATCTCTTATTAAAATCGTTTTTCGATCAATAAATTTATTTGCAACTATTTATATGATTTTATATTGAAATACAATTCTTATTTTTGTTATTATTACTCTTATTATTATTATTACTATTATTAGTAGTACTATTATTATTTTTATCATGGCCTTATTATTATTATTTTCATTTGTAGTTGTTATTATTTTTATTTTTGACTGGTTATTAAAAATCCATTTCTATGTGCTAATTGTATTTGTATCTATTTTAAGTAAATTCTATTTTTGTAATTCAAATTACATTTTATTATAAACAATCTTTTTATTTGTTATCTTATTTTCTTAATGAATTTTTAAACCCATTTCCCAACCCAATACAATTACCCAAGCCCATTAAACCTAACTACCCAAAACCTTACCCATTGCAATCAAACCCGTTATCTTTCATATCCACCTAAACTCTATTACCATGTTTACTGTTAATTCCCATACCCATTTAACCCACTTGAGCCCATCAGTTTATAACCCATCTATCCCCATCCCCATGCAGACCCGAAACCCATATACCCTACCCCTGTTAGCCATCACCTGCCTATCATCTAAACCCTACATTTTTCTTTCTCTCTGCCTATTTAAACCCATGCGTCCACTCCCCTTCTCTTCGTGAATACCTAGCCGCCTTCTCATACTCCCATTCATTAACCCATCGTCTTCCCTGACCCTTCGTCTACCTCAAATCTCACCCCCGAGCCTCATCATCTCCCCCATGTTCCCCTATGCTGCTTCTTGCACCCGCGACAGCAGTGCTCCACCCTGCAGCGCCGCACAGCCCCTGTCAGCCAGGCGCTCAGCCCCTCCATCGTAGCCATTTGTGACTACAACCCCTGTCGACGATTCCCCTCCAGCACAGGCAACACCGCAGCCTGCCCCTGTGCCCTGCCAACCAGCCGCCAGCCCTTGTGCCCCGCCGTCAGCCACCGCCCTCTCATCCTCTCCTCTGCCAGCACCTCCCCCTCCGTTCCCTATGTTGTTCTCCCTCCGATGCCGGCAACAGCGAGCCATGATAGCAAGCACTTCCTGCTGTAGTCATCCCGTCCTCGCCGTTTCCTTGTCGTGTTCCGCCCGTTCCTCGCTCTCTCTTTGAGTGCGTGTGTTGGTTGTTTCGTTCGTAGTTGGTTGTTGGGTGTGGTTCGTGAGTTGTGCTTGTTTTTGGGTACGTATGTTCGTGTTTAGTTCGTGGTTAGTGTGTTTGTTGGTTCGTGGGTTTTGAGTTCGTGTGCACGTTTTGAGTTCGCGGGTTCGTAGTTGTTTCGTGCATTCGCTTGGAGTTCGTGTGTTCGTTCGTGGTTGTTTGTTGCGTTCGTGCCCCGGAAATCCGTTTTCGTTATTCTTTTTCTTAATTTTCGTCGGGTTCGTCATCAGGTTAAGACAAGTAACTTGTACTCAAATTCATTTGTATGATACAGGTCATATATTTCGCTTGTAGTGTAGTTAGGTTCTAGAGACAACTCCTATGTGTGTTATTCTTGTTGATATTGTCTCTATAGTGTTTTGACCATAGTTTCCTCATGACACATATGACATGAATTAACCTAGGAGTGATCGTCTCTTGATGTGATGTATATGTGAAAACAATTATGAGAACTCGGGTGCTTGTGAGATCCATGTGATATACTTATTGTGGACATGTTGTATACCCTATTTCATATTGTTTGGACACCTAGTAGACTCTAATTCATGTTTAGTTATGTTTCGATCAAGTTTCGTGTGAATCATGTTGGTTTTGTTCCTAAAGAAAATTCTGTGTTTTGTTGATGATCTATCTTGATCAGTAATTTAAACCATATTGAGGTCGGTATCTTAATTTCAGTATAAAACATGATTTGTAGAGAAATTCGTCTTCTTTCCAACCCCTCTGACCATGGTTAACTTTGTTTTCGTATGTGTGAGATATGAATGAATTACTACAGAGGTGTATTTCATTTTCAGATTTCGTTTCTTGATAATTTTGATGACTAAATTCTTTTGATACTAGTGCTAAGCATATTATTTTGATCTGAAATTTTGGTCAGTGTTCATATAACTAATTGGGGATTACCCAGAATTTTGGTGGATTTTATTGGTTAATTTATATGTCATTTCATGCTTATTCATAAAGACTATACTTGCTGGATTTTACTCGTTGTTCTGAAAAGATTTGTATTTTCACTCTAATTCATTTTCCTGTATGAAAAATATTTATAAAATATTAAAGTTAGATTATTTTTTCTATTTTCATCTCCCTTTAGCAGATTTGGATTTCGTTTCACGGTTTACGAGATGTTACAATTTTCGTACAACAATGTTGGGAATTCCAGATTTGTCAAACTATCGTTTATTGATATTTTTTGATTTTTGGTGACTGATCAAATTTTACTGAAAAATTATAAAACTTTATATTCTTATACTAGACATATAGGGGAATACCCTAAATTTTTCCTGGATTTATTTGAGGTGTTGATGCTGTTTTTCTGACTGTAAATTCGATTTCTTGATTTCTGGCTGAACCTATTTTCTGGATTCAAGTATGTTTTGAGATGATATTGTGAATTAGTATATGACTTATTTGTATTCACTGGATTCGGTTGGTATTCTATTTTTCATACGTTTTGACGTATTCAGATTTGCATGTTTGTAACACTTGAAGTCACTGTTTTACTACAGTATGGTCTTACTGTCCTGAACTAGAGATTTAGCTATTTTATTCTTTTATGAGTTATCTTGCACCATACATGTTTATCTTGCAACTTGAACTTGACACCTGATCATGCCATGTTATTCTTGATATATTTTGGTACACATACATGCTTGTTTGACATTAATAATAAATAATCAAGTCGGGGTTTAAGGAAAAGATCTAATAGTGGATAATTCAGAAATGTGTACTCGGAAGGGGATCCACTGATCCTACGTGATGACTTGAGACATGATACTTGACATGTGATTACTTGACACGTGCACGCAAGACACGTTACTTGCTACTTTCACAACTTGACACGTGATTACATGATACATGATACATGATATTTGGAGCTTGGAGCTCGATTACTTGACTTGTCCCTGAGTACACTGCTCTCTATGGTCCACTATGAAATCCAAAGCGAAACTGTTTGGTTTAGCAACCATGTAAGGTGGGCTGCATGAAGTGCTACCTAGATAGTAATCACTACAAGACTTGATACATGATACTTGAACATGATACATGCTTACTTGATACTTGACTACATGATACATGAGACTTGATACTTGACACTTGATACATGTTATATAATTCTTGATACTTGTTGCTTATTTACATGATGCTTGTTCACTTGACACTTGATGAATGCTACTTGTACTTGTTCACCTTACCATGCTAGTTGTTATACATTATCATCATGCATGTTCCATGTTATTAGTTAGTTTTTTTCATGCACTTGTATTCTGCATTACAAGCTGCCCGTAACTTGCAATTGACAGGGTACTTATTTTCTCATTTTCTTTTCCATGCAATTGTTAAATTGTAAATTTTGTAGAACAGGTTCCAGACGGTATTGGTGACATGAAGTATTAGTGCTGAATTTTATTATTATTATTTCTTGTAGCTTGATTAAACAATATTGTATTTAATACTTGGATTTATTCTTGTATTTGGGGAATGTGACCCATGATTTTGACTTATTCAGATTATGACTATTTGAGATTTATATATTTGGTTTCAAGTATTCTTATTGGTATTTCGGTTCATATATGCATGTTGGTTGATACTTTTGCTTCCGATTCTGATTATCTCGTGAGATGTTGTAAAGATTCTTGAACAGCTTATGGATGATGAAAAACATTCGCTGGGCTTAGTCATGTATCCATATTCCGTATTCTCTTTTGGGATGCAGGGGCGTGACAATTAAATAAAGAGCTCGGGATGATCCTTCAACATCCTCTCCTCGGATTCCCAAGTAGCCTCTTCAACCAACTGGTTTCTCCAGACTACTTTGATCATCGGTATCGTCTTGTTCCTTAAGACTTTCTCCTGACAATCCACGATCTCAACCGGTAGCTCAACGTAACTCAGATTTAACTGCAAACCCTCCGACACTTTGGGCAAATGGTGAATTGGATCTGGAATGTAACCTCTCAGCATAGACACATGGAAGACATTATGCACCTGAGACAACTCTTCCGGTAACTCCAACCGGTAAGTAGTTTAAAACACTCTGTAACACTATGAAAACATTATGGGCATACTAACACGATGATGCATTATGGGCATATATGACAACATTTAAAACACTTTATTGGAATGTCACCATATAGATTAGTATATGGTAAGGCATGTCATTTACCTGTGGAATTGGAGCATAGAGCATATTGGGCAATTAAGATACTAAATTTTGAATTGCAGGCTGCAGGTGAGAAGTGGATGTTGCAACTTAATGAGATTAATGAATTTCACAATGATGCTTATGAAAATGCTGGGATTTATAAAGATAATACTAAAAGATGGAACGGTAAGCATATTTTGTGAAGGGAGTTCAATGTAGGGTAGAAAGTGTTGCTTTTCAACTCAATGCTTTGACTTTTTCTAGGAAAGTTGCGACCTAGGTGGACATACCATTTGTTGTGACACAAATTTTTCCATATGGAGCTATTGAAATTCATCATGAGATAAAAGGGACATTCAAGGTCAATGGAAAGCGGTTGAAGCCGTATATGGATGGAGAATTTGGCAAGGCAACTTTGTACATCGATCCAACCAACCATAAGTGATAGATGGAGAGTGTCTGGCCGAAGACTTAAAACTTAGTACTTCTTGGGAGGTAACTTTTTACTGCATTTAGAATTGCTTTTTCTTTTAGTTTACTTTAATTTTAATTTTTGATTTTATTTTATATGATTGCATAAGTTTGGGGGTTTCATCGAAATTGTTTTTCTAAATCTAATTTGATGGTTGTTTTTGGGTAAGATGGAGGCCGAATCTGGAAAAGTGTTTCAAATAGCGATCGAAGGAAATTGTCTTATCTTTCTAGTTAAAATAGAATCAGGGATTTGGACATCTACAACTCCAGATATTATCAAAAAAGTAAATATTACTCATCCAGAATTTTAACATGAACCAAGGGAGCAATTCTAAACTTTTCTAATTATTTTTGTTTTTTTTTCTTACCCATTGAGGACAATGTGATATTTATGTTTAGGGGAAGGGGTACAATTTTTATTATTATATATATTTGAAAAGAAAAACAGAAAAAAAAGGATTTCAATTAGGCGACCATTACACTTTTGAGTTTTGTATTGTGCTAAAGCATTGCACACTTTTTTTGGGATAGACAATATGTTATAAAGTATGATTAAGCATACTTGTTTTCTTTAGGATTATTGAAGTTCAAAATTCCTTATGAATTTGTGAGAGTCGTGTGATTATATATAAAAGAAAAATGTTATGTTTTTTTTTTGTGATTATTCTCTTTGATCTAATCCAAAACAGAGTTTAAGTAAATAGAGTGATAATGATTAAATAATTGAATAAATAAAGGTTTATCTACTCCAATATTTTGAGTTGCTTATTAACAAGGGGTATTCATCACCAATGTTTACTTTTACGTCAAATGGCAACTTGACATATGAGTATGCAAAAGTACTCTGAGTGTGTGACTTATTGAGTAACCGGGTGAATCCATCACAAATATTTGCATTCGCTTCAAAAGGTAAGTGACAACTTAGAGAGAGAGAGTTAGAGAGATAGAGATAGAAAACCTCTAGTTTGCTCCTCGATTTGTAGTAGTGAGAAGGGGTGATCACGGATGGAGTTGTTACATGATGTAATAGCATTAACTGCATGAAAATTTTGATTGATTTGAGAATTATGTATGAATAATTGCACTGGAGAAAGTGTGTGTGCTTAGTTTTACTTTATTTGCTTTGTTTATGTATTAAGCAGAAAATTTGATTCTTGCATGATAAGTCCTTTGGGTGTGATGAGTTGGGCCTAATATGATTACTATCCATGTATTCCTGATTTTACATTTTACTCGAGGACAAGCAAAATCTTAAGTTTGGGGGTATTTGATAAGTAAAATTATACATGATTTTATTACTCTCTTTACGCATTAAAATTACGAGTTCTCGTTTAAATCTTTAAAATTTACCTTATTTCTACTTATTTTTATTTATTTGTTTGATTTTGTAAGAATGAAATGAATAAATGTAAAATGTGAGCATTTTTTTGTGAAATCAAGGAAGAGTACAAAGATAAAGATTTCAAAAAAATTCAAACTGATTCAATGTGAAGGTTTTTGGAAGATTCAAACACTCAATTGCACGTGTTTACAAATTGTCCCATTGTATAATCAATCAAAAATATTATGGTCAACTAGGGGGAGGACTGAAATTTTGTAATTAAAATTCAAAAGAAGAAAATGTGCAACTGTTAAAAATCAATTAATGTGAATGTCTCTCCATTATCCCATTTTCTCCACTAACCCCATGATCTCCATGTTCTCCACTCACCATTTACTCCATGTTTGTCTTTTCAACTTCTTTTGTAAGCCTATAAATAGGCCTTTAGATGAATCATTTGGGAGTGCTAAAAAGAAAAGGAAATCATTTGAATACAAATTATACTCTATTCTCTTGTCTCTTTTACTTTCTAGCATCGTCTCCATTATTTTACAGTACGTTATCAGCACGAGGCTCTACTTCAACTATTCGAGGTATTTTTTTAATACTATTATAATATTAAGGTCACTATAACTAAGTGCTCTACACTCGCCATTCATTTGGATCTTTTGTATCAGAAAAGTTATAGCATTTTTTTATACTCATATTATAATATTAAGGTCACTATAACTAAGTATGCTCTGCACTCGCCATTCATTTGGATCTTTTGTATCAGAAAAGTTATAGTTTGATCTAAATTTTTTTTTTCTAATTGCAACTTTTTTTTACATATATAAATATAGTTTCATCATGTCGAACCTTGTCAAGCTTGAATTTGAAGCTCTTGATATTACCGGCAAGAATTATTTGTCGTGGGTGTTGGATGCGGAGATCCATTTGGATGCTAAAGGTCTCAAGGAGACAATTGATGAATCAAAAGAAACATCCAACCAAGATAAGGCGAAGGCAATGATATTTCTTCGCCATCACCTTCATGAGGGGTTGAAAGTTGAATACCTCACGGTCAAAGATCCTGCAGATCTTTGAAAATCACTAAAAGAGAGGTATGATCATCAGAAAACTGTGATTCTTCCGAAAGCACGTTACGACTGGATGCAACTCCGTTTTCAAGATTTTAAATTTGTTAGTGAGTATAACTCAGGCTATTTTTCGAATCAGTTCACAAATGAAATTATGTGGTGAAACTGTTACTGATTCTGATATGATGGAAAAAATGTTATCCACGTTTCATGCATCTAATGTGCTCTTGCAACAACAATATCGTGAAAAGGGTTTTACAAAATACGGAGATTTGATATCTTGTCTTCTTGTTGCTGATTAAAATAATGAGTTATTGATGAAAAATCATGAGTCTCGTCCTACTGGCTCTGCTCCATTCCCTGAAGTGAATGTGATAGCATTCAATAATAATCGTGGTCGTGGTCGTGGCCGAGGCCGCGGACATGGACGTGGACGAGGAAGAGGAAGAGGTTATTTTCCCCGGTGGTCGAAGTAACCACAATGTTAAGGATGAATCACGAGGAAACAATGATGGTGACATGAATAAGAAGATGAAGGAAAGCATCTGCCACCGATGCGGGATGCAAGACCATTGGTCGCGTACTTGTCGTACTCCCAAGCATTTTTTTGATCTTTATCAAGAGTCGTTGAAGAACAAAGGAAAGAATGTTGAATCAAATTTCATTGCTGACAACTCCAATGATTTCACCGAAGGCCTCGATGATTTGATGCACCTGGATGCAGCTGATTTCCTTATCCATCCTGAAGATGGAAGTGACCAGAAGTGATCAAGATGCTTACGATATTTGAAGTTTCTTTCAGCTTGTTATTTTGTTTCTATGTTTAAGTTTGCTATGAACTATGTTTTATTTCAGTTTGTTTCAGTTTTGTTAAAGTATTTCTTTAGCTTAATTTTAATTTCAAATTAATGTCATTCTTCATTATTATTATATGCTTTATATTGCTTTCAAGTTTATTTATTCGCATTTTTTTTTCTTTCTTTATCTAGATTATGAATATGTATTAATCCAAGATCCAAGTTAGGGATATATGTCTTGCAGACAGTGCTACTACCCACACCATTCTTAAAGATAAGAAATATTTTTCTAATCTGAGAAATGATCAAGCACATGTCAATACCATATCAGGCTGTGCAAAGATAATTGAAGGCTCCAGAAGAGCAAATTTTATAATGCCAGAAGGCACAAAATTCATAATTGAAAATGCATTATTTTCGCCTAAGTCTCAAAGAAACTTATTAAGTTTTAAAGATATTCGTCTAAATGGATATCATATTGAGACTATGAATGAAAGAGGTATTGAATATCTTTGTATTACCTCAAATATGATGGGCAAAAAGTATGTGTTAGAAAAATTACCAGCTTTCTCATCTGGATTGTATTATACAACTATAAGAATAGTTGAATCATATAATACAATAAATATGAAGTTTACAGATATATTTAAGGTTTGGCATGATCGGTTAGGTCATCCCGGTTCAACGATGATACGGAAAATTATCGAGAAATCATGTGGTCATTCATTGAAAAACCAGAAGATTTTTCAATCCCATGAATTTCCTTGTGTTGCTTGTTCCAAAGGAAAGTTTAGAACGAATCACTGTCATTTTTAGAACGAATTCATGGTGATATATGTGGTCCGATTCATCCCCCATGTGGACCGTTTCGGTATTTTATGGTTCTAATTGACGCATCAACTCGATGGTCACATGTGTGTTTATTATCATCTCGTAATTTGGCTTTTGCAAGATTACTTGCACAAATAATTCGGTTGCGGGCACATTTTCCTGATTATCTGATAAAGACAATTCGTCTTGATAATGCTGGTGAATTTACATCCCAATCTTTTATGAATTATTGTATGTCAATTGGGATAAAAGTGGAACATCCAGTAGCCTATGTTCACACTCAAAATGGTTTGGCAGAATCATTTATAAAACTGATCCAATGGATTGCTAGACCAATGCTTATGAAATCAAATCTCCCCGTTTGGGCCTGGAGACATGCTGTTTTACATGCAGCACAACTTATACGCATCCTGCCAACTAGTTATAATGATAATTCTCCCTTACAATTGGTTCATGGTCAGGAACCAAATATTTCCCATTTACGAATTTTTAGATGTGCGGTATATGTCCCAATTAATCCACCACAACGCACAAAAATGGGACCTCAAAGGAGGATGGGAATATATCTTGGGTATGAATCTCCATCTATAATCAAGTATATTGAACCAACAACTAGAGATTTGTTTACTGCAGGGTTTGCAGATTGTCACTTTGATGAATCACTATTCCCAACATTAGGGGGAGATAATAAACAGTTGGAAAAAGAGATTTTATGGAATGAAATATCATTGAAATGTTTAGATCCTCGAACAAAAGAAAGTGAATTAGAAGTTCAAAGGATAATTCATTTGCAAGGTATTACAAATCAACTGCCAGACGCATTTACTGACCACAAAAGAATAACAAAATCTCATATTCCAGCTGTAAATGTTCCTATCAAAATTGATGTCCCTGAAGGACAACCTATAATTGCTAGTGAGTCTAAGGCTCGCTTGAAGCGTGGTAGACCACTTGGTTCCAAAGATAAATATCCTCGAAAAAGAAAAGGAGCAAATAACCATGATTGTCAAATCGAGGATGTCTCTCCAGAAGAGACCATTGACATAGTTAATAATGAAGAGAATCAGGTACCTGAAATTAATGAAAATGAAGAGATCTCGATTAACTATGTCATTACGGAAAGAAGATGGGACCGGAATAATATAATTGTCGACAATATTTTTGTATATAATATAGCGCGCGATATCATAAATGAAAACGAGGATCATGAACCTACCTCTGTGGAAGAGTGTAGAAATAGAAATGATTGGCCAAAATGGAAAGAGGCAATTAAGTCTGAATTAGACTCGTTTGAAAAACGAGGATTTTTTGGATCTGTAGTCCGACCACCAAAAGAGATCAAACCAGTAGGCTATAAATGGGTATTTGTACGAAAAAGAAATGAACGAAATGATATTACTAGATATAAAGCACGGCTTATCGCACAAGGTTTTACCCAGATGCCTGGTGTTGATTATGAAGAGACATATTCTTCTGTGGTGGATGCAATAATATTTCGATATTTGATATGTCTGGCAGTGCATGAAAGACTTGAAATGCGTCTCATGGATGTGGTCACGGCCTATTTGTATGGTTCGTTAGACCATGATATATATATGAAAATCCCTGAAGGATTTAAAGTGCCAGAAGCACATAATGATAATTCCCGGGAAATTTACTCAGTTAAGTTAAACAAAGCATTATATGGATTAAAACAATCAGGACGGATGTGACTTAACCGTCTGAGTGAATTTTTAATAAAAGAGGGTTATAATAATGATCTTATATGCCCATGTGTGTTTATAAAAGGTTTAGGATCAAAATTTGTTATAATTGTTGTTTATGTTGATGATTTAAATATCATCGGAACTCCTGAAGAGTTATTACAAGCCGTGCAATGTTTAAAGAGAGAATTTGAAATGAAAGACCTTGGAAAAACAAGATATTGTTTAGATCTTCAAATTGAACATTTGATAGATGAGATTTTCTTGCATCAATCCACTTATCTGGAAAAAGTACATAAAAGGTTTTACATGGATAAAGCTCATCCCTTAAGTACTCCCATGGTAGTGAGGTCATTAGATGTTAATAAAGATGTGTTTAGACCTCGTGAGGAACATGAAGAACTAATTGGTCCTGAAGTACCATATCTTAGTGCCATTGGAGCATTAATGTATCTTGCTAACAATACACGTCCTGATATATCTTTTGCGGTAAATTTATTGGCAAGATATAGTTCCTCACCAACTCGAAGACATTGGAATGGTGTGAAACATATATTTAGATATCTTCGAGGGACCATGGATATGGGCTTGTATTATTCTAATCTGTCCAAAACATATTTAATTGGGTATGCAGATGCAGGATATTTATCTGATCAACATAAACCCCGATCTCAATCAAGATATGTGTTCACCTGCGGAGGAACACCAATTTCATGGCGTTCTACAAAGCAAACACTAGTAGAACCTTCAACTAATCATGCAGAAATATTGGCAATCCACGAGGCAAGTTGTGAATGTGTTTGGTTGAGGTCGATAACTCAATATATCCGGGGAACGTGTGGCCTTTCAGTCGATAAAGATATCCCCACAACCTTATTTGAAGATAATACAGCATGCATAGCTCAGCTAAAGGATGGCTACATCAAAGGTGATAAAACGAAGCATATCTCACCAAAGTTCTTCTTCACTCATGATTTTCAACAAAAGGGTGAAATAAGTGTTCAACAGATAAAGTCAAGTGAGAATCCAGCAGATTTGTTCACTAAGGCTCTATCCACGACAACATTTGAAAAGATGGTAAACATGATTGGGATGCGTCGTTTGAAAGATCTAAAAGGATGATCTTTTCAGGGGGAGAAAAGATATGCACTGCACTCTTTTTTCCTTCACCAAGTTTTGTCCCATTGGATTTTCTTGGTAACGTTTTTAATGAGGCAGTATCGAGGCATATTCTTATCTACAATTACGAGACATTCAAGAGGGAGTGTTAAAAATCAATTAATGTGAATGTCTCTCCATTATCCCATTTTCTCCACTAACCCCATGATCTCCATGTTCTCCACTCACCATTTACTCCATGTTTGTCCTTTCAACTTCTTTTGTAAGCCTATAAATAGGACTTTAGATGAATCATTTGGGAGTGCTAAAAAGAAAAGAAAATCATTTGAATACAAATTATACTCTATTCTCTTGTCTCTTTTACTTTTTAGCATCGTCTCCATTAATTTACAGTAGCAACCTGGATTTAAAATGAATTTAAAATAGGATTAGTTAATTAATTAGTTTAAAATTTAATAGATTAATTTTTATCTATAGATTTTAACTAATTACTTAATTATCTAATATAATTCTAATCAACTAACCTAAACCTACCCCTACCCTAAATAAGCATGCATAGCATCCAATGGAGGAGGTGGCGGCTAATTGAATTTTTTTAGTTATTTATTTATTTATTTATTTATTTATTTATTTAAAAATCTAACCCTATTGTCACCTTCAAATATTTAAAGAATAGGTGGGCACTAGAAATAGAGATCGCTGTTCTGAGATTAGCGTAAAGGAAAAATTAAGAGGAGAGAAAAAAAGGGCGGCTCTCGGGTGTGCGGCGCGAAAACTGAGAAAGAAAAAGAAAAGAAAAGTCAGCAAAGTTGAGGCTTCTGAGAGCATCCACAGTCGTTGAATGTGAAAAATGGCAAAATGCATTTTTTGCCCATCCCATTCGACGAAACGCTGCAGTCGTCGATTAGCAAAAAAAATGCATAAGTTCGTTAAAAAAGAAAGAGACGAAACATCATGTTTCGTCTGTAATAAAAAAAAATGGCGGAACGAAACATGATGTTTCGTCCTAAGAGGTGGAAAAAAATAAAGGTTTTTTTTTTGCAAAAAAAATTTGCAAAAAACAAATTTTAAAAATAGTTCGTAAAAAATATTTGCAAAAACAATTTAAAAATATTACAAAAAGTTCCAAAAAATGCCCAGATTCTGGACGAAGCATGGTGCTTCGTCCGGATTTTTCGGGATTTTTTTTTGTAAAAAAAAATTACAAAAAGAATTTTTTAAACAAATTGTAATTTTTTTTTGCAAAAACAATTTAAAAATTTTCAAAATCAATTTAGATAATTGCAAAAAAAATTTATAATTTATAATTTTTTTTTAAAATTTGGATTGGGACGAAGCATGATGTTTCCTCTCAAATTGGGACGAAACATCATGTTCATTCCCACGTTTAAAGGTTATTTTATTCCATTTTTTTTTACTTCAGATATTTCGTCCGATCAATTAAAATAATAATTAAATAATCCAGACGTCTGCTATAATATGCATTTTGCTATTTCAATTGCTATTTCTCCCTTTCTACTGTAGCGCTTTTGCCAAAAAATGGCAAAATAGCGAACGAGTGTGTGCGCTACAGTATCAAAAAAATGGCAAAAATGGCAAATAAGCAAACGACTGTGGATGCTCTGACCTGCGACAAAAGCTTGGATTTTTCAGCAAAAACAATTTTTTTTTTCTCTCTTTTATTAATTTTTAATATGGAATCAAAAAACTTATTTATTAGTTGCAAAATTATCATGAACTAAATTTATTTTTATTGGGATTGGTTGTGGGCTAGTTTTGATAACACAATTTTAATTCAATATTATTTTATTTTTCTATTTCTCATGGTTGTATGATTAATTTTTTATCTTAATGCATGCAATTGTTTGGCCAATTTTTGTTTGATTTATTGAATCATGGAGAGCCAGAGAAATAATTTGTGATTTAGAATTATAAAATTAAACACCATTAATTTATTAAATTATGGGAAGACCGAGGGGTAACTTGTGATTTTTTGTGATTAATGTGACTATAAAACAATTCATAAAACATAATGAATTTTCAATTAATTAATTGTGCATAAACATATGACAAATTGGTAGTGGGAGATATTTTTAGTGTTGTTCGAGAGAAAATACTGAATAATTATGGGATTTTGCCTACAACGAAAAAAGTAGAATTTCTTGTGACATGGAATTATGAATTGTGTGGGAATAACTAGGTGAAATCAGAAGCCCTAAAATTAGTTTTGCTATTAATAAACAACAGAATTTTAAGTTTTCATCATTCTTAATTAGTTTAGTTATTTCCTTTAGTTTAATTTATTTTAGTTGTTACTTTTATCATATTTTCGGTTTTCCAAATTGTAGTTAATCTAGTAAATTTCGATACTCAATAAAATAATTAGTCCTTGTGGGTTCGACACACTTTTTACTAAAATCATACTACTTGTTTCGATTTTTTACACTTGCAAATAATCACATCAGAGTCAAAGAAATCAAATTTACATGAAGTATGGGATTTTAAATGATTTTTATACGTAGCAAGAGCTGCAGTCTTCGGATTCTGAACATATTGATTTGCAAATGGATTTTGACAAATTAATTGTGGTTATATTTAGATGTTCTTAACTACAACGTTGTAATCGACACATTTAGGTTTTATATGAAACTAAGGAATCTATTTTCTGATAAGTATCTTAATTTATATGATTTTTGTAAGACCATTGAGTTGTTGTCCAAAGATAGTTGAACATTCAAATGTGGACTATATATATGTTGTTACCTTGGAAAGAAGTTGATAGAGAAATAGACTTAGAGTATTTGTTAGTGCATGTGGCTTAGGACCTTTGAGATTGCAGGTTTGAGTCTTAGTGAGCTCGGATTTGGTTGTATTTACTGTTTTTGAGTATATTGGATATGTAAATTAATTTTTGGGGAATTATATTGACGGTAATTTATACAAACATTTTTTTGGGGGTTAATTTCACCACTTAGATAAAGGATTAAATACATATTTGGTGATTGGATTTGAATTATTTGAATAGAGATGATTTTAAAGGATATTAGTATATTAGAAAATTAAGATTTGATGGAAATTAGTACAAATGTTTTAGATTCACTACAAGACTAACAGTCTTTACCGGCATTTTTTTGCACATTTATCGGCGTTTATAAACCCCGCTGTAGATACCACCGGCGTTTTATAAATCGCCGGTGCAAGTGTCGCTGAATCGTGTGTCGCTGTAGCTTAGGGACATTCACCGGCGTTTTTTACGGCCGCCGATGTAGGTTAAAACTATACCGGCGGCCGTAAAAACGCTGGTGAATGTGTAGGAACCATTTTCGGCCATCACCTACACCGGCGTTTTTAAAATGCCGGTATAGACTGCCAAATTCTTGTTGAAAGCTACACCGGCGGTTGTAAAAACGCCGGTGTAGCTATATTTTTTTTTAAAAATATATTTTTTGAAAAAAAAAAAACAATTCAGCACTCTTATAATCAAAACCAAATGCAAGAGACCCATTATAATATATATGAATAATATATATGAATGAAGCATAATAGTATAATATCATCAAATTGTAATCTCATAAACATAATAATGTGATCTCACCACATTCATAACCAAAATATAGAGTTCAAAATATTGAGTTACAAAGAGTGAAAAAGATTATTTTCACTGTCAAGATACTAACTGAGATGAAACTTATACTTTTATAATACTCATGAGATAACTGTCAATTGAAACCACAACATAAGTTCAAACAGGATTATTTCATCACTAGTCACTCCTCTGTAAATCATAGTATGCAACTTCAGTTACATAATCCATCTCATCATCACTTAAAACCAATCAGAAAGAACAATCTCATTTTAAAACCCAAGCAACAAGCATGAACATTATCTTAGAAAATGATACTCATCTAGACATCATGATATAATTGTATATAAAGTTTAGATAAAAAAATTTCCATCACTAGTCACTCCTATATAAAAAAATCATAGTGTGCAACTTCAGATACATTATCCATCTCATCTCCAAATTCAGACAAAAAAACAACTCGTGAAACCAAACTTCTAGAAAAATCATTGCTCAGTTCTAGACAAAACAACCCCAAACAATGAACATACATTTGGGGCATTTTCCAGCGAAAGAGATAAAAACTAGTTTGATCCTGTATTAATCTTTCCTCACAATACTTTCAGTAAAATATAATCGGGTTCGACGGGCATAAAGATAAAAGCCAATTCTTCAAACTCATCCACTGAATGTGGTTAAACCAACTGAACATGAAACAACTGAACATGAAGGCAATTTAACTGAGACCAAAAATTTATAATCATTATCAATGCCCAACCTAATTATAAACATCAGTGTTACAATTTATAAGATATAATAATGTGCTCCTTCTAATCTTTTCTTCCCCTTACTAAATTTTGATGCATTGGATTCTTTTCAGCTAAGCAATATGTCAATTGTCCTAAACAATGAGCTCACTGACTAGGTAAGACTTCACATCACAGATGCTTCTAAAAGCTTCCTCTAGTGTCTCCACGTAAAATAGTCAAAAATTCACTTCTTGCCTTAAATTTCTTGAAGTCAACTTCTAACAATCACAATTGAAAAAACTTCAAAACCAAAAGTCCATCACATATGACTTAGATGATAAAGATCTAATCTCACCTAAAGACCAAATATATATTTACCCAAACATCAAGATCTCAGTTTATAATAGCATGTCAACAAAGAAGGCTTCCATCTTGTAATTTCTTACCATATAGCTTCACATGCTTCCCAAGATTCTCAACTTTAACCTCCAATATATGCCATTAATCAAATGATAAAGACAAAAAGGAAAAATGGCAATAAAAGAAATGACCAATATATTTCATTAATCTGAATTATAAGCACCATACAGAAAAACAAACAGCTATCTGTGCACATCCAGTCACAGATAAATTACAAAACACTGCCATATGTTTTCAAAACGTCCTTTACTAAGCGCAATTCCCATGAACTATTCTAATTTCAAAGAAAAATCACATGATTTTCATAGTTCGATTAATGCCCATCAATCTATATGCACTCTTAAAAGTGCCAATCAAGGTACTATGTTCCGAAAGGTAGTTTTCCAAAAGATCAAACTGAAAGTTTGCGAAGTTCCTCATAATAGAATTTACTACAGGTTAATGCAAATTTTTAAAACAATTCAAGTTCAGATTAGTTTTCTACAATTCAAAATTTCACTAAGATGTAAGAACAACATAACAAACATCATTTGGCCCCGACTCTGACCTTAATAAATGGCAATGAAAGCACAACCAACGAAAAACCCCCCAACAGCTTAAATTATAGTGTAGGACACAAAAATCATAAATCCCAAATAGATAGAACCACAAGCTCCACAAATCAATCACATAACAAACAACACATACATTTAACACTA
The DNA here is from genome assembly GCA_017893485.1 of Hemerocallis citrina. Lineage (NCBI taxonomy): Eukaryota > Viridiplantae > Streptophyta > Magnoliopsida > Asparagales > Asphodelaceae > Hemerocallis > Hemerocallis citrina. The sequence goes on along the minus strand of CM030361.1, from coordinate 232,457,301 downwards.
CCTCCTCATTTTCCCTAAACTAAATTTGAGTAAAACTAACCTAAAGTTTGCATCTTTCTATGAAATGAAATATTCAACATTATCTCCTCAAAATTTTAAACTCAACCGACAAAACTAAAAGCACTTTAAACACCTAGATTTGAACTAAAAACAACTAAAATCCTAAAAAAATTTAAAGACCGCATCTTTCATCAAGAAAACTGATGGGGATCAAGGAAAGTGCAAACCTGCAACAGAGTCGTTGTGAGGCGTGAACGCCTTATGCATCTCGACAAGCTGCTCACAGAGAGTGGCGTAGACGGAGATCTGATGGCGTACGACTTAGCACAAAAACCCTATAAGTAGAGAAGGCGGCTCGATTGGGGCGATGGTGGGGGAGGGGCGAAGGCGGAGCCGGGGCGGTGATGGGGGAAGGCCCGACGGCGGGGTAGGGGGGCGGTGATGGAGAGAGGAGTTTTTGATTGGGGTGGATGGAGATGGAGAGAGATAGTGGAAAATTGGGAGAAGGGGGGATATAAAGGAAAATAGCGATCGATAGATTCTGAATATATATTACACTTCACCGGCATTTTTAAACAAAATGCCGGTGAATATCATGATTCTCCGGCATTTTATAGCGGCCTCCGGCGTATAACCATCCAATCTGACGGCCCATTCCTGGTCATTTCCTACCCCGACACGATTGGTAAAACGCCGGGGAATATACGCCGGTAAATTGCACATGTGTTGTAGTGATTAAATTCCATATTAAATGAACGATTTAGTACAAATTTGGTAATTAGATTTGAAATATTAGAACATAGATGATGTTGATTGAATTGAGGCGTTTGAAGTCCTATTGTAACAGTTTGGAGAAATTTTATCTAGTTATTTGAGAATGACTACTTGGATGGAATGAAGAAGAGATGAATTGAGTATATGAATGAATGAAATTTGTAATGATTATAAAAGAGGTTACAGATGACATAGTAAGTTATGAATTTTGGAATGTGTGGATTCTAGAGGCTGAGCGATACCCAGGGTACCAAAAAATTTGTGATTATGAAAGTTTGGGAAATGGTTCTCATGTGTTAAGTTTGGTAGGAGGATAAGCTAGCTCTAGGTGACACTATTTATGTTTAAACTCAAGGACATGCACTAGAAAAGGAGATGTGATGAAGCTTGTGCAAACGTGAGTGGGATGACTCTATATAGTCGGGCGGTATATTCCGGGACTATAGATTTAGTCAGGCGGTCTACTCTGGGGTTGTAATTGTTGTGTAGAGCGAGACGAGTCTCTATTGTTTCTGGGATTTTGAATGATCGAGCAATGTACTCCGAGATTATGAATAGTCGGGCGGAAGGGAGACGAATCTCTAGTATTCTGGGCTAGGGCATCGCTTGCGAGATGTTTGCACGATGAGGGTTGTGTATAGTTGAGCTGTGTACTCTGGGACTCGAACCAATACTTGTGGGATGTCTAAACCTTGTCTTTGTCACCGTAGTAGAATTTCATAACGAGGGATTGAACCATATAATGAGGTGTATGTTAAGGGATAGTTCTTAGACCTATGTAGTATGAGATGCATAGAATCTGAACAAGTGTGCATTAGTGTGTATTTGTGTGCATTTTATGCTTTCTTGGATACTTGTTTTGTGCCATTGTTTTTGTAACGCCCCGTGATTTTTAATACAATATTTTGAATTATGAATAATTTTTAAATAAATTTATTTAACTATTTTGAATATTGTAAAATTGAAATTTTCACACGTGCAAAAAATTTTGAGGTGCAAATATTCAATTTTAAATTTCTGAATAAATTCTCCTATTTATAATTGAGTATATTCTAAATTTTGGGAATTTTCTGATTAAAGAAACTATTTTGGTAAATACTTTGAAAGAAATGGGTTTTTGTGCAAAATGTTGATTGAAGGTCAAATTCGAATTCAAAATTTTGTTTTGCTGTTTTGGTAGGCCGATCTGGTAGTAGAGAGATTGGAGGGAGAGACTTTCTCCCTCTAATTTGATTTGATTTTCTTGAGTATATATATTTATGGAATTTTGGGATTGTTAAGGACTTTATTGCAAATAATTTTCCTGGAGAACAAAAAGTCAGAAAATTTATTTGGAAAATCTAATCTTTATTAGTATAATAATTCAATAATTTTTAGATTTTTGTGAATAATTTATGGTATGTTTGGAAATATTTCAAAGTGAAGGACTTTTTTGTAAAATTGCCACTTAGTGGCAAATTTAGAATTTTGGAAATTTTTGGCTGCATTGGGGGCCGAACAATTAGGAGTGTTTAGGGGAAATTAAGTCTTACCCTAATTGAGAACTACTTGATTTGGAAGATATATATATATATATATATATATATATATATATATATATATATATATATATATATATATATATAAATTGATTCTTGGGGGTTTTTTGTAAAATCTTTGTAGAGCCCTAAAAAGACTGACCTCCCGGCCTATAATAAACAGCAACAGCTTTCTACCATTATGCTTGTAGAATATGATGATCTTCTTCCGATTATTATTATTCTTCAATTGATCTTCTTTAAGGTGGGTAGTACTTCTCAACTCTTGATTTGTTATATGCTTGTAGAATATGATGATGATTGATTAAGTATGGTATATATTAAGATCTTGCATGATTATAAAACATGATTCTGATCTATTTAAGGATAAATTTCAATAAATAAGTAGTCAAATAACTTCTTCATGAATAAGAATCCTAACTGAGATGTGATTACAATGTATAAATTATTTATTGATGTTAGAGATTAGTGATGTATGAAAGAACTTGTTGTGATTTACAAAAAAAATACTTGCATGATTATGGAGTTTATAATAGTTGATGTGTGTTTGTTATGAAAATTTATAGACCGTTGAATATACACAAATTCATTGCTTGGTTGATTAAAAAGTTGCAATTTTAAAAAGAGAATTCGCTGTTTTTAATTAGAATTAATTTCATGTTTTAGATTCTAGAGTTTTTATGGATGTAGGCATGAGAAATGAATGTAGTATTGATATTTTTCGTGGAATTAGGACTCCATTGATGTTATTATTATCATGTTAAAAATGGAAAGAAGGTTATTGATGTTAGACACACAGAAAAACCCATCTTGATTTATGAACTCGTTGTATGATGATCGATTGTGTATTAAATATTGGGTTTTAATATTATGACTTAGTTATTATCATGAACATACAAATGCAAATTTTTAGTTGATGAAGATTTAATTTGGGATCTATAAAATTGATTGGATGACCATAGATTTAAATTGTAGATGGAGATTTGTAGAGATAATTAGAACTTATTGTATGCTCTTAAATTCATGATTGATTGGTTTTTAAAGTGAGATTCCTTCCATGTTTATTCGTTGTTTTTGATTATTAGAAACACAAGCTTAATATTAGGTTTTGAATAATTGTTGCATGGTTGAATTGGGGCATATGGGGTTCGGGTTCACTGTTCATGAGGTGAACAGTAACTAGGGTTACTGTGGTAGGGTTTCGGGTTTGTACCGAACGTAGGGTCTGTACAGTGCTTTAAATTATATTTATTTTTAACACCAGTCAAGACAGTGGGGAAACTTGGGTACTTGGCTAGCCCATGGCATTTTAGGCGCTGGGTTGCACGGGTTTGAACCTAGTTGAGCCCAGTTATTTTTTGTTTTTGTTTTGGTTTTTTTGGTTTAGTTTTGTTTTTAAAGCTTTTTTTGGGTGGAAAACTATTCTAATAAGTTTTTTATGTTATAGATTTTGGATTCCAAGCCTTCAATTTTTTTGGAATTTAATTTCAGATTTTTAGGTAAAAGATTTCCAAATTTTTTGCGACGAGATCCCCATGTCTAAGAAGCTTGTTTAGTTTGAATTGATGAATTTTCTAGTAGAATTAATTAAACTATATGGATGGATGCAAAGTAATATTTAAGAGTTGAAGAATTTTCGTAAGTTGGATATGTTTCCAAATATGAAAGAGTTTTTTGGCAGTATCGGTTGATTTAAAGGTATGTGATTAATAAAGAGTATTTATGTATAATTTAAACCAAGTTGGGTTTTGATTTGAGAATTAGGATTATGATGTGGACCCTAGAAAGATTATTGATGATATTTTTGGGTTATGAGACACTAGAGATTGAGTGGGACCCTAGCATGCCGGCAAATGAGATCTTGTGAAATTTGGCCTATGGGGCTTTTGTTATTGATTCAGTATATTTAATTCCGGTAAGGTACACCAAACTCTAGGGGACTTTGATTTTATTTAATTAATAATAATAAACATAAGGACAAACACTAAGTTGGGAGTTGTGACGGAACTTGAAAAACGTAAGTATGAGCTCTACTGTCGGTCGCACGGATGTATTATGGGACTATGCATTATTGTGTCTCTCTTGTGTGTTTGCGCATTGAGGGTCGGCAGGCCTATTCGCAGAATGTACGGTCAAACTGTGGGTTGAGTTTCGGCAGGCCTATTCGCGGAGTACACGACAGGGAGGTAATTCTCCAAAGTTAGAGCGATGCTTGCGGGGTACTGGCGTGTCTGCACTTTACAGCTTAACGGGTTGCATGCCAGAGCTGGGGTCCATTTACGGAGTATCTAATCTTGTTTCTTTCACTGTAGTAGGTTATTTGTATAACGAGGAATTAAACCATATAAAGTGGAGAACGATAAGGGCTTGCACCGGACCTATGTAGTATGGGATGCATAAAACCCTACTAGTATGCATTAGAAATCATTATATGCATGTGTGTTTCTTGACTTGTTTTATGCATGCTTGCTTTATGTTTTCATCTCATAGAGTTGACACTTAGCCTATCTTCACTTGTTGTTCTATTTTCCATTTATTATTATTTATGCATCATTTATTTATCATTTCATTAATATGCATCAAGTTTGAGATTATGAAGCCTAGAAGTATCACTATTACTATAGATGACGTCAGTTGCCTTCAACTGACGTGCCCACTCTTCAGTTTATTTTGCAAGTTTTGCAAGTGAGTTGCCCAAGTACAATGGAAGCTTGGATTTAAGATGAATAAAGTGTATGTGTTGGGTTGTATTGTAATAAATGTATAAAAAAATTTCGCTGTGCAAATGTAAGAAAGAATAGTTGTAATAAAATATTTTCATTTTCCCTGTATTTGGTATTGTGTTAATAGTTGCAATTGAAGTTTATTCTGAAAAATTGTACCACTTATTTCTAATTTTATTAATTAAAATTCGGGGAGCTACATAGTTGGTATCAGAGCCTGCTTCAAGTAGTAATGTTAAACATGGTATAGGGAATGTACCTAAGTGGACATTAGAAGTGTGAGTACCTAGGTGGACATTAGAGGTTTGTGTGCCGAGGTGGACATTAGATGTGTGAGTTAGTTGTTTTACCATAAATGCTTGTAGTAAAATTTGAATTATTTGTATACCTAGTTAGAATAAAAATTTCTTTATTGTAAGTGGGTTGATTATTTTTGCATAAATAGAAGATGAATGATTTGTTTTCTCTTGCTATTATAATTACTTTTTAATTATTTTATTATTATTGATGTTGAATTGGGATAATTTTATTAGTTATTTACTTTTCTATTTAAGACAAATCTAATTATAATTTTTTAATTTTAGAGTATGTTTTGCTAGTTCTAGTCCATTTGTTCTATAAGTTTTTTTTGTTTTAAAGAAACAAATTTTATTATTGAAGTTTGGAATGAGGCGAATCTAGCTTTTTCTTTTTATATTGGTGTTTGAAGTTTATAGTTTTGAATAATATAATGTTTGATTTTTGTTCGTCACTTTTGTGTGACGGATACTACAATAATTACATTATAATTAACATTTTTTACTTAAATTTGGTTTTCATTTGGTTATTGCTTTGAATATATTATGTTTTTGTATATAGCTATTAAGATCAGTTTCAAAGCCTTTTAAAGTTGCACCTGACGATAGTTCTTTTAATATTATCCTTTGAAAGTTACTGAGGTGTATATATGTACAACTATATAGTAACACAATCAAAATTTATAATGGTTTTACTATATTAAACGGTTTTACCCTTAAGATTTATGTTAGATTTGTTTGATGAACTTTTCATTTATTTTTCTATTGTTATTGATTTCATTTTTTTTATTTTAATATTATTAATATCATTTTATTAGTTTGATATTTTAATTAATTATTTATTTATTTATGATTAATTTCAGATTTCTGTAAGTTTCAATTTCGCGTGAATTTAGATTTTGTGTTATTAGTTTCAAAATTTGAGAAAGTTTCGAATTTGTATTATTTTAGTTTTTTTTTATATTATTGTTGGTTTCAGATTTGAATGATTTCTGATTTTTAGAATGAGAAGCATTTTTATTTGACCCCCTATAACTAAATGAAATTAAATTCAGTTTTAATTGATTAGTTATAGATTTCTTAAATTTATTATGTTTCAAGATGACAAATTCCAGATTCGAGTATATAAATATTTCAGTTTTGGTATGATGTGATTTCATGTTCATAATTTCAGGATTGGTACAATATAATTCCATATTTTTTAAGTATATAAATATAGATTTGAAAAGGGTGAATTAGATTTTAGAGTGAATATAATTTCTTATTTGAAAGCATATAATTTTAGTTTTAAGGAGTATAAGTTTCAGATTTTGAGTTGGTTTGCTTCTAATTTAAATGTTAAAATATGTTTATAGATTCACCTAAGTAATATTTGTTCTTGAACTATTCTAAAATTCAAGGCTTTAATTTGACTAAAAATTAAGTTTCACATATATTTTCTTTATTTACGACATTTTGTTGTATACTATTCCACTTTATATTTTCAGATAACTTGAACTAGTTTACTTGGTTTTACCATATTTTTGTTTTTATGCAATATTAGATTCGGTTACGTCAAAATTTGATTCCAAATTTTCTCACTTACGTTTGTTGCCACATTTTATTTAATGGTTTAACCCTTTTATAATATTTAATGAAGGCTTCTTATATATATATATATATATATATATATATATATATATATATATATATATATATATTATGTCTGCTTCGTTTGATTCTTTTGATGTACTTTTAAGGTATTGCTTATAATATTAATATTTATTTAATATACTCAATGTTCTTTTGTTTTCCTTTGCGTACGTTTATTATTAGTATTTTTTTGCTTAGCTAAATTTGTTGTGTTTCGACGTGTCTTTGATTGACTATCTTCCCACACCTTTTTTTTATCACCCTTAACTTTGTATTCTTTGTGTTACTGTAACCCCTGCTTTCGCAAATCCATATTTTTTGTGTATTTCCTGTATTTAAAATTTTTGTAAATAAGTTTTCCGCTTTCAAATTCTTTTTGTTAAAATGTATTTTTGAATCTTTCATTAAAGCCTATTTTTTTTATCAATAATTTATTTGTAACTATTTCCTAAAATTTTTATATAAATCTTATTATTGATATTATTACCTTGATTTCTATTACTGTTATTATTACCGTTATTATTATTACCATTTTTTTTATCATTTCCTTATTATTATTATTTTTATCAGTATTATGGTTATTGATATTCCCGACTGGGTATTAAAAATCAACTTTTATTTACTAACTGTATTTGTAGTATTTTAAATCAATTCTATTTTTATAATGCAATTTACATTGTTATTATAAACAATATTTTTTATAAGTTATTTTATTTTTCTATTAAATTTTTAATGACCCTTAATCCATTTAAAAACCCTTAGGACCTGTTTAAAACATATACCTATTAGCATACTCAGCCTACCCTATTCCACCCGTTTCACACCCAAATACCCTATAACATCCCCAAACCGTTTACACCCTTCTAAACCCGAAACCCCTATACCCATTAATCATTTCACCCGAAACCCAACTCACCCTCAGCCGTCATCCAAGTACACCCACCTAAACCCTAAATACCGTACTATATAATATCCCTACCCACCTATTCAACACCCCCTCCTGTATATACCCTAACACCCCAAACCCAGCTGCCTGTTCATCTACCCTCATCCCTCTCCCGATCATCCTCCCAACCTCAGCCGCCTCCCTGTGTCCCCGTCCTCCTGCATCATCTTCAACCTCACCCCCTAGCCTCCCTCTTAAACCCATCCCCCTCTCGGCCTGTCCTCTTGGCTGCTGCCAGTCCCCACTGCACCAGCCCCCAACGTGCTCCCCTGCGTCGCGCCACCTCGCGACACAGCCAGTGATGTCAACCGCCAGCTTTCCATCCTGTAGACTCCTGAACCCACTCCTATGCTCCTCTTCTACAGTCGGCAGAGACAGTGCCGCTGCCTCTCCCCTTCTCCCTCATTGACTGTGCTCCTCCGCCTTGTCTTCGCTGCTGTCGACAGCAGCACCCAGGTGCACCTTCACCTGTGGTGCAGCGCAGTCAGACGGCCTGGTCCCTTGCCTCGCTGCACCTCGTCGCCGGGGTGTTGCCTTGCTATCGCCATTTCCTCTCCCTGCAGGTCCGTCGTCTCCTTCACCCTCTCTTGGTGTGCGTGTTGGGATTCGTCGTGTGCGTGTGCTCGAGGTTGTGTTCGTGGTTTTTCGTTATTGTGTTTGTGGCTCGGGAATTGTTCCCGTTATTCTTGTAGTTGCTTTTTCATTTCCGTCGTCGTCTTCCAGGCAAGTAACTTGTATTCTTTTCTTTGTATAATACAAGTACTAAATATCGCTTGTAGTGTAGTTGGATTCTAAAGACAATTTGTGTGTGAATCCTCTTGTTGATACTGTCTCTATTGTGATGATTTGACCATAGTTGCCTCACGACATATGACATGAATTAACCTAGGGTTGACCACTTTTGATGTATATGTTCATGCTACTTGTGATATTTGTACTTGATGTGTTATACGTGATATACTTGTCGAACACTTGTGAAATACCCTATACCATGTTGTTAGACATCTAGTACACTATATTTCATGTTGGGTTGATTTGGATGAATTTCGTATGATCTATGTTGTTTTGCGTGTGAAGAACAAATCTGTATTTTTCTGTTACCCCGTTGTTGTTCAGTATTTTAGACCCAATTAAGGCCAGTATTTGAAAATATTTTGTGATCATGATTTGTTGAGGATTTTGTCTATTTTCTAACCTTTTGACGGATCTCAGTTTCGATTTACGATTTTTGAGTTATGCCTATTTTACTACTGAGGTGTAGGAAGATTTCTAGACTGCGTTTTCTATAAATTCTGAAGAGTAATATATTTCTATTCTGGTGTTAAAATTATTATTTTGATCTGAAATGTTGCTTAGTATTTCTCGACTTGATTGGGGTTTACCCAGAGTTTTGGTGGATTTATTTGATGTGTTTTACAAACCTTATTTTGCTCGCAACTAAAGATTTTATATGCAGAATTTTACTACTGTTCAGTAAAGAACCTGATTTTCGGCCTAATTTACTTGCTGTTTCTATAATCTTTCTGAATATGAAATTTATCCTACTGTGTCTATTTTCTTACCCTTTCGACAGATTTGGATTTCAATTTATGGTTTGTGAGATATTACTATTTTCGTACTACAGTGTTTACAACTCCAGATTTACAAAATTACTGCATCTTGATGTTTTCTGATTTTTGTTGACTAAACTATTCATACTGAAAAATTATGATACTTTAAATTCTGATGTTACACATGTAGGAAAATATCCCAGATTTTTCGTGGATTTAATTAATGATTTTTCATGCTGTTTTCCTGACTTTGAATACAAATTTCTGATTTCTGACTGAACGTATTTTCTGGATTCAAAGCTGTTTTGAGACTTGATTTTGTGAAATACCATATGACTTATATATGTTTGCTTAATTCAGAAGGGAGTCTATTTTCTAGATTTTTTGACGGATCCAGATTTGAATTTTTGTAGCAATGGGAATCCCTGTTTTAGTGCAGTACTGTCTTGCTGTCCTGAACTAGAATTTTTGTTGCACTATTCATTAATGTGTTACCTTTAGTCTGTATATGTTTATTTGTCACCCTAAACCTGTTACGTGTTTATACCATGATATTCTCACTCTAGTTTCTGTACATACATGTCTGTCTGATAATAATAACAAAATAACCAAGCCGGAGTTAAGGGAAAGATCTAGTAGTGAAAAATATAGAAATTTGTACTGAGAAGAGGGCCCGTGTTCCCTATCTGTTAAGTGTTCATGACTACATGATACATGACTCTATTTATCTGAACCCTGACTACATTACTTCCGTATAGGAAGGTGTACTCAGAAGAGAACCCATGGGTTCTACCTGTCTATCTGATCTGATTATCTGATATTTGTTTGTCAGATCCATGATTACACTGCCCTATGGACTCTACTATGAAATCTAAACGTAACTTGTTTGAATGTAGCAACCATGTAGTATAAACCGGGATGCATGAAGTGCTACCTAGATAGTAATCACACAAAGACTTATAAGAACATGAAATATGTTATCTGTTATCTGACATCTGTATTCAGATTATCTACTATCTGTCTGACTATCATCTGACACTATCATCTGTATATCTGTCTGCATACCATCTGACACTTGACACTTGACACATGTTATCTGTATCTATTAGTATACCCTACCATCTATTTTGTTTCCTGATTCATGTTAGATATTACATTCTATTGATATGCTTATACCATGCTATGTTTGTTTCTGTTGCTTTATATTTTTATTTATCCCATGTACTTGTATCCTGCACTACAAGCAGCCCGTAACTTGAATTGACGGGAGTTTATTTTTTCCTTTTCCTTTTTTCTACAATTTATTTGCAGACCAGGATGACCAGGTGCCAGATGGAGTTGGTGATATGAGATATTAGTGCTGGAGTTACTTATTATTTCTTGTTGCTTATTTTGAAAAATTGTATTTGATACTTTGATTTATTTTTATTTGGGCAATGTGACCCAGGATTATTAACTTATTCAGATCGGATTTATTTGATATTACATTATATTTTGGTTTCAAGTAAATTTCTGTTGGTATATTTGATTCGATTATGCATACTTGGTTGACTTCTTTTGCTTTCGAATCTGATTATTTCTGTGAAATGTTGTAAAGATTCTGAACAGCTTATGAATGATGAAAATTATTTGCTAGGCTTAGTCACGTATATGTATTCCGTTTATCTCTTTTGGGAAGCGGGGCGTGACAGTTACTTTTATTATTATTTACTTTTGCCATTATTTATGTTCTTAACTTTTCTCTTTTGATTTCTTATTTAGTTTGGTTGGCCTTATTATCTTTCTTACTATAATGATCTTTAATGATGTTATTTGATCAGTAATCATTTTTTTTGTTGATCTGTTCATATATTTATTTTGCATTTTATGGTTTTATACAAATATTTTAACAACCTTTGGAGTGTTTAATATTTTTTTTTGCTAACAAAACTTATTGTTATTTGTTACTTTAGACAGTTTTCTTTTACTGGTATTCCTGTCTATGTTTTGTGTTACGTACGTTTGTCTATTTTCATTAATTCATAAACTCATAGTGCATTGTGTTTATAGTGTATTCAAGTTGTAAGGAAGCTTTTGATTCCTTTGTGTGCTTTAAAGTATTATTGACTAATTTATATTAGTTATGATAATTATTTTGCAGAAATTCGTATGCATTAATTGATTATCTAGTTGCTTTTAAAAAATTATTATATAGTTTATACATATTTTTTTACACATTTTATATATCTACTTGGGATTAGTTTTATGCTTTATGGGTTTCTGCATAAAATTGGTTGCTCTGTCAGTTTCCATGATTACTTTCAGTGTGGAAACGTCGAGCGCGAGAAGAGGAGACCTTTCAAATCCAAAAAACCAACTTGAACTTCTTTTTTTTACCTAGCAACCAAATAGAACTAGACAATAAAGATATAGTGATTTTCCTGAACTGCTTGTATACGTTCTTTGTTTTTGTTTTTCCTTGGCTAGTAGTAGTTCTAAGGGGGGAGTGATGTAACACCCCATAATTTTTAATACAATATTTTTAATTATGAATAATTTTTAAATCAATTTATTTAATTATATTAAATTTTGTAAAATTGACATTTTCACACATACAAATATTTTTAAGGTGTAAATTTTCACTTTTAAATTTCTGAATAAATTCTTCTATTTATAATTAAGTATATTCTAAAATTTGGGTTTTTCTGAATAAGGAAACTATATTTGTAAATACTTTGAAAGAAAAGGGTTTTTGCGCAAAATATCGATTGGAGGTAAAATTCGAACTCAAAATTTTGTTTTGCTGTTTTGGTAGGCCGATCTGGCAGTAGAAAGATTGAGGGGAGAGATTTTATCCCTCTAATTTGATTTGATTTGATTTTATTGAGTACTAGATTTTCCGGTGGGCACGTGCCCACAGCACTTCTTCGGAACGATATAGCATATGAAAGTCTTGTAAACAGTAAAACAACAATTATGTAGCTCAGGTTTGAATAGTAAAATAATAATTAGTTGTAAATAAAAGTCCATGTTCCCATTAGTATAAGTTGAAAAATAATTATTAATGGGGGTGTAAAATCCAACTTCTTAGAACTTTGACCGTGGAAAATGATGAAATTTAACTGTTCATGAGATATTTACTATTTTCAATGTAACATGAGCAATAAAAAATGCATAAAAAATTTAAAAATTTACAAACCTGAAATCTGAAAATATAAATTTCTGAGTAAATAGAGAGACAATGGGAGAGAAAGAGAGAGAGAGATAGAGAGAGAGAAATAAATAAATAAAGGAGTTGTTTTGGGGGATTTGAATTTGAGTTTTGGGGGCAAACTTTTGGGCGGAAAAATATGTTTTGTCAGGTTAGATCTGGACCATTGATTTCAACCATATTTAATGAGAGCCACTTGATAGCTTTCTTTGTGTTTTATTATATATATATATATATATATATATATATATATATATATATATATATATATATATATATATATTTCTGCAATTTTGGGATTGTTTCGGAATTTATTGCAAATATTTTTCTCGGAGAACAAAAGGTCAGAAAATTTATTTGGAAAATCTAATATTTATTAGTAGATAATAATTCTAAATTTTCTAGATTTTTATGAATAATTCGTGGCATGTTTGCAAATATTTCAAAGTGAAGGACTTTTATGTAAAATTTTCACTTAGAGGCAAATTTTGAATTTTGAAAATTTCTGGATGCATTCGGAGCCGTTCAATTACGAGTGTTTAGGGGAGATTAAGTTTTACCATAATTGATTTAATTAACTACTTGATTTGGAAGATCTATATATATATATATATATATATATATATATATATATATATATATATAAGTAATTGATTCTTGGGGGTTTTTTTGTAAAATTTTTGTAGAAACCTAAAAAGACTGACCTCCCGGCCTATAATAAATAGCAGCACCCATTTCTTTTCTTTGTCCACAAAATATTATTTTCTTATTATCTATATATATATATATATATATATATATATATAAGTAATTGATTCTTGGGGGTTTTTTTGTAAAATTTTTGTAGAAACCTAAAAAGACTGACCTCCCGGCCTATAATAAATAGCAGCACCCATTTCTTTTCTTTGTCCACAAAATATTATTTTCTTATTATTTCTTGGAGTTCGGAGCTTGGATCTTTGGATTTTAGAAAGGAGGAGGAGGAGCTTTCTTTCTATTATTTTTATTCTTTAATAGATCATCTTTGAGGTGGGTGGTACTTCTCATCTCTTGATTTGTTATATGATTGTAGAAAATGATGATGACTGATCAAGTTGTATATATTAAGATCTTGCATAATTATAAAACTTGATGTAGATCTATTGGTGGATAAATCTCAATGAATAAGTAGTTAAATAACTTCTTCATGAATAAGAACCCTAATTGAGATGTGATTACCATATAAATTATTTATTGATGTTAGAGATTAGTGATGCATGAAAAAACTTTTTTTGATTTACAAAAAAAATACTTGTATGATCATGGAGTTTATAATAGTTGATGGATATTTGTTATGATAATTTATAGACCATTGAATACACACAAATTCATTACTTGGTTGATTAAAAAGTCACAATTTTTACAAGAGAATTCGATGATTTAATTAGACTTTATTTCATGTTTTAGATTCTAGAATTTTGATGGATGTATGCACGAGGAATGAATGTGGTATTGATATTATTCATGGAATTAAAAAGGGAAAAAAGGTTATTGGTGTGAATATTTGCAAGTGTACAAAATCGCAACAAGTAATATAGTTAAGTGAATAGAGTGTCGAACCCACAGAGACTAGATACTTTATTGAGTACCGATATTACTAAATTAACTACTATTTGGATAATCGAAATTAATAAAAGATAAAACAACTAAATTAAATTAATCTAAAGAAATCTAACTAAATTAATGAAGAGGGAGCGGAGTCTGAAAATTGTAATTTGTTAATAAAAAAATTAATTCTAGGGCTTTTGACTTCACCTAATTCATCCCACACAATTTATAATTCCTAAAAATATTATTTTTCCAAGTTGTAGACCAAAATCCCCAAACTATTCAATGCTTTCTCTCGAACAACACCAAAAATATCTCCAACTAACAGTTTGTCATATCTCTATGCAAATTTAATTAATCGAAGACTCATTAAGTTCTGTGGATTTCTTAACGGTCACATCAATCGCGATAAATTATCTCTAATTTCGGTCAATCAATGGTGTTCAATTTTTATTGTTCTAAATCACAAATTATCTCTCGGTCTCTCCATGATCCAATAATCATACAAAAATTGGCCAAACAATTGTAAGCATTAAGCACAAAAATTAAACACGCAACCATAGAAAAATATAAAATTGTGTTATCAAAACTAAGCTACATCGAAACCCTAGAAAAATAAAATTAGTTCATAGTAAAATTGTAATTAACAAATTTGTTCAAGGATTGCATAATAACATTAGAGAGAAAAAAGAAGATACAAAAATAGACTGTTTTGTAATAAAAATTGGAAACCGAACAGTCTTGAAAATTGTGTCCAAACAATAAGCGTAGTCTTCTCTCTTTCTGTCTTGGAGTCGTCTCGGAGAACGCGCCAAAGCCACGTCAGTTGAAGCCTCAAAACCGCTGCAGCCGACACGTCGCCTTGGAGTCTGATCACCACGTCAGCGGACAGGATCTGTCACGTCACCTGCTGCTGTTGTCAGGTGGGACCCACGCGTCAGCAGGGAGAGAGCTGGTCTCTCTCTCTTCCTCTTCTCGATGTGTGCGTGTCTGTATCTTCTGTTCTTTTCCTTTTTTTTTTCTTGCTGAGTCCACGCCAACTACCCCCTACCTCCTCTCTCAAAAGCAATCCAGCACTTCACGCCAACTACCCCCCAGTATATATAGGAAGTAGAAAATAGTTAGGTTTTGTTTTATTAGGTTAGTTTAGGTAATTAATTAATTTGTTAATTAGAAAATTAGATAAAAATTAATCTACTAATTTAATTAACTAATTTTTATCTCTTTCCTCATCCATCTATCCATCCATCGTACTGTTAATTATATAATTTCACTCCAACCCCTAATTGATAATAATATTTTCTATTGACTTTTTCAAGGACTAAATTATAAAATTCAAAATTCAACAAAACAATAAAAATAATAAATCAATAGTTTTGCTTTATTTGTTGACTTTTATAAAAAATAATCACTTTTTGCATCAAAAATCTTATTTCTTCAAAAATAATTAATTAATTGAAATCTTATGGAAATAAGACGAATTAAACACAAGATAGATGAAAACAAACGATTTTAATGGGTAAATGAGTACAAATAATTGTATAAAAATTAGACACATCAAATACCCCCAAACTTTAGATTTTGCTTGTCCTCAAGCAAAAAGTAGAATCATGAATAAGGAAAAAATAATCAATAATAACTCCACTCATCACACTAAGAGATCTCATCATGTAAGCATCAAAATTTCAATTAAAAATATAAACAATAGCAAATAAAGTAAAATCAAGCATACCCACTTTCTCCAGTGCAATTATCTATTCATGACTCCAAACCCAATCATATCTGTCATGCAATTAATGTAATTATAGTATGTAACTACCCAATCTGTGATTATCCCTTCTCACTACTACAAACCGAGTAGCAAAGTAGAGTTTTTTTTTTCCCTCCAAGTTGTCACTTGCCTTTTTACGCGAATGCAAGACATTTGTGATGAATTCACCCGGTTACTCAACAAGTCACAAACTTAAAGTGCTTTACATACTCATATTTCAAGTTGCCGTTTTACGTAAAAGTAAACATTTGTGATGAATACCCCTAGTTACTAAGCAACTCAAAACATTGGAGTAGATTGACTTTATTCATAACTATTTTTTTTCAGTATTACTCTATTTACTTAAACTCTGTTTAGGACTAGATCAAAAGAGATAATCACAAGAAAAAGCATCACATGTCTTTTATGTATAATAGCATGACTCACAAAATTTTGTAAGGAATTTTGAAATTCAATAATCCTAAAGTAAATAAGTATGCTTACTCTTGCTTTATAAGCAATTGTCTATCCCAAAAAAAAATTATTTTAATGCTTATCACAATAAAGAAATCAAAAGTGTAATGGTGAGCCCAATTGAAATTCTTTTTGATTTTGTTTTTCTTTTCTTAAAAAAAAATAAATAATAAATTTGTAAACCTTCCCCCCAAACTTGAATATCACATTGTCCTCAATGGAAAGGAAAGAAAAACAAAAGAATGCAAAAAGTTCAGAATTTATCACCTGATTCGTCCTTAAATTCTGCAAGCGCGGTGTTAAGTATTTTTGCGATATCTGGAGCTGTAGGTGTCCAAATAGGCTGAAATTTTTTTTGTTGGAAACCTAAGATGATAGGATACAATTTCTCTTTGAATCAGTTTTCCAGATTCTGACTCCATACTGCTCAAAAACAGCCTTCAATGAAGGTGTACAGAACAGCTCCGCCCTGGCGACTGCAACATTTATGCAATCCTACAAGATAAAATCAAAAATTAAAATAAAATAAACTAAAAGATAAATCTAACCTAAATGCAATAAAAGAAACATGGGTTGCCTCCCAGGAAGTGCTAAATTTTAAGTCTTCAACCAGACATGGGTGTGAGATGGTTAAGTAACGCCAAGATCCAACAACATTAACACATCCTTTCTAATTCTTCTCTTCAGATGTGGATCAGGTTCAAGCTCTAGTTTGAGGCGTTTCCTTCTTGAGGATGTCTTTGATTCCCCCATCCCTTTGAAATTTTTCTGTAAAAATGAATAAATAGACGGTGCAGCATCCAAATACATAATATTTTCAAAAATATTTTCTTTTTCAGTTTCAAATGTTGCTGCATTTGTTGGACATACTTTGATTGGCAACTTTTCAATTTCGACACTATGTTTCTCGCCCACAATTACATCAATTTTACTTACTTGAAAAGATGACTGTTCTTCAGGAGGATACTTTATGGAATTAAAAACATCATACTTTACTTGCTCGTGCTGAATGTGTTCCTCCACAATTTGTTCGATCTCATCTTGCTTTTCAACCACATTTTGTTCTGTAATTTCTTCTTGTGGTTACTCAATTGTCCTCCCGCTGCTTAGTGTTATTGCTTTGACATCTTCCGTGGAGTTGACAACTGGGTTACTTGATAATGTTCCTGCAGTTTTTTCGTTAATAGTATTTGAAATTTGAATAATTTGTACCTCATGATTTTGGATGGAAGCCGAAGTTGAATTTGCAATATTCTGAATTGCCAAATCTGTCTTTTGTATGTACTGATATGTCTTTTGTATGTATTGGTCTATCTTCTGCATGTGTTGCATAAACATATCTTCTAATGTCGACTTCTTTTCTTGCTGTGGAAAATTTTGAGGTGATATAACTGCTCCTTGATTGTTGTTCCAAGAAAAATTGGGGGTGTTTCTGTATTCTTGATTGTATGTGTTTGCATAATAATTGTTTTGCATTTGAAAGTTTGACACAAAATTTTGATGTTCGACATTTGATGGAGCAAAATGGTTCCCCACTTGATAATCTGCACTTGAATGATTTCCTGCACAAAGATCACAAATCATATCAGATTGAATTGCATTAAAATTTGTATTACCTAACTGTTTAGATAAAATATCAGTTTGTGCAGTTAAAGTAGAAACAGGATCAAGTTCAAAAACTCCAGCCACTTCTCTTGGCATTGTTCTTTCTGAAGACCACTGGTAATGATTTGATGCCATCTCCTCTAAAAGCTCATAAGCTGCTTTGTAAGTTTTGCTCATAAGTGCACCACTAGCTGCTGCGTCAACCATAGATCGATGTATGACTCCCAAACCATTATAGAATATTTGAATTTGCAGCCATTTCGGTAGTTCATGATGAGGAAACTTTCTTAATAACTGTTTGTACCTTTCCCATGCATCATACAAAGACTCGGTCTCGAATTGAGTAAATGTGCAAATATCATTTCTTAGCTTTGTTGTTTTTGTTGGCGGAAAATACTTGGCTAGAAATTTTTGTGCAAGTTCCTCCCAAGTAGTAATACTACCGGGTGGTAGATAACGTAGCCAAGCCTTCGCCTTATCTCTCAATGAAAAAGAAAAGAATCTTAATCTGATTGCATCATCTGATACTCCGTTGTACTTGAAAGTGTCACAAATTTCTACAAAGTTTGTAATGTGAGCATAAGGATCCTCATGCGGTAATCCCCAAAATTGAACAGTCTGTTGAATCAATAGAATCATCTCCGGTTTAATCTCAAAATCGTCAGCTTCAATAACCGGCTTCTTTATGCTTGATTTATAAATCGAGGGCATAGCATAGTCTCTCAAAGGCCTGTTTTCATCGTTCGCCATGATAATTTCCTTATATGTCCTGAAATGTTAGTATATAAAAAAAAACTAAAAAAATAAAATAAGAAAAATAAATGAAAGTAAAAGTTAGTGAAAAGAAAATAAAGAGGTAAAATAATATTAAAATAAAAATAATTACAAAAAAAAATCCAAACTAGTAATAATCTAGAAATTTTCAATATCAATAAAAGAATAACTAGTCCCCGGCAGCGGTGCCAAAAACTTGGTGTGAATATTTGCAAGTGTACAAAATCGCAACAAGTAGTATAGTTAAGTGAATAGAGTGTCGAACCCACAGAGACTAGATATTTTATTGAGTACCGATATTACTAAATTAACTACTATTTGGATAATCGAAATTAATAAAAGATAAAACAACTAAATTAAATTAATCTAAAGAAATCTAACTAAATTAATGAAGAGGGAGCGGTGTCTGAAAATTGTAATTTGTTAATGGCAAAATTAATTCTAGGGCTTTTGACTTCACCTAGTTCATCCCACACAATTTATAATTCGTAAAAATATTATTTTTCCAAGTTGTAGACCAAAATCCCCAAACTATTCAATGCTTTCTCTCAAACAACACCAAAAATATCTCCAACTAACAGTTTGTCATATCTCTATGCAAATTTAATTAATCGAAGACTCATTAAGTTCTGTGGATTTCTTAACGGTCATATCAATCGCGGTAAATTATCTCTAATTTCGCTTAATAATGGTGTTCAATTTTTATTGTTCTAAATCACAAATTACCTCTCGGTCTCTCCATGATCCAATAATCATACAAAAATTGGCCAAACAATTGTAAGCATTAAGCACAAAAATTAAACACGTAACCATAGAAAAATATGAAATTGTGTTATCAAAACTAAGCTACATCGAAACCCTAGAAAAATAAAATTAGTTCATAGTAAAATTGTAATTAACAAATTTGCTTAAGGATTGCATAATAACATTAGAGAGAAAAAAGAAGATACAAAAATAGACTGTTTTGTAATAAAAATTGGAAACCGAACAGTCTTGAAAATTGTGTCCAAACAATAAGCGTAGTCTTCTCTCTTTCTGTCTTGGAGTCATCTCGGAGAACGAGCCAGAGCCACGTCAATTGAAGCCTCAAAACCGCTGCAGCCGACACGTCGCCTTGGAGTCTAATCGCCACGTCAGCGGACAGGATCTGTCACGTCGCCTGCTGCTGTTGTCGGGTGGGACCCACGCGTCAGCAGGGAGAGAGCTGGTCTCTCTCTCTTCCTCTTCTCGATGTGTGCGTGTGGGTATCTTCTGTTCTTTTCCCTTTTTTTTTATCTTTTTGAGTCCACGCCAACTTCCCCCTACCTCCTCTCTCAAAACCAATCCAGCACTTCACGCCAACTACCCCCCCTGTATATATAGGAAGTAGAAAATAGTTAGGTTTTGTTTTATTAGGTTAGTTTAGGTAATTAATTAATTTGTTAATTAGAAAATTAGATAAAGATTAATCTACTAATTTAATTAACTAATTTTTATCTCTTTCCTCATCCATCTATCCATCCATCGTACTGTTAATTATATAATTTCATTCGAACCCCTAATTTATAATAATATTTTCTATTGACTTTTTCAAGGACTAAATTATAAAATTCAAAATTCAACAAAATAATAAAAATAATAAATCAATAGTTTTGCTTTATTTTTTAATTTTTATAAAAAATAATCACTTTTTACATCAAAAATCTTATTTCTTCAAAAATAATTAATTAATTGAAATCTAATGGAAATAAGACGAATTAAACACAAGATAGATGAAAACAAGCGATTTTAATAGGTAAATGAGTACAAATAATTGTATAAAAATTAGACACATCAGTTATTGATGTTAGACACATAGAAGGACTCATCTTGATTTATGAACTTGAGGTATGATGATGGATTGTGTATTAAATATTGGGTTTTAATATTATGACTTAGAGATTTATCAAGAACATACAAATGCAAATTTTTAGTTGATGAAGATTTAATTTGAAATCTATAAAATTGATTGGATGATCATAGATTTAAATTGTAGATGATGGAGATTTGTAGAGATAATTAGAACTTAATATATGCTCTTAAATTCATGCTTGATTGGTTTTCAAAGTGAGATTCCTTCCATGTTTATTCGTTTTTTTATATTATTAGAAACTCAAGCTTGAAATTACGGTTTGAATTATTGTTGCATGGTAGAATTAGGGCATATGGGGTTCCGGTTCACTGTTCATGAGGTTAACAATAACGGGGGTTACTGTATTAGGATTTGGAGTTATAGGGTTTCAGGTTTGTACCGAACGTAGGGTTTGTACAGTGCTTTGAGTTATATTTATTTTTAACGCCAGTCAAAGACAGTGGGGACAGTTGGCTAGCCCATTGCATTTTGGGAACTGGGTTGAACGGGTGCAAACCCGGTTGAGCCCAGTTCTTTTTTTTTTGTTTTTTTTTGAGTTTCTTTCGGTTTTAAAGCTTTTTTTGGGTGGAAAGCTATTCTAATAAATTTTTAATGTTATAGATTATTGATTCCAAGACTTTAGTTTTTTGAGAATTTAATTTCAGATTTTTTGGCAGAAGATTCCCCAATTTTTGGGACGAGATCACCATGTCTAAGAAGCTTGTTTTGTTTGAATTGATGGAGTTTCTTGTAGAATTAGTTGAACTATATGGAAGGATGGAAAGTAATATTTAAGAATTGAAGAATTTTCATAAGTTGGATATGTTTCCATATATGAAAGAGTTTTACGGCAGTATCGGTTGATTTAAAGGAATGTGATTAATAAAGAGAATTTTTGTATAATTTAAACCAAGTTGGGTTTTATTTGAGGCTTAGGGTTATGATGTGGACCCAAGAAAGATTGTTGATGATATTTTTGAGTTATGAGACTCTAGAGATTGAGTGGGACTCTAGCAAGCCGGCAAATGAGATCTTGTGGAATTTGGCCAGTGGGGCTTTTGTTATTGATTCAGTAGAGTTAAGTCCAGTAGGGTACACCAACTCTAGGGGAACTGTGATTTTATTTAATTATTAATAATAAACATAAGGACAGACACTAAGTTAGAATTTGTGACGGAACTTGGGCAACACAAGTATAAGCTCTGTTGTCGGTCGCACGGATGTATTCCGAGGCTGTGCATTGTTGTGTCTGCCTAGTATGTCATTGAGGGTCGGCAGGCCTATTCGCAGAATGTCTAGAAATTAGACAAATTTGGTATGTTCGCGTGTTGAGGGTAAGTAGGCCTATTTACAGAATGTACGGTATATTCGCGCGTTGAGAGTCGACAGGCCTATTCGCGGAATGTACCGTGTTGAGGGTCGACAGCCCTATTCGTGGTGTACACAACAGGTAGGTGACTCTCGAGAGTTAAAGCGATGCCTGCAGAGTATTGGCTTGTCTACACTTGTACAGCTTGGCAGGTTGCATACCAGAGCTGGGGTCCATTCAATGAGTATATAATCTTGTTTCTGTCACCGTAGTAGGTTAGTTTTATAACAAGGGATTGAACCCTATAAAGTGGAGAACGATAAGGGCTTGTATCGAACCTATGTAGTATGAGATGCGTTGAATCCGACAAGTACGCATTAGAAATGATCATATGCATTTGTGTTTTTCTTGACTTGTTTTATGCATGCTTGCTTTCTGTTTTCATCTCATACAATTGATACTTAGCCTAGCTTCAATTGTTGTTCTATGTTCCATTTGTTATTGTTTATGCGTCATTTATTCATCGTTTTATTAATATGCATCAAGTTTGTGATTGTGAGATCTAGAAGTATCACAATTACTATAATTGACATCAGTTTCCTGACGTGCCCACTCTTCAGTTTATTTTGCAGGTTTTGCAAATGAGTTGCCCAAGTAAAGTGGAAGCTTGGATTTAAGATGATTAAAGTTTAAGTGTTGGGTTGTGTTGTAATAAATGTATTAATTTTTTTCGCTCTGCAAATGTAAGAAAGAACAGTTGTAATTAAAAGTTTTAATTTTCCCTGTATTTGGTATTTTGTTTATAGTTGCACTTGAAGTTGATTATGGAAATTGTGCCACTTATTTCTAATTTTATTTATTGGAAATTCGAGGTGCTAGAGTTTTATTTATATTGATGTCACGCCCCGCTTCCCAAAAATACGGAATACGAGTACGTAACAAAAGCCCAGCGAATGATTATAATCATCCTTAAGCTGTTTCAGAAATCTTTGCAATACATCACAGAATATATCAGAATCGGAATCAAAAAGTGGAACCAACATGCAATACTGAAACAAATTCACCAACAGAAATCTACTTCAAATCAAAACAATATTTCCAAATAAAACAGAGTCTGGAGTAAAACAAATATTCTGGGTCACATCGCCCAAATACAAATAATATCCAAGTCTCAAAATACAAGAATATTCCAAGTCTCACGAATACAAAATATTGTTCTATCACGATACAAGAGATAATAATAATAATCAAAAGCAACTAATACTTCACGTCTCCGCTACCGCCTTGAACCTGTTCACCATAATCTGCAATTTATCGAATGCAGGAAAGAGGAAAAGAGAAAACACAAGTACCCATTAATTGCAAGTTCGGGTCACAAATAGAGTAGGATACAAGCATATGGGAAAACTAACTAATAACAGGTCATAATGCATCGACAGTTATATCTAACATGGTATCCTAACAGTACAGTTGTTTTGTGTTAAAGGTAGTGTCGTAAGGTATCAACAGTCTCTAGTAATCGTATCTCAGTATATCAGTGAATCAGGATAACAGTATATCAGTATCAGTCCAACAGTCTCAGTTTATCAGTCTCAGTCTAACAGTCTCAGTTTATGTTTTTACAGTCTTGTGTGATTACTATCTATGTAGCACTTCATGTGCCATCTTTTTATCACATGGTTGCTACATTGAAAACAATTTCGTTTGTAGATTTCGTAGGGGATATTATAGGGCAGTGTACTTAGGTATCAGTAACAGTAACAGTAACAGTAACAGTAAAAGTAACAGTAGCAGTAACAGTAACAGTAACAGTAACAGTAGCAGTAACAGTTCGAACCTAGTGGTCCGCCTCCGAGTACACCTTCCTATAGGGAAATGTGCAGTCAGGTAATCAGTAACAGTAACAGTTCGAACCTAGTGGTCCGCCTCCGAGTACACCTTCCTATAGGGAAGTGTGCTGTCAGGTAATCAGTAACAGTAAAAGTAACAATTCGAACCTAGTGGTCCGCCTCCGAGTACATCTTCCTATAGGGAAGCATGTAGTCAGGTAATCAGTAACAGAACTTTCCAAACCCATTAGTCCGCCTCCAAATACACATTTCTATGCTTTTCCTTTACTAGATCTTTCCCATAAATCCCGGCTTGATTACTTTCATTATGGTTATTAAATAGACATAAATGTACACTAAATGGTGTCAAACTAACATGATATAATTAGGTTTAGTTTCAGGTAATCACATCAGCAAGTATAGGTGATATAAAGTCACATAAACAAGCAAAATAGGGTATGTTTGTAATCTGGACAGCACGACCAGTCAGTACTAAAACAGAGATTCAAAGAGCTACAGGCATGAAAATCATGATCCATCGAAGTATCTGGAAACTAGATATCCACACGATTCCAACTCATATAAATAAGTCACATACAGGTTCACAACATCTCAACTCAAAACTGATTTGAATACGAAATTTAAGTTCAGCCAGAAAACACGGGAAACGACTTCAAATGCATAAAAACAGCAGGTAAACTCATCAAATAATTCCACAATAAATCTGGGGTATTCCTCTATAGATATAGACTCAAAATAATAAGTTTCATAATATTTCAGTAATTATAGATAAGCCATCAAAAATAGGAAGTAACACAAAATCAGAGTTTGTCGAATCTGGAATTTCTCAACACTGCTGTACGAAAACAGTGATATCTCGCAAACAGTGACTCGAAATCCAATTCCGTCAAAACGACATGAAAATAGATAAAATTTTCCAACTTTCATCTCTCACAAATAATTTTCATAAAGTAATAATAAATAGGGTGAAAACTGCATTCAACATAGGACAACACGCAATTTACAGCAAAAGTAGATTATAGAAAGAGATATGAAACATCACACAAAACTCATTTTTAAAATACACTAAAAATCTGGAAAGTCCCTAACATCATGAGAAAATACGGAGCAAAATATTATAGCAAGATATTATGTATATCCTAGATCTTGAAAATAATTAGTTGGCAAAATTGGCACAAAACTGGATCTGAAAACTACCGACACGCCTGTACCAAAATTAGCATATTTCACTCATACGAACTCCAAATGCAGTAAAACCAGTGGGGTTTGAAAATAGATACAATTATCTATAATATACTTTGAAATGTCCAAGTTGAGATTCGGAACCTAGCATAGGTGAAAACAGTAAACAACACATCACAGCCCGCAAATTCCAGATTTCACACTTCATCTTAAAAACGTCATAACTTCCACAATAATGAACCATACTTAACCAAATTTGAAACGCAGCCTACCAATCATCTAAATATCATATTTAAGGGTTTCTAACATGTCCAAACCTAATAATTTTCACATGGACAATCAATCAAACACATAGCATGCAATATGTCTCATACACGATCAAAACCAAGTTTGGGTAAAACCTAGAGCATCAACTTATTAATTCTCATGTCCTAAGTCATCTATGGCCTGATTTACACAATAGAGACAAAACCCATAAATAAAAATACAATTTTTGGCATTCGCTAGTCTCAACTACCCTATATGTGAACTTTTTGACTTGTATCAACCTAATGATATTATGTACAAGTTACTTTCCTTTAATGGTGTGAACACGATTGTCAACAAGTCTTAGGAACAAAATCCACGAGCGAAAAGCTTCCACGCACGAATCCAAGCAAACCCACGAACCAAAACGCCTTACGGACGATCTCCTTAATGCACGATCCAAAGTGGATGATACCCACTTGAAGAATCACCAAAGGGGAGAGTTTGTGATGATTTTTGGATGGTGGTGGTGCTGATTTGGGATGGTGGCCGGCCACAAGGAGGAGGATGGGGGTTTGTAGGGTTTGTATGTGGGGATGGAAGTATGGAGATGAGGTGGGATTGCAATGGAGTAGGTGTCGGTTTTGGAAGGGGATGGAGCAAGGCCGGATTGTGAGGGAAAAAGAAGGGGGACCGGGATTACAATTAGAAGGGGGAGAGAGAAAAAAGAGATTAGGGTTAGGTATATATGGGTTAATTGTGGGTTAATGGGTAGTGGGTATCAATATGAATTAATGGGTATACAAATGGGTAATGGTATTGGGTAGATTCCAATTGGGGATATAATATCTAATGAATCCTATGGCTCCTAAAAATCTCCTCAAGGGTCAAAAATCACAATTTGGTCAAAATACCACCAAAAATCCATCTCATCACCAAAATAAATAATAATGATGAATGAGGCCAAAAAAATGAGAGAAAAAGAACTCAAAATGGCGAAAATGGGCAAAACGACGAACAATCAGCACAAAGAGGTCAAAATGAAAGAAAAAGAATATATATTGAAAATAATACAATATACGGTTCCGAAAAATACAAGAGATATAATAATACACAAAAATGAAAAAAATACACTCCAAAATACATAAAATAAAAAAACAGGGGTTATAATTCTACCCACCCTGACAACAAAATTTCGTCCTCGAAATTTGCTTAGGCGGTACATAGGACACGGCAAAAGCAAACTGGGGGAAGGGTAACAAACAAAGATTAAAGGCAAAGAACAAATGGTGGCAACACCAGAAAAAGAAAGGAGATAGATAACAATGAGGTCAAATGGAGTTCTAGAAAGAGAACAAACAGTATGAAAGGAGAGAAAAGACAGATTGAATCAAACAATAAGTCAACGGATGAGAACAATTGCAAGAGATAGGGGAAACCAAAATAATGCAAGAAAGAAGTAACAATATGATCCTGAGACCTATGGGTTATGGACCCACAACGCTTCCGCTGCGCCACTCTGATGGTGATGTTCCAAGCTGCAGACACGTTGTGGTAGACCACAGGACACCTAGCGACGATCCGAGCAGGAAAAAAAGAATGAGACATCAGAATAAAAATTGGGATTGAGAGGAGGGCTTTTAATTTAAATAATTAGGTCAAAACTAATGGAAATTAACAAAAAATATTTATAATACAAAAATCAACACATAATAATAATAAAATAATAATGAAAAAAATAATAAAAATAATAATAACAATAATAATCATCATAAACATACTGGTAAAATTAATAATAATAATAATAATAAATTATTAACAACACTGGTAAGGATAATAATACAAGGCAAAAAATAATTTGGGGTTCCTCATTTTAGTGAAAATAATTCAACATCAACATCAAAAATAAAATAGTAAGAAAAATATACAATGATAATAATAGTAATAGCAATAACAATAAAAATAATAATACTAATAATAATAAGGAAAACAATAATAATAGTGGTAGTAGAAATTCTTTGATGTGGGTTCGCAACATTTATACCCATCTGTAGTCTTGCCTTCTCGACGTCATGTTTTAGGTTTGCCTCCATGATATCAGGTTGCAGATTACCATCTGGATATTCAGTTGCACATTTTGTCTCACTGCTATCCAGTTGCAATTTACCTCCATTGACGTCTAGTTGCATGTTTGCCATCTCGACATCCAGTTGCAACGAAACGATGAACGAAATGATACGATCTTCCACACGTACTTAGATATTGATTGCTCAATTTAAGTACGAAGTAGAAGTTTGTGATATTAAAATACACAGTCATTCAAAATAACAAAACTTTTTGTTTTTGAAAATAATTTTATAGAAGATCCAAAATATAATAAATAATAATCGAAATACACAAATTATTTTAAAATACATATACATATACATAACGAAAATATAGGCAGGAGAAGAATGAATTTATACTCAATAAAGAGTCAACAAAGGAGGACGACTACAAGGGATGAAAGAAAGTAAATCAAAGAATTGAATATAAAGGAAAAGGAACGAGGGGGCACAAGCTGAATTTGAAGAGGATATAGCAGGAAAAGAATAAATAGCACGATACTCAAAATGAGTCAACAAATGAAGATGAATGAAAGAATCAAAGAAATATGGGTATGAAAAGAACGAAACTATACCCAATAAGAAATCAACAAATGAGAACGACTAAAAGAGACGGAAGAAACAAGGAATCAATGAATCAAATAAGAAGGGATCAAAAAGAAAGGAATAAGACTAGTATCCAGAATCTGAGTTGGTATTATGTTTCATTTATGCATGCATGGTTGGTGAAGTGTTGTGCAGATCCTAGTTCGAGCCAAGCTTGTCTAATATATTAGGCAACTAATACATTAGCCAAACCTGATGCTCTGATACCATTAAAAATCTTGTCACGCCCCGCTTCCTAAAAATACGGAATACGAGTACGTAACGAAAGCCCAGCGAATGATTATAATCATCCTTAAGCTGTTTTAGAAATCTTTGCAACACATCACAGAATATATCAGAGTCGGAAGCAAAAAGTGGAACCAACATGCAATACTGAAACAAATTCACCAACAAAAATTTACTTGAAATCAATACAATATTCCTAAATAAAACAGAGTCTGGAGTAAAACAAATATCATGGGTCACATCGCCCAAATACAAATAATATCCAAGTCTCAAAATACAAGAATATTCCAAGTCTCACGAATACAAAATATTGTTATATCACGATACAAGAGATAATAATAATAATCAAAAGCAACTAATACTTCAAGTCTCCGCTACCGCCTTGAACCTGTTCGCCATAATCTGCAATTTATCGAATGCAGGAAAGAGGAAAAGAGAAAACACAAGTACCCATTAATTGCAAGTCTGGGTCACAAATAGAGTAGGATACAAGCATATGGGAAAACTAACTAATAACAGGTCATAATGCATCGACAGTAATATCTAACATGGTATCCTAACAGTACAGTTGTTTTGTGTTAAAGGAAGTGTCATAAGGCATCAACAGTCTCTAGTAATCGTATCTCAGTATATCAGTGAATCAGGATAACAGTATATCAGTATCAGTCCAACAGTCTCAGTTTATCAGTCTCAGTCTAACAGTCTCAGTTTATATTCTTACAGTCTTGTGTGATTACTATCTAGGGTAGCACTTCATGTGCCATCTTTTTATCACATTGTTGCTACATTCAAAACAATTTCGTTTATAGATTTCGTAGGGGATATTATAGGACAGTGTACTTAGGTATCTGTAACAGTAACATTAGCAGTAACAGTTCGAACCTAGTGGTCCGCCTCTGAGTACACCTTCCTATAGGAAAGTGTGCAGTCAGGTAATCAGTAACAGTAACAGTTCGAACCTAGTGGTCCGCCTCTAAGTACACCTTCCTATAGGGAAGTGTGCAGTCAGGTAATCAGTAACAGTAACAGTTCGAACCTAGTGGTTCGCCTCCGAGTACACCTTCCTATAGGGAAGCATGTAGTGTAATCAGTAACAGAACAATCTGAACCCATTGGTCCGCCTCCAAGTACACATTTCTATGCTTTTCCTCTATTAGATCTTTTCCATAAACCCCAGCTTGATTACTTTTATTATGGTTATTAAATATACATGAATGTGCACTAAATGGTGTCAAACTAACATGATATAATCAGGTTTAGTTTCAGGTAATCACATCAGCAAGTATAGGTGATATAAAGTCACATATACAAGCAAAATAGGGTATGTTTGTAATCTGGACAGCACGACCAGTCAGTACTAAAACAGAGATTCAAAGAGCTATAGGCATGCAAATCATGATCCGTAGAAGGATCTGGAAACTAAACATCCACACGATACCAACTCATATAAATAAGTCACATACTGCTTCACAACATCTCAACTCAAAACTGATTTGAATGCGAAATTTATGTTCAGCCAGAAAACAGGGAAACGACTTCAAACGCATAAAAACAGCAGGTAAACTCATCAAATAATTCCACAAAAAATCTGGGGTATTCCCCTATAGATATAGACTAAAAATAATAACTTTCATAATATTCCAGTAATTCTAGATAAGCCATCAAATATAGGAAGTAACACAAAATCATAGTTTGTCGAATCTGGAATTTCTCAACACTGCTGTACGAAAATAGGGATATCTCGCAAACAGTGACTCGAAATCCAATTCCGTCAAAACGACATGAAAATAGATAAAATTTCCCAACTTTCATATCTCACAAATAATTTTCATACAGTAATAATAAATAGGGTGAAAACTGCAATCAACATAGGACAACACGCAATTCACAGCAAAAGTAGATTATAGAAAGAGATATGAAACATCGCACAAAACTCATCTTTAAAATACACTAAAAATCTGGAAAGTCTATAACATCATGAGGAAATACTGAGAAAAATATTATAGCAAGATATTTTGTATATCTTAGATCTTGAAAATAATTAGTTGGCAAAATTGACACAAAACTGGATCTGAAAACTACCGACACTCCTGTACCAAAATTAGCATATTTCAGTCATACGAACTCTAAATGAAGTAAAACCAGTGGGGTTTGAAAATAGATACAATTATATACAATTTAATTTGAATTTTCTAAGTTGAGATTCTGACCCTAGCATAGGTGAAAACAGCAAACAACACAGTACAGCCCGGAAATTCCAGATTTCACACTTCATCTTAAAAACGTCATAACTTCCACAATAATGAACCAAACTTAATCAAATTTGAAACGTAGCCTACCAATCATCTAAATATCATATTTAATGGTTTCTAACATGTCCAAACTTAATAATTCTCACATGGGCAATCAGTCAAACGCATAGCATGCAATATGTCTCATACACGATCAAAATCAAGTTTGGGTGAAACCTAGGGCATCAACTTATTAGTTCTCATTTCCTAAGTCATATATGGCCTGATTTATACAATAGAGATAAAACCCACAAATAAAAATACAATTTTTGGCCGTCTCTAGTCTCAACTACCCTATATGTGAACTTTTTGACTTGTATCGACCTAATAAAATTATGTACAAATTACTTGCCTCTAATGGAGTGAATACGATTGTCAACAAGCCTTAGGAACAAAACCCACGAGCAAAAAGCTTCCACGCACGAATCCAAGCAAACCCACGAACCAAAATGCCTTACGGACGATCTCCTTAATGCACGATCCAAAGTGGATGATACCCACTTGAAGAATCACCAAAAGGGAGAGTTTGTGATGATTTTTGGATGGTGGTGGTGCTGATTTGGGATGGTGGCCGGCCACAAGGAGGAGGATGGGGGTTTGTAGGGTTTGTATGTGTGAATGAAGTATGGAGATGAGGTGGGATTGCAATGGAGTAGGTGTCGGTTTTGGAAGGGGATGGAGCAAGGCCGGATTGTGAGGGAAAATGAAGGGGGACCGAGATTACAATTAGGAGGGGGAGAGAGAAAAAAGAGATTAGGGTTAGGGTTAACAGGATTAGGGGGTTATATATATGGGTTAATTGTGGGTTAATGGGTAGTGGGTATCAATATGAATTAATAGGTATACAAATGGGTAATGGGTATTGGGTAGATTCCAATTGGGGATACAATATATAATGAATCCTATGGCTCCTAAAAATCTCCTTAACGGTCAAAAATCACAATTTGGTCGAAACACCACCAAAAATCCATCTCATCACTAAAATAAATAATAATGATGAATGAGGAGAAGAAAATAAGAGAAAAAGAACTCAAAATGGCGAAAATGGGCAAAATGACGAACAATCGGCACAAGGAGGTCAAAATGAAAGAAAAAGAATATATATTGAAAATAATCCAATATACGGTTCCGAAAAATATAAGAGATGTAATAATACATAAAAATGAAAAAAATACACTCCAAAATATATATATATAAAAAACAGGGGTTACAATTGATTTCTGTTTTAAGGCAACCACTTATACACTATATTACATTGACTTTCTGTTTTTATTGATCATTGTCATCATTGATTTTGTTTTGTGTATCAAGTTTGTGATTGTTAAAGTTGAGGATCGTTGTATTATAACATTGCGTCAGTTGCATTCAACTGACGTGTCTGTAGTTCTCAAGTTTTGTATGACTCGAATTAGCAAGCAGCGTGGACATGAGTTTTGGTGTCGAATGATCTTGCGAAATTGATGATTTAGATGATACAAGATGTATTATATGTGTATTTCCATTGTGCACTATAAAAATAGTGTTATAATGAAAAAGTTTTAAATTCCTTACATTTTTGTATGAAATTGAAGTAAAAATCCTAATTGTGCTTGAATTACCTGTGTTTGGAATTCGGGACGTTACATCTGAATGTAATGTTGGCACGATTAGAATTACGGCCAACTCTGAATGAGCGAGTCAAGAAAGCTCAGGAAGTAGATGCAGAAATTCAAGCACTTAAGAAACAAGTAAACGAAGGAAAATTTTCGGAGTTCGGTATAAGAAAAGGAATTTGTGGTTTGGAAACCGGTTGTGCGTACCAAAGGATAAAGATCAAAGGGAAGGCATCTTGAAAGAAGCGCACACCACTCCACTAACAGTCCACCCAGGGAGTACAAAAATGTATCAGGATGTGAAACAGTATTATTGGTGGGCTGTACTGAAGCGGGATATAGAAGAATTTGTGGCCAAGTGTCTTACATGTCAAAAGGTCAAGGCAGAAAATCGAAAGCCCAGAGGATTACTTCAGCCACTGCCCATTCAGGAGTGGAAAAGGAAAAATATCAGTATGGATTTCATCACGGGCCTACTCAGGAGTCCTAAGGGTAATGACTTAATTTGGGTTACCGTGGACCGTCTAACGAAGTTTGCACATTTTCTTCCAGTAAAGATAAACTGGTCATTGGAGAAGTTGGCAGAAATTTATGTCAAAGGTATAGTGAAACTACATGGAGTACTAGTGTCGTTAGTATCTGACAGAGATGGAAGATTCACATCACGATTCTAGCAGAGTCTACAGTCAGCTTTGGGGACCATAACAGATTTCAGTACAACCTTTCACCCACAAACGGACAGGCAGACCGAAAGAGTTAACATAATTCTAGCGGATATGCTGAGGGCATATATCATGGACTTCGGAGGGAGCTGAGAAAAATACTTAACTTTTGGTAAAGTTTGCTTATAATAAAACTATCAGGCTAGTATTGGTATGGCTCCATACAAAGCATTATTTAGAAAGAAGTGTAGAACACCCGTATGTTGGTATGAAGTAGGTGAGCGGCAGATGCTTGGACCCCAAATCGTTCAACAAACCTCAAAAAAGATTGAGCTAATCAGGAAGATATTGCAGATAGCACAGAGCCAGCAAAAAAGCTACGCCGACAACCGCCAAAAGATTTTGTATGCTTGTTCTTTCTTTTCTCCTAACTGAGCATAATTCTGAGGACGGAATTATTCTACGGAGGGAGTAATGTAATATACCAAAATAGTAATTTTATTTTGAAATACAATTTCTTATACATATTTAGATGTATATATAAGCATTTTTAAAAAAATAGCATATGTATGTATGTATTTGCTTTGATACTGAATGCTTGTATATACACAAAATTATATGTAAGAATGTATGATACATAAATACTATTTTACCCTCCATTTTAAAACCATGGTAATTATTAAATCATGGATTAATTATTTTAGCAGGAGGAAAATTAAAAACTACGTTCTTAAAGGACCATGTTTTTTTTGTTTTGAAAATGAGAGTTCCCATGATCAAATAGGTGGCACTCATGGCAATTTTTAATATAGGTTCTCTTTTATGTCTATATCAATTTTCAAATTTTCATTACTTTTGGATGACGTTTGATATTTTTTTTTAAAATACAACATCTATACTTAGTAAGAAAAATATTGAACTGTTTTTCTATTTTGTCTAAATAATTTTGTGTTCAGTTTGAAGATTCATTCAGTTTAAAATATAAGGATTATTAGACTGAAATTTTTATGCATGGTTCTTATATGTATCTACAAAAAACCCACTAATCTTCATAATTTTTATATATGATTTGATATTTAATAAAAAATCATGTTTCTGTACTAGGGTAAAATTGTTTCAGCTATGTTTTTGTTATGCATACTTGTTACCCTAAAAAGCATAGCTCTATGATAAAAAGGAAATTTGAACTTGAAAATTTTACAAGAGTATCCTAATTCTATGTGTAGAATATTTCTACCAAGTTTCATTATTTTTTTAATACAAATTATTATCTCTTAAATTACAACTTGTTGTTCAGTTTGAGAAGCAGTATGCAGACAGTCTTAAAAATTACATCTTATTCAAATTGTTATAACTATCTGTATACTAGGAGTTTTGAGCTGAATAATGGATATGTAGTGCCTATATGTATCTGGATCATGCACAACAAATTTCATGAGATTTTGAGATCATGGTTATTTTTAACATATTTTTAAGTATACATTGGTTGATAGTTCTATAAATCCTAAGAATATGTATACATTGTTTAGGGTAATGGTTATCACCCCCTCTCTCCCTCACCCTCATATCACCCCCCCAAAACAGTTGTCCAGCCACCACTATCCCCCCCCCCCCCCTCTCCTTATTTAAACCCCAAATCATATCTAACACATTCTTCTTCATTTTTCTAACCCTAAGATTTTTCTTTGTCAAAAATCCTATCATTCCCCCATTTCTCTAGCATTTCTTCAACTTAAAAAGAAAGAACATAACTTTTATTCATCAAAGCTTAGGTGGAGAAGAGGTAGAAGCAAGGAGGTAGGAGGAGGAGCCATTCAAGCAAAGAAGAGGAAAATTGAAGAAGATATCATCAATTCATCAATAGTGGGTGTCTCTTCTAAAATCTATGCTTGTGAATTTGTTTATTTTTTGTGTATGATATAAAGTTGCTGATTTGAGGCTTACTTGATGGTAGGGATGAAATCTTGCATGTTCAACTGAAGTTCTTGAGCTAAGATTGCTAATTGACAGATAAATGTTAAATCTTGTGAAGAATTAAGCATGATTTGATTAGAAAAATCACAACTTTGTGTCATGATGGAATTTAGACTTGAAATTTTTATTGTAGTATTGTGATTGTGTCCCTATGAACTCCACCAAATTTCGTGGATTTTGGATTGGATTTGATATTTCAATAAATTCTATCAAGTTGCTGTTTTGGGGTAAAATTTTTGGTCTGTAGAATTTTAATATGCTGATTTGGAAAAATCATAATTCCATGATTACTATGAATTTGGAGTTGAAATTTTTACTGTAGGTTCTTATACATGTCTACATGTCTACAATAACTTCACCAAATTTCATAATTTTAAAGATGTTTGATATTTTTATAAAATGAGAAATCAGTAGGGATGCAAGAAAAAGGGGTTGAACTATTTATGTTCAGTCTTGGTATATTTTGTCTCGCTTAATAATTCATAACTTCTTCAATACTTGGATTATTGAGCTAAAAATTTTATGTAGGGTTATTCCATGTGTCTACAAAAACTCCACCAATTTTCATAATTTTGAATGTGAATTGTTATCTTTTTAAAATGCAATTTGCTATTGTGGTTAAGAAGCAGGGCTGTTGCTGTGTGGTAAATTATATCTAATTCAAAATATCATAACTTTCTTTATACTTGAACTTTTTAAATAAATTTTGGATATGTATTTCTCTTATATGTCTAGAACATATCTGCAAAGTTTCATAGAATTTTGAGATCATTTGTTATTTTGAAGGAATTTTATTGTCCGTCGGGTCGACAGTTTTATAAGTTTTGAAAGTTTTGTATGCTCATCAGTTATGGCAACTGTTCTTATCTGAAATGAAGTATTTTGAGAAAGTTTCCAACTGAGATATTGTAGTAATCTTAACGATCTTTCCGAAGTACCTAAAAACTTGGAATTTCATTAAGTATATGGTTTATGGTGACTTTTCCAAAATAGCATTACGGCAGGTTGATTAGTAGCTTGTTGTTTTGATTTGAATATATGCTTTACGGCTTTGGAATTGACATAAATGATGTTTATTTTGACCTTTAAGTCGTTGTTTGATCATGTTAGAGCTATGCTTGTTGCACCTAATGTGTTTCTAAGGTTTGAGCAATTCTTGGATCATGATTGATTATGTTTGAGTTGACATGTATATGTCTATTATGTGTAAAGGCTATAATAGAGTTAGATAGTTGTTAGTTAGCTTTTGAATCATGAATTGAACTTGTTTTAATTGGATTTGTGAATGTCCACTATATTGAGATGTTAATGGCTATGTATATTAGCTTGTGGTTTCTCAAGGGTAATGGTTATCACCCTAGGACAATCGATCCATTTGACCCATGAAAATTAGTAGCCTTGTCACCATGAGATGCTATGAATGAATACAGTCTTTGTGCGCCGACGGATCGCTACCAACAGAGGGATTGATCGTGAGACGGAGACGAGGCCGAGATCCAAGCGAAGGGTGAACGACGAACGACTAGGTCGAATCGCTGTCGTCACTGGGTCAAGTGTGGGCTAAGTTGGATCAACAGTTGGCCCTAGTCTGGACGCCGAGTTTGATTCCACTTGGGACAGTTTTTGTGTGAATTAAATATTAGGTTTAATATCTGGTAAATTAGAAATAGTCTTATGTATTGTTAGGTCAAGCACTAGTTGGTTTGTTGTACTCACCTATCAAGGGGAAACATGCGGTGCCTTCCCATTGGTTGGGAGCACGGGTTGCGTGAGCTTGTCTGTTAATTCCTGGAGTCTAGTGATAAGAATGGGAAGTGCATACTATAATTCTATTTCCGAACGTTAGGAATGGATCCTAAGAATCCGTCATGTTCTATGTTGTTTAATACGGACATGGAGCTTGAGTAAGACTCAAAATCACGAGTAAGACTCAAGTCCTGGTGAGCTTGCGGGCTACCTTTATGTTCTTGGC
The DNA here is from genome assembly GCA_017893485.1 of Hemerocallis citrina. Classification (NCBI taxonomy): domain Eukaryota; kingdom Viridiplantae; phylum Streptophyta; class Magnoliopsida; order Asparagales; family Asphodelaceae; genus Hemerocallis; species Hemerocallis citrina. The sequence continues at coordinate 232,420,578 of CM030361.1, read as the reverse complement.
AATTTTTCAGTGAGGTTCGGAGCAATGTGCAGAAATCGGGCATAGTAGAAAATAGGGACATTACTACTGACTACATTGGTGAAATTAGACCGACCAACTGCAACCTCATCAGTCAGTAGATTAATATCAGGAACAAAAAAGAGTACAAGAGTAGGATGCATAGCGAGGGATCGAACCCTATAATCAGGAGGAAGTGAACTCCTTGGAAAGTATGTAGTATGAGATGAATACGTTTCCATTGAAGCTGTGTTTGGGAAGTAGTATGAGATGCTTATGTTTCCAAATGAATTGCATTTAGATTTAGTGCATTGCGTGCATTTCAAATTGTGCATTAGACTCTAGAGCATGGCATACATTGACATTGTTGATTTGACTGCACGTTATCCTTTGCATTATATTTATTGTTGAGTTTGGAAAGTCGCTGGTTTTATCAGCATTGCATCAGTTGCATTCAACTGACGTGCCTACAGTCTGTTCAGTTGTAGGTCTGCTTGAACATGGAAGCAGGATACTCGAGCTGCATGGAGCGTCCAAGTAGAGATTATAAATTTGTACAGTAAATTTATTTGATGTAATTTATGTGAATTCAGGATGTAATTCATTATGTAATTCTATGTGAACAAACTTGTACTTGTAATAGCACTGGCTGGCAATATAAAGTTTTAAATTTCTTGTGATTTTACTTGTTTGGACTCATTTGAAGGAAAGATTCTGGCTTGTATCTCGAGTTTCGGATATTGGGAATTGGGACGCTACAATGGTCGTGTAACATGCTCGAGCGTCGCCGAAGCCCATGGTTGTCGTCGTCGACTGCTAGTTCTGCTGTCGCAAACCCGCAAGACCAAACCTAGTAGGTTCTTCTTCTAATCCTTCGCTAAAAGATTTGGGTCTGTTTGTTAGCCCAACTCATTTAAAACCAAAACCTGACCTGCTAAGCAAACCCTCCATTGGTGAACTTGTTGTGTTCTGTTTTGTTGAGGGTTTTGGTTGTCGGATCTGATCTCGAACCCAAACTCGACCTTCAACCACTCCATCATCATAAGATCTTGGTATATTCTTTTGCTTTAAGATTTGTGCAAGTTTATTTAACTCAATTTTTCTGTTTCATTAAGCAGATTTACAGAAAAACCATCCTCTTTTTATAAAATTATCTGAGTAGTAATTATTCAGAATAAACTTTCTAGATTTTGGAATTTATTGTTTATTCCTTTGAGATGGAAAAACTTAATCATTCGTACGAGATTCTGAAACTAGCGACGTTCGATAATTCTGAATTTAACAATCGGAAGAGAGAAGCAAAATTCGAGATGTGGATGAAATGTTTGGAGATAGTGTGGGCGGTGATGATATTGTTTGGACTAGATCAAAATATGATTGGATTTGATCAGATCTGAAATTAACTATAAGTTCTGTACCTGCATATATATTTTAATTATTTTTTGTTGCTAAGATCTAAAGTTCAAAGCTTGAGTATCTATTGTTTAATTAAGTACAAGTTTGAATAATTGATTTAGCTATGTGCTAAGCATCAAATATTTCTTTTGATAGGTTAAATTGTAGGTTTTACTATAAATTTGTATCTTCAATTAAATTGTTGTTAGAATTAAATTGTGCTAATAATTCGTTTAATTGACCAATTTTTAGCGATTTGAGGAATGTAGGAACTTCAAAGTTACTTACAAATTGTGTGTATTGGAGACATAACTTCCAACATTGTTTATGTATAAATGTTTGTAATTGAAGTACTTACAATTTTATTAATTTACAATTGTGTATGCAGGTTAGGAGTACATATAATTTGTTGATTTTCTTAAATCAGTAAATGCTTCATTTTGTGCATCCTTGTCAACTTGATAGCTTTATAGCTTTGCAATTTTTCTTCTAATAACATATTTTGATAAGCTATGCACCTGTGATACTTTTGCTTTGCCTCACATTGTTTCTTTATATTTGTTGTTGAAAATAGTTTTTATCTATTTTCGGCAATAACATGCAATCTATTTGTTTTTTTTGCCTCTGTTGTCTGTTGGTTGCCTATTGCTGTTTGCATGGCCTCTCCATCTACCTTTAAACTTTGGAAGAGAAACAATTTTCTTTTAGCATTAGAGGGGCATTGGTTTTGCTGAATAGGTTGTGGGGTTGGAACTAGATTGGGCATAGGTCGTGTATATCATATCCAGGCCCCACAACAACAACCACAACGAAACCTTAATTCCAAAATATTGAGGTTGCCTACATCTATTCTTCTTATGCACCTAACTCTTCAGGGATGTCACCTCGTTTGTAAAATTAACACTTTTTTAAAATCCTTTTTGATAGCTTCAACCCAAGTTCGTTTTGGTCTACCCCTATTCATTTTGCTCCTTTAATGTCCATCCAATTAGTTTTCCAGCTGGGGTGTCTATGGGTCTTTGTTATATGTGTCAAAACCACCTCAATCGGTTCTTCCACATTTAATTTCAATTGGGGTGACCTCCACCTTCTTTCATATGTAATTATTTCTTATTTTATCTTTTAGTATGTTTCCTTTCATCCTCTTTTCAGCTATGCTAATGTTTTGAACATGTTGTTTCTTAAATGCATGGTTGGTCGAATGGTTGTGCTATAAAATTTCCGGTCAATTCAATGGTTATCCTCCGATCGTTCATCACTTATTGCACCATTTAACCAGCCTGCTTTAGTTCTATGCAACATCCTCAATTTTTGTATCCTGATTAATGATTAAATCTAAATTACTGAATCTAATGCACAAACAAGATGCACACAATGTTCTTTGTAATGCATTTTTGTTTGGAATCTAGGCCGCCCATACAATTTAGGTTCTGAGGGCAAGTCCTTAACCTTCTTCCTTATTATAAGATATGATCTCTTGCTATGTAAGCCTAACTCGATGATCTGTAATCCAACGTGTAATTCACATGTACATGACACCCCTATTGAACCTTGCCCGCCTACCTATAGCCCACCACCCATAGATTTACCAAGCATATCCTCAGTCCCGAATCCCAGTTGGTTGATCACCCATACTACGAACATTACTGGCCTACCCCTAGGTCACCACTGGTGGATTTATCGGGGTGTATCCTCAATCTTGAATCCCTGCAAGTCGATCACTTGTAACTACAGACCTTACCAGCCTAACCCTACCCCACCACTCGTGGATTTACCGGGCGTAACCCCAAATCACGAACATTCCTAGGTAATGAGGGTAAAAATCACGGCTAATCGGCACCACATGATCTTTGCATAGATCTCGAGGCTCCTAAGGTCAAGATAGTAATCCCGCAAGTAGCTAAGGACCCAAGACAAGCTCACAGGCCGCCTACAGGCCCACCACCTATAGTTAGCCCAACAAGAGGAAAGGTTGACCAGCCATTTATGGCTAGTGATTAAATCCCCTAAAATTAGGGAATTGATTATTCCACCACATCCCTAACCCATGGGATTTGTTTAGGCAGCTGGGAAATCCTTTCCTAACTAATTCTTTACAGGCCTATAAATACATGCCACCCTCCTCAGTTACCAGGTAATCAATCTTTTGCCACTAAAATCCTTATTTACACACTTGGCACTGCGGAGGCCAGATCCATCTCCTCCCTTAATGCTAGGGTCGCGATAGTTCCCTTTAGGCACAATGTCTGACATGACGTCTTGAATCCATGGCTAAAAAGTCTCCCTCAGATTTTCCCAATTTCCTGCTCCAGAGTGAGAAATACATCAAAGCCGATGAAGCCCTACATCCTAGAGGTCAAAAAGAATCTCTCGCCAAAGGGAAGGAAAATGGATAGCTCTGAGGTGCTGAAGAAGGCTCAAAAGGATGCTTCCGGGCTGAGGCATCCTCCTCCAGTACCCTAGTTCGAGAAGTTCAGTCTGCTCAATGCGAGCATCTCCACTATCCTCATGGAAGTGTAGGAAGAGGTGATGATTTGAAACCCCCCTTTGTCGAACAACAAGAACAAGAAGAGGGATAGGAGGTTCTACTATCGGTTTCACCAAAACCATGGTCATGAGGCAGATAATTGTCAGGTGCTGAAGGACGAAATTGAGGCCCTTATCTGAAGGGGCTATCTATTTAACTTCCTAGAATGACCAGAGCGCCTCTCCCCCTCCGCATGGACCTAACAAGCATCTAAAGACAGACTTCGAACCCCAGGATGCCGAAAGAATGGCCATCCTCCACTCCATACATGGAAGGACCAATGGGGGTTACTCCAACAATTCCCGCAAGGTGTTTGTTCGGTAAGTGAACTCAGTCAATTATTGTCCTCCTTCCCGAGTCCATGGACTCTTTGTTTCGTTCTTAGATGAAGAAATTGAGGGTGTCTGAACCCCTCACTATGACACCCTAGTAATCAGCCTCGGTTTGGCGAACCATGAGGTTCGACGCATTCTCGTGGATAACGGTAGCTATATCAACACCTTTTTCCTCGCCGCCTTAAAGGGGCTGAAGCTCTCCCGAGAAAGGCTAATGCACTCGGGCGACACCCTCCATGGTTTCTCCATGCTTTGGTCCAGAACGAAGGGATCATCACAATGTGCGTTACTGTGGGAAAATCCCCGGCAACCCGGCCAGGCACATGGACTTTATGTTGGTTGACATCAAAGCGGGTTACAACTGTTGGTGTATGCCCTATAGGCTAGTTGTGTATTGACCTTACTAGTTTACATTGTATCACAACATTTATTTCATATATGAGGTATTTTATTTATTATGTTGTTTGTTGTGATTAAATGAACATAATAAAATCTTTACAATAGTGAGTTCGATACCATGGGACATCAAGTGCATGACTTGATTGTGAGATCCTATTGGTTGAAATCAGAACGCTATTCTTAAATGTCCTAGTAAAGTATTATTATGAATTATGATAGCAATAATACATAGAGACTAGTATGTGCATAGATTGATGACTATATCTCACAGGTCATGGATATGAGATATCAAGTCTTCACATGGGTACATATTAGTCTAATAATGTAATGGACTGACCCACCATAAGAATGTTGCATGAGTCGTTACATGATTGTCATAAGCGGTTCTCACAGTGACCATGGTGTACGTTGTCCTTTGACTTGAAGTCACTACGATTCCCTACATGAGAAGTTTTATGTTTTAATGCCGTCTAACATTGCCTGTAATAAGTTCATTATAAAGCAGACTATTGGACATACTACAAATCATGCGGAGGAATGTGAGTGACATAGATAGAATTTGTCCCTCTTACATAATGGGAGCAATATCTACGGGCTCCTTGATTGAGTGTGATTGCAAAAATGCATGGTCGTGCTCAAATGAGTCGATATGAGATATTGATCTTATTTGTTTTAGTAAGTCTACCTGGATATCAAGAAACCAAAGATTGAACTATACAAGGGTGACACACTCTATGTCTTATGGTCAATTAAGATATCTGGACAAAAGGACTAGACTACATGGTGACATTGGTCACGGATAGGTTATGTCAAAGCACTAGCATTCACGTTACTTGAGTAGCAATGAAGTATTGGTAGATACTGCTCATTGTTTGTAACACTAAAATAAAATTTTAGTATTACTGTCAAAGTAATGGGAACGTATAGAGTCACACACTTAAAATAGATCAAAATTCCTATTCAAATTCATTAGATGAATTTAATTCATATTCCAACTAAGACTTGGGCTCCTAAAATTGGTTGGACAATTAATTAGATTAATTGGGCCAACACAAATCAGAAGGCTCGCACATCACACACACACACACACACACACACACACACACACACACATATATATATATATATATGATATGATATGTATCTGTGTGTATAACTTTGAGGAGAAAACCCTAGCCGTCACAGAAAGTGAGAGAGAGATCGTGAAGAACATCCTCTTCCCGCATCTAGCACCGCGGTGTGAAGGAGAGCCCGATTTGATCCGTTCGTGTGGATACCGTAAAGGCACAGCAACGTTGTAGTGCTCGTGAATGGCAGACTGTGGAGACAACAGGTCCATCGTTGAGGTAAAACTTTTAACATGTTTTATGGTTTTTGCATGGATCCATGGCTGGGTTTTGAATTTTTCTTATTTAATTCCACTACGTATCTACTCTGTGATTGACTTTGAAACCCAACAATAATGCCATTCTCGAGCATCCCATCTAGCATCTCTCCAAGCCGTACCATTTGCCAATCATATGGGGATGAAGTTCCCCCACAAAGGCAGGGGTCGGGGTCATGAAGGGTAAACAGGAGGCTGCCCGAGCATGGTATACCACTACAGTGGGGGGCTTGGTCCTCCCTCTCACGCGGTCGAACTCCCCAGTAACAGGATTTTGATCGGCTCTTAGCCAGTCAATCAACTGGAACAGACTCCATTATCTGAACCAGACGAGGGCAAGTGGTTTAATGTGAGCAAGGCACTGCCTCGCAGACTCAAGGAGGAGGTCATTAGCTGTGTCTGATGAAACCGGGGATCTTTTTGCCTAGACTCCCACAGACATGCCAGGCATCTTGGAAGACCTGATATGCACAAGTTGAATGTCAATCTGGATTCTAAGCTGGTACAGGATAGGCATAAAAAATTCACAGTCGAGAGATAACAGGCAGTAAAGAAAGAAGTCGACAAGCTCATCTCCTCCCGCTTCATTGAGGAGGTCAGCTATCCGGAGTAGCTGGCGAATGTTGTAATTGTGAAAAACATAGTGGCAAATGGAGGATCTGTATCGACTTCACAGGCAACAATAAGGCATGTCCGAAAGACCTTTTCCCCTTCTGAGCATCAATACCCTGATCAATGCGACATTCGAGCATGAACTACTGAGCTTCATGGATGCCTTCTCTGGGTACAACCAAATCTGGATGTTTTCTCTAGATATCCCAAATACATCTTTTATGATCGTTGAAGGGGTCAACTGCTATCGATTCATGCCGTTCTGCCTAACGTTGGAACCACTTATCAGATGTTGATCAACCGGGTCTTCAAGAAACAATTCAGCCAAAATATGGAGGTGTATGTGGACGACATGCTCGTCAAGAGTCTCAGAGGTGGAGGCCGCGTAAAGGACCTCGAGGAAGCCTTCAGAGTCTCAAGGAAGAATAGCATGAGGCTCAACTCGTCTAAGTGCGCCTTCGGCGTGACCTCAGGAAAATTCTTGGGCTTTATGGTCAGCCAACTAGGGATAGAAACGAACACGGAAAAAATTCAAGATTCCTGGACATGGTCCCTCCAAAGAAAGTCAAGGAAGTTCAAAGGTTCATGGGCCAACTTGCAGCAATCAGGGGAGAAATCCCTTCCCATTTTTAAAGCCCCAACAATTGTCTTTCGACCAACTAAAGGAGTATCTCGCCAACCCCCTTCTACTTAGCAAACCTGAAACGGGTGATGTCCCTGATGTGGTTGAATTTGGATTTTTTTATTCTATTTCTTTTAAACTCTTTTCTTGAGAAAAAGTTTAAAATCAATATGGTTTATTAATGGAATATTTTTCTAAGATTATATATATTTATTGAAGATTTAATTTGTGGACAAATTACGTTGTACACTAGTTACTTTAAAAGTAATTTTTTGGAGCTATTTCGTATTAAAATTAAACTAAGTTTGATTAAAAGAGTGAAATATGATGGTTTTAATTTAGATTTATTCTAAAAAGATTTATCATTTGAAAATGAGTTCAAATTTGGAATTTATGTAAATTGTGCAAGATGGCGAATTAAGAGATAATTAAAGGATGAATTTAAAAAAATTAAACGGATGATATTTGCAAGGGTTTTATCAAGTTGAAATGTTATTGAATTGTTGTTATAAAGGGAATAGAAATTATTTATTTGTTTTGAGATTGATGGATTTAAAGAGAATGAACTGTAATGAGTGAGAAATTCTAAGAAAGAGGGAATGGATAACCTGGAAAGTAAATGAATTTTATAGTGTGTGAACTCTAGAGGCTGAGCAAGATCCTAGTTACCGGCAGTTGAGATGTTTGCTTTTGGAAAGTAGCCAGTGTCAGAATATTCCTAATTGGTTTGGTTTTGGAATTTAGCCAGCGTCGGCTATAGTTCCTGGTTGTTTGAGTTAAGTCTGGTAGGGTGAGCTAGATCTAGGACACTATGGTTATCGATGTTTGAACTTAATGACAGGAATTAGTTGGAGATGTGATGACGTAAGGGAAAACTTGAGTATGAGGTCCTTAGCTGGTCTGCGGTGTGGAATAGATCACCGGAATTAGCGGGAACGAAGTGATGCTCATGGAATGTTTTGTGTGTTGAAGCGCCATGCCTTGCGGTGTGAGATTAATCTCCGGAATTATCGGGGCATGGTCTAGATACTAACAGAATGTCTAAATCTTATGTTACTCACAGATGTAAGTTTTTGCATAACGAGGGATTGAACCCTATGATGAGGAGTACGTTAAGGGCTTGCCCTCGGACATATGTAGTATGTGATGCATAGAATCCAAACAAGTGCGCATTAGAGTTTTATTGTAAGTAATAATGTCTGCATTAATCATTAGGTTCATACCATACACTGACGTATTTAGGATAGTCACATTGCACAAATTGTTTCTGCATTTTTGTGATTGTTAAAATATAGGAATCACTGTATTATAGTATTGCATCGATTGTATGCAACTAACGTGCCCGCAGTTTTCAAGTTGCGGGACTTGGATTAGCGAGTGACATGGAGATAAGTTTGAAGCTGATGGATGTTGCAATATTGAAGATACTGGATGTTATAAATTGTATTTCTTTCATGTAAACTTTTGCTGTGTATTATAATTAATAACATTGTAATAAAAAAGTTTTAAATTCCTTGTATTTTCGATCCGGTTTGTGCTACGAATTACCTGTGTTTGGAATTTGTGGGCATTACAGATTAGTATCAAAACAAACTTCAATAAGTAGTACAAAAATATTAAGGGAAACAAAATTAGGGTGGACATTAGAGTGTGTGTGTCAGTTTGGAGTCATGAATGTTATAGTTATTGAACTTGCATTCATGATACTCTTCTTGTATACATTGATGTGATATTGTATGTGAGTATTTTTTCTTTTTTATCGCGAGTGCTATGGTTAGTTTGAACCTAGAATTTATTATACCTTCGACGTAGAATAACTTTTCTTTTTCTTTTATTTTCTTAGTGTACTTTTTTCAGACTACTTTTATCCGTAAACGTTTAATATTTTTTCAAAGAATTCGTTCCTGTTACTATTAATTCACTTCGATATCTATTATTTTATCTACATTCCTTAGTCTTAATTTTGTCCGTATTACTTTTATGCATTTTTACGTTACTCATTTATTTTTGTTTTTACTTTTATGTATTTTTTAGTTTTATTTACTCATTATTAAATTATTATTACGACTATTATTTTCTTTTATTATTATTTCTGTTCTATTTGAAATTTTTTATTTTAGTATATGTAAATTCATTTTATATATATGCTTTGATTTTACGATACTATATTTTTTCATTAATTTAGATTGTCTTATTTATTTCAGTATATTTTAACAAGATTGTAATATTTTACATATATAAATATGATATACTTCTACACATTATAATATCTTCTTTTTATTACTATTTTTGTTTTTGTAGCTTATATTTGATACTATTGTTGTTACTTATTATTTGCTATTTTTGTTAAATTTACTCTTCACTATTAATAACAATTTATTAATTTTATTGTTTATTTTATTATTTTCATACTTTTACTTCTATTTTTATATCACTATTCTCAAACATAACATCATGCTTAACTAAGCATCCAATATCAAAGTACATATGGAAGATTACATCATTCCATTCACCATTTTGGTGCAACCGGATGTCGAGAAGGTAAATATGAAACTAGATATCAATGGAGGCAAACTTGCAACTGGATGTCATGGAGGCAGCAACCGAATGTTTAGAAGGCAACCTACAACCGCATGTCGTGGAGGCAAATCTGTAACCTGATGTCAAGGAGACAAGCCTGGAGCTGGACATCGCTTAGGCGAACCCGCAACACAGGATATTTCCCACTTTTACTATCCCACAATTTTACTTCTATTTTTATATCACTATTTTTATACTATTTTATACTATTTTATAATGTTTTGCAACTTATACTATACTACTTCAACTTTATTATTCATAATACAATTATATTTATAGACATATTTACTCAACTACTTTATCATTTATACTTGTTTCTATATCTATCCTATATGCGTTAGTTTATTTTTCACCATATATTATTACTGCGTACTATTAACTATTTTTGCTATCTTCTTATTATTATTTTGTATATATACTTTATCTTTACATGTATTAGCCTTCTTGTATTTTTATACCACTTCATCTTATTTTATTTTATTACTAACTTACCTTCTATTTGTTTTCTACTCATATAATATAAATTTTATTATTTCTACTTTTGTTTACTATTTACATTTTATTTCTATACAATTAACATCATATATTATTTCAATAATATATTGTTACTTTTACTACTATTTTATTCTGTTTCTCCAATTCTTACAACATTCATATTATAGTATTTTTGTTTGGTCATATGGTTTTTTTTGCGCTCATTTACGTATCAAATATTATATATGGATTTTCTTATTATAGTTGACAATTTACAGATATATACTAATTACTAATCTATATATTTAACTTTAAATCCCATATATAGTTATTAAATAACATTTACAAATGATATTATTATAATATTTTTTTATGTACATCATTAATTTACACTTATCTTATATTGTTTATACTTTTTAACTAAATTTAACGCTCATATACTTTTCAGATTCTTACCCAACAAACATATCTTAAAATGCTACTTTCTTTTCTATCTTAATATATAATCCTAGTTTAGTTTACGATTTTAACCATTCTACATTTTATGTTTCCCTTTATTTAACTTCTCTTTCCTTTAATATTGTTTTTCTATTTTTTTCAAATTCTTATTCTCTATTGCTAACTACTTTTCAATTATAGTGCTCTTTCAAATTATTTACCAACTTACTTTACATGTCGATATTTTTTTTATTTTTTTTGCATTTTGTTTTTACTATTTGTTTCTTTACCATAATAATGGTCTTCTTATCATAGTTAATTTTTAAGCAATCTCATATTTATTTATGCTCTTAGTCTATTTATTTTCAAATTTTTCTGCTACATTGCAATTTATCTATAGTATTTCCATTCTTCTATTCTTTCTAGTCTTTTATTCTCCGTTGCCTAAATTATTTTACATTTTTACTATACTCTATTAAGCTAAGCTTTCTGTTTTTATTTTTATACTTTATACGTTTACTTCATATTTTAACAACGTTAATTTCACTTTATTTCTAACTATCTTTCTTCTTAACTCTTTTACTACTTTAGTCAAGAATCCCTAGTTTTTTATTAATTTTTTTTCTTATTTTTGTGTCTTTATTACTTTCTCACTATGATCTTTATTTTCTATTCATGTATATTTTTCATTCTACTTCTTATTACTTTCATTAATTTTGCTTACTAAGCTTATTAATAATTTATTAATGCATCTATTTTACTATGCTGCTCTTTATCCTTTCCAATTTACTTTGTTTGTGTTTTTTTTATCAATTTCTTTCACAATCGATTATTTAACTTATATTTTACTATATTGTCTAATACTTAACCTATTATTATTTTGTATAAAAAGAACTTTCAATCTACATTATCTTTCGCTATCAAATTTCTTTTGTTCTACTAAATTTTCTAGTTTGTTTAATACTTCCGTGTTTTGGTCCTTATTAATCTTTGTTGTTTTCTACGCTTATTACCTTCGTATAATTTACTTGACATTCATTTCCTTTATTCTATATCTACCTTATTTTAAGTCTATATTGTTTTTTTTACATTATGCATTCTTATAATATATTTATTTTTCAAATTTTTATAATGTGTGTTCAAGATACAATTTCTACCCAAGTAAGTTCTGAAGACAAAACTATTCTAAGGGGGGAAGAGTGTAACACCCCGCAAAATTGAGTTCTGACAATTTTGAACCATGTGTGTTACTCACATGTATTTTGTATCGTTACGTGTAAAATCCGTAACATTAGTAATATAAATTTTTTTACGTATGTTGTATTTCGATCGTTTGTAAACATTTCTTCGTTGCTCAAATCCATTTTTGTATTTGAATATTTATTGATACGTGTGATGCACGTGTTTACAGTGAATGTGTTGATTGTATTCTTTGTCAAAATAAAAATAATGAAGTGTGTATGTTTATTTTCATTTTTTCCTAAAATTTTTATTATGATTAATTTAAACTAGTTTTATTAAATCCGTATTAAATTAAATAACATATGTAACTGAAGAAATTAGAACTCTTAATACTTTGTATGTAGTTTATGTGTACACACAAACACATAGCTAGCCCGTGTCCACACAAACCCATTCAAAACCCGTGCATGCTCCCCCACAATGGCCGGCCAAGTCTAGAGGAGGGAAAAGGAAAATTTAAATTATGTTAAGGGAGTAATGGGTGGTTACGTTTGAATCATTGGTACTTAATATATTTTGTATTTAAAAAGCTCTTCTTCATTTCCACCTCCCTCATTCATTTAAAAAAAAAAATGATAAGCAAGATATCCCGGCCATTTCTTTTGAGGGGCGAGAATTGCATTTTTGGAATGCTTTTGGAAGGGGATGAGCTTGGAAGGTTGCTTGGAAAATCATTTGCAAGAATTTTTCAATCAAATAAGTTGGTGTTTCTACTATTTTCTAATGCTTTGTAGATTATCCGTGCTTAGATGTAAATATATAGATGATGATTAAATTCCTATATGAAATATATGCGTAGGAATATTCTTAAGTTTGTGTCTAAACTAATATAGGAGAAAAGTTTATCTTTAATAACATGTATCATCGTAATTAGATTGTATGCTTGTGAAATGTGATAAATGATCCTCTAATTTTGTTCTAAGAACATTATCCATGTGATTATATTTGTTTCAATGAAATTAACTCTCGAATGTGACAAATTCAGGCATGCAATTGTCTGTTAAACTTTCATATTAATTCTAAGTAGGTTGAGATAAACATAAATTTGTTGAGATACAATAAATTAAATAAGTTCTTCTGTGAAAATTCATTAGAAATCGTAGTATAGTGTGTAGAAAGTGTGAGAATGATTATTATATTGAAGTATGGCTAAATTATTATCATCAATGTGAAACAGAGAATTTTTGGCTCAAAAATATATTTTGTGCGATTGTAGACAGCAAGTCCACTTAGACATACTGGTTGTTGGTTGCAGTTTAGTGCACTGTGCATGTGCGAATGGTCTCTGGCTGGTTGCGGGTTCGAGTCCCTGGAGGGCTCTTTTTAAAAACATTATTTATTTACCAAATATTAGACATAAATATATAATGGGTGGACTTCTTGGTGATTGGGTGCGGTTTAGAGCGGGGGCGCGCTTGCTAGTTTGATCTCTGATGTGGTCGGATTTGGATTTTTTTTAATTATTCTATTTCATTTAAAGTATTTTCTTTAGAAAATGTTTAAAATCAATATGGGATATTAATGGAATATTTTGGTAAGATTATATATATTAATTCAAGATTTAATTTGTGGAAAAATTACGTTGTACAGTAGTTACTTTAAAAAGTAATTTTTTGAAATATTTCTTTTTAAAATTAATCTATGTTTGATTAAAAGAGTGAAATATGATGGTTTTAATCTAGATTTATTCTAAAATTTTATATTGTATGAAAATGAGTTAAAATTTGAAATTTATGTAAATTGTGCTAGATGACGAATTAAGAGATAATTAAATGATGAATTTGGAAAATTAGACGTATGATATTTCCAAGGCTTTTATCAAGTTGAAATATTATTGAATTGTTGTTATAAAGTGAATAGAAATTATTTATTTCTTTTGAGATTGATGAATTTAAAGAGAATGAATAAAAAAAGAGCATGAATTGTAATGAATGAGAAATTCTAAGAAAGAGGTTATGGATAACCTGAAATTAAATAAAATTTACAGTGTGTGAGATCTAGAAGCTGAGAAGGACCCTAGTTACCGAAAATTGAGATGTTTGATTTTGGAAAGTAGCCAGTGTCGGCTAGTGTTCCTGATTGGTTTGGTTTTGGAATTTAGCTAGCGTCGGCTAGACTTCCTGGTTGTTTCAGTTAAGTCCAGTAGGGTGAGCTAACTCTAGGAAGCTATGGTTATCTATGTTTGAACTTAAATACATACACTAGTTGGAGATGTGATGAAGCAAGGGAAAACAAAAGTATGAGGGCCTCAGTTGGTCTGCGGTGTGAGATGGTCCCCAGAATTATCGAGATGCGAATGGAAGTGTCTCCTACTCATCTGCGATGTGAGATTGATCTCTAGAATTATCGGGATCGAGGTTACACTCAAGGGATGTTTTGTGTGTGTTGAGGCGTCATGGCTTGCGGTGTGAGATTAATCTCTGGAATTATCTGGATCTGAATGGAAGTGTCTCCTACTCATCTGCTGTGTGGGATTGTAAGTAATAATGTATTGTAGAATCCGAACAAGTGTGCATTAGAGTTGCATTGTAAGTAATAATGTATGCATTAATCATTAGGTTCACATCATAAAATGACATATTTAGGACAGTCATATTTCATAGTTTGTTTCTGCATTCATGTTTGTGATTGTTAAAATAGAGGAATCGTTGTATTATAGAATTGCATCAGTTGTATGCAACTAACGTGCCTGCAGTTTTCAAGTTGCAGGGCTCGGATTAGCGAGCGACGCTGAGTTGAGTTTGATGCTGATGAATGTTGCAATATTGAAGATATTGGATGTTATAAATTGTATTTCTTTCATGTAAACTTCCACCGTGTATTGTAATTAATAACATTGTAATAAAAAAGTTTTAAATTTCTTGTATTTTTGTATGAAATTGAAGTAAAGATCCTGGTTGTGCTACGAATTACTTGTCTATGGAAATCGGGGCATTATAGTCCTCTACCCATACTTAGCGGCATACGAGTATGCCTTTTGTGCAGTCCTGGTCCGGGAAGACGATGGAGATGCAAAAGCCCATTTATTATGTATGAAAAGTGCTCCACCATGCCGAGCTCTGTTATGCTAAAATGGAGAAGGTAACATATGCACTGGTCATGGCTGCACGGAAGCTTTGCCCCTACTTCCACGGCAATTCCATCCAAGTCCTCACGGACTAGCCTGTAGCACCTCGATTTTTTTAAATACTGAAAATATCCGTTTTTATAATCTTTGGAGTGGTGAGAATTATATTAGGTGTATTTTATTTTATTTTATTTTTAAATATTGATATTGGTGTTGATATTTGTGTTGAATTAGTATTATTGATATATTAGAGTTATGAGTTGGGATTTTATGTGAAGAAATATTGTTTATTTTTATTTTATAATTTTGGAGGATTATTATGAGACAATTCTATGTATTTTGTATTGTTAGTATTTTTAAAGTATAGAGTTGGGGTTTATTTAAAATATTTCAGAGATTGGGGGTTTATATGTAAATATTCCCTTTAAAAATCTTTATATTTATATTTATTTTTTATTTAATTCCAAACCTCCCCCCCCCCCTCTCTTTCCTCCATCTTCTTCTTCTCCTGGTTTTCAGTTTTGCCCCGACCGAAACCTAATCCATTTCTCGTCAATTTCCTAGGAGAAATCCCAATGGTATTCTTCATAAAATTTCGATCAAGTTAAGGGGCAAGCTAATTGAAGGGTTCTCTTCCTCATTGTGGCTTCAATTTGGAGAAAAGCAACGGGAATGTTGACCCTATTTTATTTTATTCGTATAGAATTAAGTGATTTTAATTTCTATTGAATAGAAATATTGTAGTAGGAAATTAGGAGGTGTTGGGTATTATAGTGGCAAGAAATTAGCAAATTATTGGAGATTTGCAAGTAACTTATAAATTAGGGTTTTGAGTTTATAAAAGGGAAGTAAATAAATGAGAATTATCACTTTCAAGGTAGTAGAAATTTTAGTTGAACCATTAGAATAATTTGGGGGTGATTTTAGAAATTGTATGGGAAAAAAAATCTCGCAGTAATTTGAATATTACGTGCATCGCATGTGTGCATCCCAGGCGTTCAATAAAATGCCTGAGTGATATTAAGATTAGTGTTATTAGTTCCTGTGACTGGTTTGGATGTCTTGAGCCCTAATTGCTTTGAAATTTGATAATAGGATATGTTAGCGACATCGGATGCGGGATGGAGTTCGCGGGATATTATGTGAGTATGATATGTTAGCGACATCAGATGCGGGATGGAGTTCGCGGGATATTATGTGAGTATAATTTCTTATATTTTATGTATATGTTGTGTTATGTAAAAATTTTATATTATGACTTGCTTTGTGTGATACAATAAGTGTACCGTACATATATATATATATATATATATATATATACATATATATAAACACACACACACACACACACACAGAGAGAGAGAGAGAGAGAGAGAGAGAGAGAGAGAGAGAGAGAGAGAGAGAGAGTTCGCGGGATATTATGTGAGTATAATTTATTATATTTTATGTATATGTTGTGTTATGTAAAAATTTTATATTATGACTTGCTTTGTGTGATACGTTAAGTGTACCGTATATATATGTATATATATATATATATATATATATATATATATTGTAACCCCTATTTTTCGTTTTTCGTATTTTTGATGTATTTTTCTTCCTTCTTGAATATTTGTACTCTCTTGTATTTTTCTGGACCGTATATTGGAGTTGTTTTCAATATATATTTATTTTTGGCTCAATCTTGATCTTTTGTGATTTATTTTCGGTTCCTTGATTTGTTCTTGATCATTGTTGTTGTTTTCGCTCTTCATTTGTGTCTTGCTCTCTTTATTTGTATCTTTTGGTGCTCATGGTGATTTGGTTGCTCATCCTATTTCCAATCCTATTATTTGATCCCTAATTGATTACCAATGCCAAATTAAATCACAATCCTATTTGAAATCCTATACACATTGATCCTAATCAAATCCTACTAGACTAATCCTACTACTATGCCTAATCTACCCACAACCCATTAACCCAATACCCATCTTATACTGAACCATAAACTCAAACCCTATATAAACTCATCTCATTAAAACCTTAACCCTACTTCAATACCCCGGCCTCTGCACACCCCGACACCCCCCGACCTGCCCTCTTACCGCCTGCACCCCAATCCCAACACCAACCATCAGTGCCGACCACCCCTATCCATTGCCGACTCCACCCTAGCCGACCTCCATTACACCCGAGCACCAACATCCATCACCTACCTCTCTCCGTCCTTCCGTCGTCAACCAGCAACGGCAACCGGAGTGCCAGCGACCAGCCGACGCCTCGACCCCCATTGCTCTCTCTCTCTCTTTCTTGTTTTGCGAGTTTGCGCGTGTTGGACTTTTGCACGTGTGAGTTATTCGTTGATTCGTGAATTTTTGTTCGTGGGATTGTTCATTGTCGGGATCCATTCCCGTTATTCTTGGTGTTCGTTTCGTGTTCGGTTAAGGCAAGTAACTTGCACTCAAATTCCTTTGTATGATACAAGTTAAAAAATACCGCTTATAGTGTAGTTGGGTTCTAGAGACAACTCGTGTGTGTGTTATTTTTGATGGGGTTTGTCTCTATTGTGCTATTTGACCATAGTTGCCTCACGACACAAAAATCGACATGAAAACAATTAGGTTTGACCGTTCTTGATCTATTCATATATGTGAGATAATTAGGTCAAAATTATGTGTTTGATGAGATCCATGTGATATGATGGTTGTGAATATGTTATATACTCTATTTCATGATGTTTGGACACTTAGTAGACTCCATAACATGTTTGATTGTGATTGGAACGAGTTTCGTGTGGTTTATGTTGGTTTTGTTTTCAAGAGAAAATCTGTATTTGTCGATGATCAGTTTTGATTTGTATTTTAGACCCTATTAAGTTCAGAATTCTTAATTTTTTTATTAGACATGAATTGTAGAGAAATCTGTCTTCTTTCCAAACCCTCTGACCTTGATCGATTTCGTTTTCATATGAGTGAGTTATGGCTATTTTACTACATAGGTGTATTCTATTTCTAGATTTTGTTTCTTGATGATTTTGATGATTAAACTATTTTGATACTTGTCCTAATTATGTTATTTTAATCTAAAACTTTGTACAGTATTTCTATATCTATTTAGGGAATTACCTAGAATTTTGGTCGATTTTACTGATAAGTTTTATATGCCATTTCATGCTTGTTTATGAAAGCTATACTTGTTGTATTTTGCTCGCTGTTTAGTAAAGAATCGTATTTTCACACTATTTTCTTTTACTTTATGGAAAATCTTTGTGAAATATGAAAGTTATCTTATTTTGTCTATTTTCATCTCCCTTTGACGGATTTGGATTTCGTTTCCCGGTTTCCGAGATATCATAGTTTTCGTACAGCAGTGTTGGAAATTCTAGATTTGCCAAACTATCGTTTCTTGATGTTTTTTTACTTTTTTTGACTGAACTAATTTTACTGGAATATTATAAAACTTTATATTCTGATACTAGACATATAGAGGATTACCCCAGATTTTTCCTGGATTTAATTGAGAAGTTTTAATGCTGTTATCCTATCAATGAATACGAATTACAGATTTCTGGCTGAACGTATTTTATGGATTCAAATCAGTTTTGTGTTATGATTTTGTGAAATACTATATAGATTATATATAATCGCTGGGTTCATGTGGAAGTTTATTTTCCAAATTCTTCGACGGATTCAGATTTGGATTTCTGTAGTAATGGGAATCACTGTTTTAGTACTGTACTATCATGCTGTCCTGAATATAGACATACATAGTTTTACTCGTCTATGTGACCATATATCATCTATGCATGTTTATTTATTTTCCTGAACCTAATACTGATTATACTATGTCAGTTTGACACTATTTCATGAACTATCAAGTCTGTTGATAACCATAATAAAAGTGATCAAGCCGGGGTTTCTTAAAGGAAGATCTAGTAGTGGAAAATATGGAAACGTGTACTTGGAAGGGAACTAATGTTCCATACTATTACTGTAACTATTACTATTACTTTTAGTGCTACTGTTACTGTTATTTTTACTGCTACTGCTACTGTTACTAATACCTGAGTACACTGTCCCATTATGGTCCACTATAAAATATAAAAGCGAAACTGTTTATTGTAGCAACCATGTGTTATATTTTTGGGCGCATGAAGTGCTACCTAGCTAGTAATACACACAAGACTGTAAGAACATAACACTGATACTATTAGACTGATACTGTTGGACTGATACTGTTATACTGTTACACTGATATACTGAGCTTACTGTTACTAAACACTGTTAGTTGCCATATGACACTATACTTGACACATTCATTTGTACTGTTAGTATACCATGCTAGATGACTTTGTTTCACTGATTCATGTTAGTCATTACTGTTGATGTATTATTCCATGCTATTTGTTTACCTTTCCCCATGTACTTGTATCCTACATTATAAGTGGCCCGTAACTTGCATTGACGGGTACTTGTTTTCTCTTTCCTTCTCCTACAATTATTAATTGCAGATCAGGATGGTCAGCTGCCCGACGGCATTGGCGAAATGAGATATTAGTGCTGGAATCTTGCTTATTAGTGTTACTATTATTGTTGCTTTGAATAATGTATTTTGAGTACTTGGATGATTACTTTGTATTTTGGGCGTTGTGACCTAGGATTTTGTCTTATCCAGATCTGATTTATTTGAGGTTAATACATTATATTTCAAGTAAATACTATTGGTTTATTAATTCAATTATGCATGTGTGGTTAACTCTTTTGCTTCTGACTCTGATTATATTGTGAGATGTTATAAAGATTCCTGAACAGCTTATGGATGATGCAAATCATTCGTTGGGTTGAGTCGCATATTCGTATTCCGTATTCTTTTTGGAAAGTGGGGCGTGACATATATACAGTGAATTATTGGATGTAAGGAATTTATATATATATGTTTATGCGGTTGTGTTGAAATTTATATATATGTGTGTGTTAGGGAGATGTATATATATACAAATATATTGACAACATTATATTTCTAAAGTTGTGTATTTTATTTCATAAAGAGGATATAAGAAGATATCATGGGATATATATATATATATATATATATATATATATATATATATATATATATATATATATGCAATGACAATACTATACGGTTAAAGTTATGCTTATACATATGTGATATAAATATAGTTTTTATACCCTTGTGGTGAGAGTTGTGTATTTTATACATGAACTTAAATGTGTGTATATGTATGGAGTTGTGCAATCATCTGTATGATGTGGATGGCGTATATGTACTTATAAAATTACTGGAGTTATATATATATTTATGCTATAAGGAGAAATTATATTATAAGAGAGAAATTTTGTTATAAAGGAGAAATTCATGTTTTAAATGGGAAATTTTATAGTAAGGAGAAATTATAATGGACATATAATTATATATGAAAGTATAAGGGTGATATATATATATATATATATATATATATATATATATATATATATATATATATATATATATATACGGAGATATAAGGAAAATTTAATGGTGAAATGATATGCATGTGTGGTTGACTATTTTTGCTTTCGACTCTAATTATATTGTGAGATGTTGTAAAGATTCCTGAACAGCTTATGGATGATGCAAATTATTCGCTGGGTTGAGTCGCGTATCCGTATTTCGTATTCTTTTTGGGAAGCGGGGCATGACAAGGCTTTTAGTGGTATCAAAGCCCAGGTTTGGCTAATGTATTAGTTTCCTAATATATTAGACAAGCTTGGCTCAAACTGGGATCGGCTTAATATTTCACCAACCATGCATACATAAATAAATTATTATCAACTTTGATTCTGGATGCTAACTGTTTGATTTTTTTGCAGCTATGGCTCGTGGGAATTCTTCTTAGCCTGATCCGGTTGAGGCTGTCACTGCTGTGCTTGAGCGGCTGATCAATCAGCAGCAAAACCACAGCGATCTAGTGATGGATGCTTTTGAAGCTGCCCGGGTTCTGCCTTCCGTTGTGCCTGTGCAGGCAAATCTTTTGCCTCATCCAAGAACAGTTACGGATTTTATGAGGCTGCATTCCGACCATTTTTTCGGCACTGAGATGCCTTTGGAGGCTGAACAGTGGTTGATCCGGACCGAGCGCTTGCTCTTGGCAGCACGTGTTGCCGAGGCTGATAGGGTGGACGTGGTTTCCATCTAGCTGGTGGATTTGGCTCATATTTGGTTGATGGCCGAGCCCGAGCGACTTGAGAGGCCTTTTGGTTGGACTAGTTTCACTAGGAGATTCTTGGAGAAGTTCTTCCCCAGTAGTACTCGAGTTGAGATGGAACAACAATTCCTATACCTAAAACAGGTTAAGTCATTATTCTATTTTGGAATTTTGTTACATAATTGTTCAAACAATGTTGTAACATAGACTTCTTGAAACAGGGTTCCAGGTCAGTGGATGAGTACGCAGCTGAGTTTACTAGACTTAGCTGCTTCACTGCCATTCTTGTGGCTACAGAAGAGGATAAGGCTCGTAGATTCACAAATGGGCTTGAGCAGGATATCAAAAGGCATCTTGTCTGTCTCAGTTTGCATACTTGTGCTGAAGCTCTTAAAGCAACTCGAGCTCAGGAGTAGGCTCGTGGTGGTTTGGTTCCTTCTCCGCGGACTGTTCCACATCCTGCTACTAAGCCTTCCGGTGATCCTGTTTGGAGGCCTATCCCAACCCATCCGGTCAGGGCAGCTTCGTATCCTTATGCTGGTTTCCAGAAGGGTGGTTTTTGCGACTTCTGTCAGATGTCTGGGCATGAGCGTCAGAATTGTTGGCGCGTTAACCGCCAGTGCTCTATGTGTGGCACCGCTGATCATTAAGTATGTGATTGTTTGCAGCAGCAGCAGGTAGTTCTTCCAGCCAGGGGTCCTTTTTAGCAAGTAGGCCCATTTCGTGGTCCAGTTAGGCCTCCGCTTTCTCCACAACGTCAGATTGTCGATCAGAGGACCGATGTTCCAAGGAGAGGTCAGGCTTTCAACTTAACTACTGCAGATGCTGAAACAGCTGAAGGAGTTGTGGAAGGTATCTTTTTTGCTTTTTGTTTTGTTGTTGTTGTTTTGCTTTCTCTTTGTTTCTTTCTTTTGGTCTTGTTTTGCTTTCTTTCCGTTATCTTTCTGCATTGTTGTTTCCCTTACCCTTGATTGTCTGTTTTTTCTTTCTCCTTGTCTTTTGCTCCCTTAGGTGTCGTCCTTGTTTACTTTTTTCCTGCTCGTGTTCTCTTTGATTATGGGGCAACCCATTCCTTTGTCTCCTCACGATTTGTCGCTTGCCATCAGTTGGAGTGTAGCAACATGTCTGAGGCTTGGAACATTTTGACAGGTGGTGGTGTTGTCATTTGTTCCCGTGAGTGCAGGCAATGTTCCGTTGTTATTGGGGACGTAGATTTCAAAGCCAACTTGATTATCATTGGGAATTCAGGATTCGACGTTATTCTGGGTATGGATTGGTTGGGTGAAGCCCATGCCATTATTGATTACCATGTCAAGAAAGGTTTTTTTCAGAATTCCAGATCGGGCAGAATTTGAGTTCCATGTCGGGCAGTCTTTCCTTGGCCGAGCAAAGACTGCAGTTGTATTGGTGGATGGTGCGATGGCATTGCACTCAGGCTGTGAGGCTGCACCTCTAGTAGTTCGGGATTTCGTGGATGTTTTTGCAGATGAGTTGCCTGGCTTACTCCCTAATAGGGAAGTGAATTTCGGTATTGATGTTCAGCCTGGAGTGACACTGATATTGAAGAGTCCCTACAGGATGGACCAGTTGAGCTAGCAGAGCTTAAGGTGCAGATTTAGAAGTTGCTTGATTTAGGTTTCATCAAGCCTAGTATTTCGCCTTGGAGTGCTCCGGTCCTTTTTGTCAACAAGAAGGATGGTAGTCGTCGACTGTGTGTAGATTATCAAGAACTAAACAGTGTTACTGTGAAGAACCGGTATCCTTTGCCTGGGATCAATGATTTGTTCGACCAGTTAAGTGGGGCTACTGTTTTCTCGAAGTTGGATCTTTGTTCTGGGTAACACCAAGTCAAGGTGAAGGCTGTTGATATACAGGAGACTACATTCAGGACTAGATACGGGCACTATGTGTATCTTGTGATGCCGTTCGGGGTCACTGATGCGCCAATTGTATTCATGAGTCTTATGAACCGGGTGTTCTGTCAGTTCTTGGAAAGATTTGTGGTAGTCTTCATTGATGATATTCTGGTATATTCTCGGATTCGAGAAGATCATGTTGAGCATCTTAAAGTGGTTCTGCAGACTTTGAGAGAGAATCAGCTCTATGAAAATCCCAGCAAGTGCGAGTTTTGGCTCGATAAGGTTTCTTTCTTCGGGCACATTATTTCTGGCGATGGTCTTTGTGTGGATCCAACCAAGGTTGAAGCTGTGAAGGATTGGCCTATTCCTAAGTCAGTTTCCGAAGTTCGGAGTTTTCTTGGTCTTGCGGCTATTATCGGAAATTCGTTTAAGATTTTTCGAAGATTGCAGGGCCGTTAACTAAACTGACAGGAAAGGATCAGAAGTTTTGTTGGTCTGGTGAGTGCAATGAGGCTTTTGTTGAGTTCAAGAATAGATTGAAGTCAGTGCCTGTGCTGACTATTCCAGATGGTTCATGCTGATTTGTAATTCACTGTGATGCTTCTGGTAAGGGTCTTGGAGCAGTTCTTATGCAGAAGGGTTGTGTCGTTGCGTATGCATCGAGGTAGATGAGGCTGCATGAAAAGAACTATCCTACTAATGACTTGGAGTTAGCGGCAGTGATCTATGCTTTGAAGCTGTGGATACATTATTTACTTGGAGACCACATGGAGATCTTTACAGACCACAAAAGTCTCAAGTACGTTTTCACCCAGAAGGAATTAAACATGAGGCAAAGGCATTGGTTGGAGCTTATGGCCAAAAATGACATCAGTTTGCAATACCATCCTGGTAAAGTAAACTTGGTGCCAGATGCTTTGAGCAGGAGACCAGCAGTTATGTATCTTACTCAGGAGAGTGATCTCATTGAGCAGATGAGGAGGTTGGATTTGGAGGTTTTGTTGCCGAGTTCTGGTTGGAGTTATCTTGTGCTCCAGCTTCAGTTTTCTCTTGTTGATCAGATCAAGGAGGCTCAGGCTGGTGATGCACAGTTGCAGGGTTTTCGAGCTGAGGTTGAGTCTGGGTCCAGAATGGACATGGTTATTCATGCCGATGGTTCGCTTCGTTTTGGTTCCCTTTTATGTGTCCCTAGGGGTGAAGTTCTTCAGAGGTTGGTAGAGGAAGCTCATCAGTTCTCGTATTCTATCCATCCTGGCGGTACTAAGATGTATCCAAATTTAAAGCTTCATTTCTGGTAGCATGGTATGAAAAGGGCTGTAGCTCGATTTGTTGGTCAGTGTTTGATTTGTCAGCAGGTTAAGGTAGAGCATCAGAGAACCACTTGACTTCTTCAAGCACTTCCTATTCCAGAGTGGAAGTGGGAGCATATCACCATGGATTTTCTGACCGCTTTGCCGAGGAGTCCTAAGGGTCACATTGCTGTTTGGGTGATTATCGACCATTTGACGAAGAGTGCTCACTTCATTCATTTTCGCGTCCGTCAGTCTACTGAGAGCCTAGAGGAGAAGTATATGCAAGAGATTGTCAGGCTTCATGGGGTTCCAGTCAGTATTGTATCCGACATGGATACGAGATTTAGATCTTAGTTTTGGGAGAGTCTTCAGGCTAGTTTGGGGAGTAAGTTGAAGTACAGTACAACTTTTCTTCCCTAGACTGATGGACAGTCAGAGCGGACTATCCAGATTCTTGAGGACATGTTGTGATCCTATATGTTACAGTTCGGTAGATCCTGGGTGGACCATTTGCATCTCGTAGAGTTCTCGTACAATAATAGCTTTCAGCCAAGTCGTAAGTTGCACTGTTCGAGGCACTTTATGGACGTAAATGCAGATCACCAGTGTGCTGGGATGACATTGGTGAGAGGCAATTGTTGGGTCGGAAATTGATCACCAGAAAAGTTGATACTGTGACTCAGATCAGAAAGCATCTTCAGGCAGCTTAGGATAGGCAGAGGCGGTGGGCTGATATCCATAAAGTGGGCTAATACAAAAATTGAGAAGACAGATTTCACAACCATCATATCAGGATAGACGAGGCACGACGAGCGAGCCCAGTTTTAGGAGATTAGAAATCGATCAAGGTTAGAGGCAGAGCCCACAGACGTCATCACACGCTGGTTCTACCTTTCCCCTCGGTTCATTATTTCGGGTTGTTATCACCATACATCGTTAAAGAATCGAAGTATTCGCAGATATTTTTATTATTAAGAAATAAGAAGTACTCTTTGAAGTTACATTCGCAAGGTTACATGCGGACTACACGTTCAAGACACAAGGCACTGACCCCCAGGGTCTCCTCCGTAAACCTCAGCCCCGTGCTTACTACTTCAGTCCCGGAGGAACAGGTACCAAACCCGGGAGAATCAAGACCCATTCGAACATTAGCGAGACTAGAAGATCTGGCCACTCCACATTGGGCGTCACCAAGCACCCTCATTCCATAATGGATCCCCGGTAAGGATCAGGCCTTGAGAACAGACTGCAAAAAGTGGATGTCAGGCTAGCCTCTCAAAGTTTAACCCTAAGCTGATATATTTCCATGCCCCTCTCCAAAGCATTCGCTTAAGAACAAAATACGAGGAATGCCCTCCGACCGAGCTAGAGGGAGTATCCTCCTTGGTTCGGATGAAAGGCAAAGCTGATATCGAGGACAGACGCCTTCAGGTAAGCTAACTCCTGCACCACCTCTTATGACAGTTGAATGTGGTAGCCGAATGCCCCTTCTCGATCAATTGCTTCCTTCCGAAGATGAACGATGGTGTCCTCAGCCTGACACAACTGACCTCAGAGGATTCGGGTCTCTTCATGATATCCACTTTCCCGAGGCTCATACCTCATGATATAATCAACAAAACAGTTTGTCTTAAGACTCGTACAAAGGTGCGAAGCATGAAAGATGTCAAAAATAGAATGAATTCTCATTAAACAAAAAAGGGTACACGGGGGCAGTGGCCAATCCACGTTCAGCATCAATACACCATTGAAGAATTATGATAACATTCTATTTAAGTGAAGGGGACACCTCCCGCAAAGAATATTGAGGAACCTCGGTCTCGATCTCCTAATGCTCGGCAACTCCTCGACACCTGAAAGTAGCTCTGCTGGAGTAAGAGGGGTACTATCAATCTCCAGTTCAAAGGAAAGAACATCGAGATCAAGGTTAGGGTACCTCTCCCTGACGTGCTCTAGGGCTCGATCATAGCCTCGTCTTGCCCAGAGATGATCATGTCCATGGTGTTGTCAAGCTCTGCCTTCAGCTTCGTCTGCTCCGCCTCCCAAGCTTCTTTCTTCGTTATCAGAATGTCCTGGTCTAAGGCCACAAGCGTAAGCTCCTCCTCTAACTACTTTCCCTTCTTCTCAAGGGCGTCAGTGCAAAGCATCTCCTCTTACCACTCCTTCTCAAGCCGGTGCATCTTTCGGATGACACACTTAAGCTCATGCTCATACTCCATCTTCATTGCCACCCCTTGGTGTAACGTCCCAAAGAAATTTGAGAATAAAATGCATTTTTTTATTTTTACACGTGCAACGCACGTGCAATTTTATTTCGTTTTTGTTCTAAAAACATTTCCTAAGTTATGCACAAATTTTCCCTTTTTTATTTTGTCTCATTTTATTATTTATTCTTGATTAAATTCCACTTGCCTAAAAGATTAAATTAAGCCCATTAAAAAAATCTAAATAATAAAAGCCCACAACTAAAATCCTATGTTTATTTTTAGTACACATTTCCTACACTTGTCTTGTAACAAGAACCTAGGGTATAACTAAGAACAATTAATTAATTGAATGAGAAAGAGTGTACTCATGGGGTGCACGTGCACGTGTGTGCACCCCTAGGAGGTGGCCAGCCATTAGTAGAGAAAGAGGGAGAGTGGAGAGAGAGTCGTGTGTGAGTGGGTGGTTGTGTGAGTAGTGGGATCATTCTCCACCACACAAAGTCCTATAAATACATACACTTATTCTTGAACATTTGCACTATAATTTATCAAATAAAAAGAGAGAAAAAGAAAGAGAGCAAGAGAAAGGCCGGATTTTTTATCCTTGGAGCCTAGGAGTTCGATTGTGCATTCTTGGACGAGAAGGCTAGTTGGTGTGGAGCTTTAGGACAATTTTCTAGGAGCTTTTCTAAATTTTTGCTTCATAAGAGTTGGGTGCCTCTTCTTATTTTCTAGATAGTATAGAAATTATGCCTAGGTATTTTCTGGTTGATTTTGGTTAGTTTAATGAATCTTACTAGTAAAATTTGATGCATGTTATGGTGACAAAGATTACTAGTTGTAGAAAACCATAGAATGCATTGTATGTTAATATGGGTATATAAATCAGTTGGTAGTTTAGAATGGAGAAAATTTAATTAAAAGCATGTATAGAATTGTTAGACACAAATGAACAACTTGATTGTTGTATGAAATGATGTGACTTTTACGAGTTTGGATAAAATATGTGTTTGAAATGTGAAATAATAGAAATGAAACATTAGAAACAATTTTCGGGAAGAAATAGTTATAGTAGAACAAAAGAAAGGATGCATTAAGTTAGTAGAAAAATTAACTAGTTGCATTTTGTATTATAATTCTTATAAGAGAAAGAAAATGATTAATTTGGAAAAATTGAAGTTAAATCTTCATTAATGTGAATAAAATCAGTAAGGTGCTAATATTTGGAGGACTACAGATACAAATTAATTGTATTAATTTGAATGAAAGAGATAGTTGCTAATCAAATTCTATGTTTATGTGTTTCAAAAAAAAGAACACAAACATAAAGTGCGGATAAATCATGTCAATTATGCTTAAATCAGTAAATATACATTTCTGGAGATTTGTAGATATACCTTATAAACTATTATTTTGGGGGAAACAAATAAATTTGTAAAATGAATGAGAAACTACAAATTAAAGAAAAACAGAGAGTTGGGATAAAAACAATTTAACCTATTAATAATCAGTTGGGCAATTTGCCTTGGTGGCTAGCGCATGCATCGATGCACGTGGCACCACCACGTGGTGCTCGAGTGGAATCTAGGATCTCGGGTTCGATTAAGTCTATGGACAAAAGGGTATTTTAATGCTTTTTTTTGACTTTTTTTTGTGTTTTTGAGTTTTATAAATGCGGGAAAAATTATATAAATATTTTTAAATATTATTTGAACAATTAAAAATAATTCCTCACTATTTTTGGGATATATGTTTGGGAGTTTCTTAAAAGAATGACATTCATGTTAAAGAGTTGTACAAGGATATTAAAAATGAGGGAAATTAGTAATTAATTGTAAGTAAAGTGTGTGCATTTAAAAAAGTGATGTTTTAATTAAAGAAATTTAATAAGATTGAAGTCTAGTGTGAGAAGAGAATTGTGTAGATCCAGCATCATGAAAGTGATTAGTTGATTGATCAATTAAAGAGCACTGTTTATGAGAAACTTTATTTCGATATTAATATGGAATGTGAATATAAGAGATGGAATGTTTTGGCAAAAGTTTGAATAAAAGATGTTTAATGAATAAGAATTAAAATGTGATAAAGAAGGAATGATGATATAGATGTTCATGTTGAGGTTAGATTTAACCTGATTGATCTCTAGAATGAGATGATCGTGGGAATCTAGATGCTAAGTGAGACTCGTGTACCGGCAAAGTGATGAATTGATTAATTGATTTGAGAAGTGGCCAATATAAGATGCTCTAGGTTGTGATAAAGTTAATTAAACCCAAAGAATGGCACTAGAAGAAGATATGATAGAAACAACGACGAACAGGTCTTGTAAAGGATGTGCAGCTCCTAGGGGTCCGAGATAGAGGAGTATGCCCGGTAAATCCATGCATATGGGCTGGGGGTATGACCGTCTGTCATCGGAAAGGTCGGTAAAGAGATTGTAGTCCCTAGGAATGTTCGAGATGGACAGGATATGCGGTAAATCCACTAAGGTGGGCTAGGGGTAGGCCTGGTTCGTAGTTGCTAGAGATCCACTTGCTAGGGTTCGTGGCTGAGGATACGCCCGATAAATCCACTAAGGTGGGCTAGGGGTAGGCCAGTAAGGTATAATATCCTTGGGTGTGACTCTTCGGTGACTACGCATTGGAGTATATTCATTTGGTTAGGTTGCATAACGTGGGATGTAAACCCTATAATGTGGAGTACCTTAAGGACTTGCCCTCAGGACCTATCTATTATGGGATGAATAGACTCCGAACAAGTATGTATTTGTGTCATCGTAGTATAACATATGCATTAGGCATTTAAGTCATATCATACACCGACATGTTTAGGATAGTCACTCTTGTACACTTTAATAAGCATTCAAGTGTGTGGTTGCTAAAGCAAGTGAGTTGCTATGTTATGGCATTGCAAGGATCGCCGTGTATAGTATTGCGTCAGTTGTATGTAACTGACATGCCCACAGTACTAAATGTAGTGCTTGGATTGGCAAAGGCTTAAAGATGAATTTGAAGCTAAACACTGTTTTAAATGTTGATGTTTAAATTGTATATGTTTTGTATTGTAGTCTTTATTTTCCCGTTGCGTTGATATAAAATGAACAATGTTGTACACAGAAAAGTTTTTAAATTCTTGTAAAATTGTATGAAATGATGTAAAGATCCTGTTGTGCTGCGAATTATCGTATTTTGGAATTCGGAGCATTATAGAGTGGTATAAGAGCCCAACTTCAATAAGTAGTACAAATTTACAAGGACGACATATTAGGGTGGACATTAGAGTGTGAGTTTAGTTTATAAAGATTTACATGTAAGTAGCTTACATTTGTGTTGCTCTATAAGCTGATGTTTCTCCTCCTTTGCCCTATAAGATGGCTAATCAACATGACCCAGAGGATGAAGTAAAATGGTTCTGTCCCGACGAAGAAGAACCCATAGAGGAAGAAGACCCAGAAGAAATAGAGGAGGAACTGCCTGAATCCCGAGAGATTACTCCACCTCCACCTGATTCCTCCGATGAATCCTTAGACGAAGAACCGATTCGAGATGACCAAGACGACATTGTTGCTTCTCTTCAGAGGGAATTGGCTACACAGAAGTGGAGAGTAAACCACTTGGAAGCACAGCGTGGGGAGGACAGGGAGAGCATCGTAGCACTGAGTTACCGAGTATGGGAACTTGAGAAGCTCCGACACAGGAATGCTCGACACTTCACTGAACTAGAAAACATAACTCGTTGGGGAAAGCAGGAATGTCATTAGAAGTACGATGAGATGAAGAAGGAGATCAATGAACTGCGGGGAGAGCTCAGAGAAGCCAAGAGGAACCGTAGGATCTAGACTATCTTTATGTCAAAGTTATGTACTAGATGTATGAGCAAGTTTATTTTCTGAATGTATAAAGCTGTATTTGGAAATGAATAAAGTTTTGTTGAAGGAAGAATGTAAGTTTTTGCTATTTATGGTGATTATTGAAAGTTTTATGACCTATAAATGGCTGGACGAAGAACCCGCAATGGCAAAGGACCCAGTGGTGAGAACAACAGACTCGACCTAGAACAGAACTGGCTCGAGTATACCAAACTCTTAATGTCTTTACCACAAATGTTGCCGGGAACACCAGGGTGGGACCAGCAGCACAAGTCCCAGAAGCGATCAGATTGGTGGAGTCGTTCAAATGAATGAAGCCACCTGTGTTCGAGGGATAGGCCAATCTAGATGCAGTAGACGACATGATCAGGAAAATTGAAACAGTATTTGAAGTTCTGGAGACTCCAGAGGCAAGTAAAGTGAAATTGGCCACTATCCTGCTGGAAAAAGATGCAGGGGTCTGGTGGCAATCGCGGAAGAGGACCCTGGGAAATGTACAGATCTCTCAGGAGAAATTCTTGGAAGAGTTATGTAGCTACTACTTCTCGATGGATGTACAGTAAAAGAAGGCTATAGAGTTTTTGGGCTCTGGAAAAGGCAAGCAGTCAATGCGAGAGTATGAGACAAAGTTCAATCAACTCTCCAGGTTTGCGCCAAAGATGGTTATTGATGAGGATAAGAGGGCACGAAAGTTTGAACAGGGATTGAGGCCGAGCCTGAGGTCTCGGATGATACCCTTCGATATCCGAAGGTTTGATAAGCTGGTCAGGAGGGTAGCAGCCACGGAAGCAGACATGAATCAGTACTAGGCGGCATAGAACAAGAGGAACACCTGGAGCGCCGGCAAGAGGCCTGCAGCACCAAGTAATTTCAGAGGTTAGCCCCCAACGCAGAGGTTCAAACCCACCTAGAGCCAATGTAGTTGTTGTATCAGGAATGCCAGGTACTTGCTTCCTGTATGGAAGAATGGCCATTTCAAGTCGGAGTGCCCGAATAGCAGGAAGGTAACCTGCATCAACTGCGGGAAGTAGGCTCATATCAAGCCAGATTGTCCCCAGTTCTAGCGGGAAGGACCGAGTCAGAAGCAGGTCGACACAGGGAGGAAGCCATACTGGCAGGGATGAGTGTTCGCCCTTGATTGAAGCTGATGCAGATGATGCAGATAACGTCATCACCGGTATGGAAGCAAATGAACAATGTCTACTACTTTTATTTTCTACCTTGTAATTGAGGAGTGTTATGTAATGAGAGCATTCATATGTAACAGTGGAACTTCTCATAAATGGAATGAAAGCAACGGTTTTATTTGAAACTGGATCGTCTCATACATTTGTGTCACGTTCATTTGCTAAACGAGTTGGAGTGGAACCAAAAAAAGTTCCTGGCAAAGTTCTAGCTGTAGCTACTCCGTCAGGTGAAACGTTGACTACCGACCGATATTATGAGGAGTGTGACCTCGAAATCGAAGGCAGAATCTTTGCGATCAACCTCATTGAGTTGGTAGTGTTGGGGGTTGATATAATCATCGGCATAGACTGGATGTCTATCTATAGTGCTAGGATTGAGTCTAAAAGTAAGGAAGTTTTGGTGAAAGCTCCAGGAGGACCAACAGTTACATTTCAAGGGAAGAGAAAGTGTAACCAGATGATGATAGCCACCATTAAGAAGAAGGTCCCTGAAGAGGTCCAGCAGATTCCCGTGATTCGGAATTTTCCAACAGTGTTCTTAGAAGATCTACCCAGACTACCACCTCATTGGGATGTAGAGTTCAACATTTTCATTCAGCCAGGGAGTGCACCAATTTCTAAGGCATACAGAATGGCGCCAGTGGAATAAGATGAGATCAAGAAGTAAATTGAAGAGCTGTTGGACAAAGAATTTATTAGGCCGAGTGCGTCACCTTGGGAAGCACTAGTTCTTTTGGTGAAGAAGAAGGATGGATCAATAAGGATGTGCATCGACTATAGAGAATTGAACAAGATGACAATGCAGAATAAATATCCAATTCCATGAATTGATGATCTATTCGACCGTTTAAACGGAGCAGCTGTTTTCTCTAAGATAGATCTACTGTCGGGTTATCTCCAAGTCCAAGTGAAGGAAGAGAATGTGCACAAGACGATGTTTAGAACTCGACATGGTCACTACGAGTTCTTAGTCATGCCATTCGGAGTGACAAATGCACCTGCTATCTTTAGGGACATGATGAACAGGGTCCTGCGACCGTTCATCAATTCTTTTGTCGTAGTGTTCATCGAAGGCATTTTGGTTTACCTCCAACACAGAAGAAGAGAATACTGGGCACCTAGCAGAGGTACTGAAGAAGCTACAGAAACAGAAGCTATATGCAAAGTTGTCTAAGTGTGACTTCTGGAAAACTGAAGTTGCCTCCTGGGTCACATCCTTTCTAAAGAGGGAGTGGTCACCGATCTGCAAAAGATCGAGGTAGTGAAGGATTGGCCAAGACCGATTACAGTGAAAGAAATCAGAAGCTTTTGGGTTTAACTGTCTACTATCGAAGATTTATTCAGCGCTTCGCCCAGATTGTTGTGCCACTCACGGGGCTTACAAGGAAGAATATGAGTTTTAAATGGATAGAACAGTGCGGGACTAGTTTTGAGGAGTTGAAGGAGAGGTTGACTACCGCTCCATACTGGTTGCCAAGAGCATGAGTCGACTATGATGTCTATATCGATGCTTCCCATCGCGGACTGGGCTGCGTGCTGATGCAGGAAGGGAAGGTAATAGCTTATGGGTCTAGACAAATGAGACCGCGTGAGAAGAATTATCCAACCCACAATTTGGAGTTGGTGGCAATCATCTTTCCATTAAAACAGTGGAGGCACTATTTGTACGGAGAAAAAGCTAACATGTACACGGATCACAAAAGTCTGAAATACATCTACCAGCAGAAGGATCTGAACTTGAGGCAGCGGAGATGGTTCGAAGTATTGGAGGATATCCGTCCCGAAATAAAGTACCATTTGGGCATGACCCATGTGGTGGATGATGCGCTCAGCCGGAAGAGCAGCTTGTCTCGTCTAATCACGACTCAGGAGAAGTTGGTAGAGGAACTCAATCGAGCTGAAATTGAGGTGGTGTTGCACGGATTGGGGGTGTCTTTAGCTCAAATGAGACTTCAGCCCACTTTGAAAGAAAGGATTATTGACAGTCAGAAGACCGATCCAGAGATCCATAGGATGAAAGAGCAAGTTGGCGTCGGCAAGTTGGCAGAATTTCAGGTGAAAGATGAAGTACTGGGGTTTGGAGAGCGGTTGTGTGTACCGAATCAAGCAGAACTGAAGAAAAGTATTATACAGGAAGCACACGCCACTCTATTATCTGTACATCCAGGGAGTACCAAGATGTACGAGGACATCAAGCAGTATTTCTGGTGGTCAGGGATGAAGCAGGATGTGGCCGAGTTTGTCGCTAAATAAGTAGTCTGTCAACAGATCAAGGTCGAGAATCAGAAACACAGGGGTTTGTTGTAGTCGTTACCCATTCCAGAGTGAAAATGGGATAACATCAGCATGGACTTCATTACTTGATTACCCAGGAGTTCCAAGGGAAACAATGCAATCTGGGTGATAGTGAACTGACTCACCAAATCGGCCCACTTTTTGGCAATGAAGCTCACTTGGTCTATGGAGAAGTTGGCTGAGTTGTATCTCGGGAAGATCGTGAGGCTACATGGAGTTCTCTTATCTATTGTATCGGACAGAAATGCACGATTAACCTCGCATTTCCAGAAAAGTCTTCAGCCAGCTTTGGGGACCAAGACCGATTTCAGTACTGCCTTCCATCCTCAAACTAATGGTCAGACTGAGAGGGTCAACCGGGTATTGGATGATATGCAAAGGTGTTGTGAGTTGGACTTTGGCAACAGTTGGGATAGCCATTAAGCTCTAGTGGAATTCGCCTGCAACAACAGTTTCCAGACAAGTATCGGTATGGCACCGTATGAAGCTCTATATGGAAGAAACTGCAGAACACCGGTGTGCTAGTATGAAGTGGGGGAACGACAGGTATATGTTTCGGAAATTGTGCAACAGGCCTCAGAAAATGTCGAGTTGATCAGGAAGAGGTTAGTTGACGCACAGAGCAGACAGAAAAGCTATGCTGACAAACAAAGGAGAGATATGGAATTCGAGGAAGGTGAATATGTCTTCTTGAAAGTGTCTCCAACCAAGGGAGTGATCCGGTTTGGAAAGGGAGGGAAATTAGCCCCAAGATACATAGGTCCTTATAAGATATTGAAGAGAATTACGATGATGGCTTATCGGTTAGAACTACCAGAAGAGTTAGCCCAATACACAATGTCTTCCATGTGTCTATGTTACGAGGTTATATTCCAGATCCGAGTCATCATTTGCCCGATGTTCTAGAGGTTCTGCAGTTGAATTTGAGCTACATAGAGCATCCAGTTGAGATTGTGGATCGACGGGAGGAAGTCTTGATAAATAAGACTATACCTATGGTCAAAGTTGTATGGAGAAATCAACTAGTTGAGGAGGCCACCTGGGAGTCTGAGGAGGGGATGTTAAGAGATCACCCTGAACTTTTTAATTAAATCTGTAAATGTTTCTTTCATTTCTTTTCTTACTGCTTAAGTGTAGTTCCGAGGACGGAACTATTCTAAGGAGGAAGTGTTGTAACATCCGAGAGAAATTTTAGAATAAAATGAATTTTTCATTTTTGCATGTGCGACGCACCTGCAATTTTATTTCATTTTTGTTCTAAAATTTTTTCCTAAGTTATGCACAAATTTTCCTTTTTTTTATTTTGTCTCATTTTATTATTTATTCCTGATTAAAGTCCATAGTCCTAAAAGATTAATTTAATCCCATTAGAAAAATAAAAATAATAAAAGCCCACAACTAAAATCCTATGTTTATTTTTTGTACAACTTTCCTACGCTTGTCTTATAACAAGCACCTAGGGTATAACTAATAGCAATTAAGTAATTGAATGAGAATGAGTGTGTACATGAGGTGCACGTGCACGTGTGTGCACTCGTACGAGGTGGCCAGCAGTTAGTAGAGAAAAAGGGAGAGTGGAGAGAGAGTTGTGTGTGAGTGGGTGGTTGTGTGAGTAGTGGTGTAACGCCCCGAGTTCCCAATACCCGGAACCCGTGACACAAGTCAGGATCTTTCCTTCAAATGAGTCTCAACACAACAAAAATCACAGTTAATTCAAAACTTTTATTACTTCAAATTGTTATTACAATGTCCAATGATTACAACAATTACAATTAATTGGTACAACATGAATATACAATAAAATTGGACAGTAACTTTCACTTGGATGATTCCCGCGGCTTGAGTTCTCCCTCGTGCTTCCAAAACTGCAATCCTGCAACTAGACAAACTGTGGGCACGTCTGTTAAATACAACTGACGCAATGCTATATACAGTTATCCTCTTTATGCCATAATGTAAGAATTCCAAACCTCAACAACCAATTACTTGATGCAAAGGAAAAAGTGATATCAAACGAGTGTCGATATATGTCATGGCCTAGTCTAATGCACAAAACAAAGAATTCACACGATGCACTTAATCTAATGCAATTTATTTGGGAACGTATGCATCCCATACTACATACATCTCCAAAATTAACTTTAATGGAAACGTATGCATCCCATACTTCATACTTCCCAAAGAGTTTGCCTCTCCTGATTGTAGGGTTCGATCCCTCGTCATGCATCCTATTCATGTACGTATCCTGTTCCTAATAAATTTACTGTGTCTGACGAGGTTGCAGTTATTCGGTCTCGTCCATTACTCTAGTCACTACCGTGTCTGAGGAGGTTGCCACCTAGTGCCCGGTGCCCGGACCCCACTTAAAAAGTCGCGATGAACTTACATGTACAAACCCATGCACCCATGATGTCAAGATCCACGAGACTGCAGCCCCATGGTACGTTCGTGTCCACGCACATAAGAACATGACGGCCTCAAGGGTCAAATCCCTCTATCCGACAAGAGTTTCTCTCTCGTTCTTTACCCCTGGCTCTTCAGAAAATAACAGATCGAGATATGAGATTCGTGATCTCAATACCTGAGAACACAATTTGTATCCCTATGATAGGAAAAGTACAACACCCTACTTTGGTCTGCTAGTACTACTGCAAGTCCTTACCAACCAAACAACAATCAATCTAGTCCGAGAACATAATCGGCTCAAAATACTAAAGCTAGATCAAAACTAGGAACACATCTAAGAATGAGGTTAATTACAGAATTATTACCCATTCATCTGATTACCTTAATTTTACGACTTTAGTCAATCTCTAATTCTCTTTCATTAACTCATTAGAAGTATGAATTATTAGGCGTGTCTAGGTTTATTTCATTTTAACCAATTCTCTTAGTTAGGCGATCTATCAAGTATTTTCATGCCCTAACTTAGTAAACAACCTTGTTTATTATGATCACCAGGTAAATTCTACTTGTAGGATCTTTTATTCATCCTAACTCTTTTCTTCTTGAACATAACCTAACCTACACTGGGGTCTAAACTTGGCTCTCAAGCCCATCCCACAACATGGGCCTACAAAATTGGCAAATTGACCACGTCATTCGTGACCGTTCGTCACGTTCGGAGTCTCACGCTACCTTGGCCCAAAGCAAGTCGCTTCTTCGGCTAATCATCGTGCTCTATGTCTTCCCGACAAGTGGTAGCTCCTATGATGTCTGATTCCCTCCTTAGACGGCGAGCACGTCGGTGCCCGAGTCATCGCTCCAACACGTTCGGGGGGCACGGGTTCCGATCTACCCGCTACAAATTTTATCAATAGGGACCAAGTCCTAGGGTCTCACTATTCTATCAAGATGACCCTAATTTCATACACAGTGTAAATCCCAAATTGAGGCATCATGAAGAGGAGGGGGGGGGGGGGGGGGGGGGGAGGGGAATCCATCACATTCCCAACAACAATCACACAATCTATTTATCTCAACTCTATTCTAGTCCATCACTAAGGACCTAGATATAACCATGTCACGACTAAGATGCCCTAAATTGGTCTACAATCTTTTCGCATCAGTACTCAATCTCACTAAGGGTCAAAAATAACACCTACAACCTCGAATAGTCATACAGGGCTCCATAAGCTCAATGTCACATCAAAGAGTAAGCTTGGGTTCGGGTAAGACAAAACCAATACACTATAAACCTCAAATAGTCATACAGGGCTCCATAAGCTCAATGTCACATCAAAGAGTAAGCTTGGGTTTGGGTAAGACAGAACCAGTACACTATAAAAATTATATAAAATAGCACACAACACCAAATTTTGCATTACTAAGCTTTTTGGGAAGCTCTAGGTGTGTGCTACAACGTCCTGGTTGAACACTTTCATTACTTCGGATGTTCACGAGCTCAAAACTTGGTTCGTTAACATGCATCAAAAACATTTACTGAACATAACACTTTGTGCATAGTGTTAAAGAAAATTATGTTATATATATCAAATGCTACTGGATTGCCATGAAATTTAAGAATCAAGCACCTAACATACATTCACAACACATATCCAAAATTCAAGTCATTTAATAAAGTAGATCATGAGTTATGCCTTTTTTTATTAACACCCAAAACAGTGTATTCAACAACAGCAATTCTGTTTATCATTTCGACTAGCTGAGTTTGCATGAATTAATTACCATAGCTATCATTTTTCAGATTGCATGAAATTTAAAACTTAAGCTCTAGACAGATAATAGAACAACATAAACTAATTTCAAGTCATTCCCATGAGTACATAGTGAGTTCCAAGTACTTTAATCTTCAAGAGTAACATGTAGCAAGATTTGTTCTGTTTTTGATCAACATGCAACTTCGTGATAGCATCTTAGACAATTAGCAAGAAAAATCATAAAAATATAGAACAATTACTGAAGGTGTACGGCACCTATATGATCATCCGCTAAAAATTCAGACCAAAATATCAAGTAGTGTTCATGCTATTAACTCCATACTGACAGCCAAAAATCTGCTTCTTAACAAAGTTACTGTTTTGGTTTCTTTTAGCATGAATCTAGTATTTAGACTCCTAGTCTCTTGCATGCATTCAGTTTTAGACCTCACAAACGAGTTAAAACTATATTCCAACAATTTCTCAACTACAAAAACAACCAAGAGGTTAGAATCACCTACCTTGAAGATATGAAGAAGCGGTCCTATAAACTGCTTGCTCCGAACTTGTCCTTCTTTCTCCTTCTCTTTTCCTCTAGCTCTCACTCTTTGTCTCCTTTTTCTCTTGGAAATATTTCAGAACTTTTTGAGACTAGGAGAGTGTGGAAGAGTTAAATAAAGAAGGGACAAGGGGGAGGAGGTGAGGTTTCCAAGTGGTTTTTCTAAAACCACTTGCTCTTGTGCTTAGTTTTTGATCCATGGTTTGATTATGGACCATTGGATCATGGATGAGAGTTGATGGAGGGCTAAATCTTTGTGCATGCAAAAATAGTATATTGATTTGTATTTTTAGTAAATACAACATAAGTGCATTATCATGTACATGTACAATTTACTCGTATACACATACATATACATGTATAAAATTAATTGGAAATGAAATTCCAAAAATACAATTTTATTTATAAAAAAAATTTAGTTGGGGTACAAATCATGTGTAAAGGAAAAATCAGAGTGTTACATCACTCCCTCCTTAGAATAGTTCTGTCCTCAGAACTATGCTTAGTGGGAATGCAAAAAAGAGTTAATTAAATAACTCGAGAAATACATTTTATCATACAAGGTTCACAATTCCCCCGCTGCATAAGTCATCATCACGACAGATACCAAGGGTTGATCATCCTTTGAGTATCGGCTTTCGTTTCGAGTTACTGAACGTCATCCTCACTTCGTGGATCGTCCTGGGGCCTATTTCATCCCTCGTTGCGAAAATCCTAGCGATCAAACACCCATTGTGGAAGTCGCTCATTTCTCCAAATAGTGGAGATCAATCCCACTCGACAGACCAATCTAGGGCCTCATCACACGAAGTCCCCGTGAATGTTGCTTTCGTTCTGAAATACTGGAGATCAATCCCACTCCACAGATCATTCAGGGGCTTATTTTGTCCCTCGTCTGGAATACTGGGGAATATCTCATTCCGTTGATCATTCTGGAGCCCTCACGACACGAACTCTTCATGAGTGTTGCTTCCGTCCCAAAATACTAGAGATCAGTCCCACTCCACAGACCATTTGGGGGGCCTATTTCATCCCACGTCTGGAATACTGGAGAATATCTCACTCTGCAGATCATTCTAGAGCCTTCACTCATCCTTAAATTTCTTCGTGGGTATTACTCTCGTCCTCGGAATACTGGAGATCAATCCCACTCTACAGATTATTCTTGGGCCTATTTCATCCCTCACCTAGTATACTGGGGGATATTTCACTCTTTGGATCATTCTGGAGTCAATGTCCCACTAAGCTGCTTATGAATGTTGCTCTCGTCCCTGGAATACTGGAGACCAATCCCGCTCCACAGAACATTTTGGGGCCTCTTTCATCCCACATACCAGAATATTGGGAATATCTTGCTCCATGGATCATTCTGAAGCCAATGTCACACAATCTCTCCCCATGGGGGTCGCTCTCGTCCCTGGAATACTTGAGACCAATTCCTACTCCACCGATCATTTGGGGGCTGATTTCATCTCGCGTCTTGACTACTGAGTAATGTATCACTCCATGGATCATTCTGGAGCTGACCTCTCATTGCTGATGCAAGATCTCCACGTGCCTCCGAGCCTTCGATTGCTGCACTGAGGGTCGGTGACCACTCCCTCTTAAGACCATGATATGCAGCTCCAGCCTTCACGTATGAGGGCCGCTTCACTGCAATCAACCATGACTTTGGTTGCAAGGTTGCCTCCCTGACACCTTGCAAGTATTCCTAAAAGAATTTAATCCCTAATCAAAAGACAAAATGGTCCACTATGGATCCTCTATGCTAGTGATAGCATCGCAGTTCCCTGCATCTCCTTCAGTCAAGGTGAGATTCATCACTGGCGAAAGGGTTTCTTTCCCTTATCGACCGTATTCTGAGTCTGGCCATCGGTGTTCCCTTGCAGTTGTGGACAATCCAACTTCTTTTGCCCTGCCTTTTTGCAGTTATAACAAGTACTTGCCTGAGCCTTCCCAACTCTCCATCACCCGGTCATTCAAGCTTGGTTGAAGTTCTAACAGAGCCAGCATGGCTTCCAGTCCTACAGTGACAATCTTGATGCCAGTTATTTTGATCTCTTCTTCTAGCTCCTTCCTTCTAGCTACTAGCATAGAATTGCTCCTCTCCCTGCTTAGTGCTTCTACCACTACATTAGATTTTCTCGGATGGTACTTGATCTAAGGTTTGATGTCTTCTAATACTTCTAACCACCTTCTCTGCCTCAGGTTAAAGTCTTTTGGCTGATATATATATTTTAAACTCTTGTGAACCATATTCAACTCCACCTTAGTCTTGTAGATATAGTTCTGCCATATCTTCAAGGCAAAGATGATAACAACTAACTCTAAATCATTAGTTGGATAGTTCTTCTCATGAGGTCGGAGTTGTCTTGAACCGTAGGCAATCACTTTTCCTTCATGCATCAGAACACAGCCGAAACCCAAGTATGAAGAATCATTGTATCCCTTATCCAGTTGTGGCAATACCAAAATCAGTGCTTTAATCAGTCAATTCTTTTGTTCCTGAAAACTTGCTTCACACTTGTAAGTCCATTCAAATTTCTTGTCCTTCCTGGTCAGGGCCATGAGTGGTACTACAATCTTGGCATAATCTTGAATAAACATCCTGTAGTATCCGGTCAAGCCCAAAAGGTCCTAGTCTCCTTCACCGTCCTTAGTTGAGGCCAATCCTTCACTGCCTCAATCTTCTGCGGATCAGTGGCCAAGAAAGGCAACTTTCGACTTCCAAATCTCGCATTTGGATATCTTGGCATGCAACTGATGCTCTTGAAGCTTCCTTAAAAGTCCTGTCAGGTGCTTCTCGTGATCCTCCTTCGTCTGTGAAAATAGCAGAATGTCATCGATGAAGACCACCCCGAACGAGTCGATAAGCGGCCGTAGAATTCGGTTCATTAAGTCCACAAAGAATTTTGGAGAGTTAGTCACTCCAAACGGCCTCACTAGATTTTCATAGTGTCCATGTCTGGTCCTTAAGGCAATCTTAGGTATGTTCTCCTCCTTTACACGATCCTGATGGTAACCTAATCGTAGACCTATCTTTGAGAATACTGCTGCTCCTTGTAGTTGATTGAAAGAGTCATCGATCCTGGGAATGTGATTCTTATTCTGAACTGTAACTTTGTTCAATTCCCGGTAGTCGATCCACATTCTTGACATTCTGTCCTTCTTCTTTACTAGCAGTACTGGTGCTCCCCAAAGTGATGTGCTCGGTCTGATAAACCCTTTCTGCAAAAGCTCCACAATCTGCTTCTTAGCCTTGTTCTTCTCTACTGGTGCCATGTGATAAGGGGCCTTCGACACTGGTGGACTTCCTAGAAGGATGGCAATGCTGAACTCTACGCTCTGGGTGGGGGTAGTCCTTGCAAATCCTCCAAAAATACAAGAGGGAAATCTCGTACAATGGGTATTTCCTTTACTTCCTTTGGTACTTTACTTCCAGTTGCAACCACCAATTTATTCTCATTCACCTTCTTCCCTTACAGTCAATGTGAACCTTGTGCTTGGACATCATGATGAATTCTCGCCTCGACATTGAGGTCACCGCCGTTGGCTTTGCTACGTTCTTCCTCGACTCTTGCATCGTGGGATCTCCTTTATCGATGCCTGGCTGCGTGCTTGCCTCCTGAACATCAGGCGGCAGATTTGCTTCCTCGACATCCAGTTGCATGATAAATGTTAGTAAAAGAATAATCGCAGTGGGGTTAGGTCAGACATAGGAAAAATTCGTAAACATAAGTTACAAAAGTGCAACAAGATGATTTACGACCATCCCACAATCAAAACTAACAATGACTAGCTGGGGCATCCAAGTCTAATTCCCTATTGTGTTAGACTACAATTTGAAGTAAGCTCTGATACCAACTGTAACGCCCCGAGTTTCCCTATCCGACAGGAGTTTCTCTCCCGTTCTTTACCCCGACTATTTAGGAAATAACAGATCGAGATATGAGATTCGTGATCTCAATACCTAAGAACACAATTCGTATCCTTACGATAGGAAAAGTACAACACCCTACTATGGTCTGCTAGTACTAGTGCACGTCCTTACCAACCAACCAACAATCATTTTAGTCCGAGAACATAATCAGCTCAAAATACTAAAGTTAGATCAAAACTAGAACCACAGCTAAGAATGAGGTTAATTACACAATTATTACCCATTCATCCGATTCCCTTAATTCTATGACTCTAGTCAATATCTAATTCTCTGTCATTCACTCATTAGAAGTATGAATTATTAGCCGAATCTAGGTCTATTTCATTTTAACCAATTCTCTTAGTTAGGCAATCTATCAAGTATTTTAAAGCCCTAACCTAGTAAACAACCGTGTTTATTATAATCACTAGGTAAATTCTACTTGTAGGCACTTTTATTCAGCCTAACTCCTCTCTTCTTGAACTTTACCCAACCCATACTGGGGTCTAAACTTGGCTCTCATGCCCGGCCCACAACATGGGCCCACAAAACTGGCGAATCGTCCATGTCGTTCGCCACCGCTCATCACGTTTGGAGGCGCACGCTACCTCGACCCGAAGAAAGTCGCTGTTCCTGCTAATCATCACGCTCTATGCATTCCTGACAAGTGGTAGCTCTTACGATGTCCGATTCCCTCCTTAGACGGCAAGCAAGTCGTCGCTCCAACACGTTCGGGGTTACGGGTTCCTATTTACCCGCCACAAATTTTATCCATACGGACCATGTCCTAGGGTCTCACCATTCTATCAAGATGACCCTAATTTCATACACATAGTGTAAATCCCAAATTGAGGCAACGTGAATGAGGGGGGGGGGGGAATCCATCACAATCCCAACAACAATCACAAAATCCATCTATCTCAACTTCATTCTAGTCCATCACTAAGGACCTAGAAATAACCATGTCATGACTAAGATGACCTAAATTGGTCTACAATCTTTCTCATCAGTAATCAAGCTTACTAAGGCACATAAATAACACCTACAACTTCAAATAGTCATACAATGTTCCATCACCTCAATGTCACATCAAACAGTAAGCTTGGGTTCACGTCTGACAGAACCAGTACACTATAAAAATCATATATAATAGCACACGACACCAAATTTTGCTTTCCTAGGCTTTTTGGAATTCCATAGGTGTGATCTACAACATCCTAGTTGATCACTTTCACTAATTTGGATGTTACCAAGCAAAAAACATGGTTCTTTAACATGCAGCAAAAACACTTCCAGAACATAACACTTTTGTGCACAGTGTTAAAGAAAATTATCTTGTATATATCAAATGCTACTAGATTGACATGAAATTTAAGAATCAAGCACCTTACATACATTCACAACACATATAAAAAATTCATGTCATTTCATAAAGTACATCAGGAGTTATGCCTTTTTTTATTAACACCCAAAATAGTGCATTCAACAACAGCAGTTCTGTTTATCATTTCGACTAGCTAAGTTTACATGAATTAATTACCATGGCTATAGTGGTCCAGATTGCATGAAATTTGAAACTTAGGCTTTAGACGGCTACTAGAACAACATAGGTTAATTTAAAGTCATTCCCCTGAGTACACAGTGAGTTCTATGTATTTTAATCTT
This sequence comes from Hemerocallis citrina, assembly GCA_017893485.1. Taxonomy (NCBI): domain Eukaryota; kingdom Viridiplantae; phylum Streptophyta; class Magnoliopsida; order Asparagales; family Asphodelaceae; genus Hemerocallis; species Hemerocallis citrina. Next base: position 232,376,302 of record CM030361.1, on the reverse strand, counting down.
CAACAGTAACATGCAGCAATATCTGTTCTGTTTTTTACCAACATACAAGTTCGTATTTTATTTAATTAGTAGGAAAAGTCATAAAAATCTAGAAACATTACTGAAGGTGTAAGAAACCTATATAACCATTCCCTAAAAATTTCAGACCAAAATATCAATTAGTGTTCATGCTATTAACTCCATACTAACAGGCAAAAATCTGCTTCTTAACAAAGTTACAGTTTTGGTTTCTTTTAGCATGAATCTAGTATTTAGACTCCTAATCTCTTTCATGCATTCAGTTTTAGACCTCACAAACGAGTTAACACTATATTCCAACAATTTCTCAACTACAAAAACAACCTTCTCTTGCATGCATTCCTTCTCTTTTCCTCTAGCTCCCACTCTTTCTCTCCTTCTTTTGGAAAACTTTCAGAACTTTTTGAGACTAGGAGAGTGTGGGAGAGTTAAATTAAGAGGGGACAAGGGGGAGGAGGTGAGGCCAAGTGTCCAAGTGGTTTTTTTAAAACCACATTCTCTTGTGCTTAGTTTTTGATCCATGGTTTGATTTTGGACCATTGGATCATGAATGACAGTTGGTGGAGGGCTAGATCTTTGTGCATGCAAAAAGTGTATATTGATTTATATTTTTAGTAAATACAACATAAGTACACTATCATGTACGAGTACAATTTACTCGTGTACACATACATATACATGTATAAAATTAATTGGAAATGATATTCCAAAAATACAATTTTATTTATAATAAAAATTTAGTTTGAGTACAAATCATGTGTAAAAGAAAAATCGGGGGTGTTACAAGTGGGATCATTCTCCACAACACAAATGTCCTATAAATAGATACACCTATTCTTGAACATTTGCACTAGAATTTATCAAATCAAAAGAGCGAAAAAGAAAGAGAGCAAGAGAGAGGCCGAATTTTTTATCCTTGGAGCCTAGGAGTTCGATTGTGCATTCTTGGAGGAGAAGGCTGGTTTGTGTGGAGTTTTGAGACAATTTTCTAGGAGCTTTTCTACATTTTTGCTTCATAAGAGGTGGGTGTCTCTTCTTATTTTCTAGATAGTATAGAAATCATGCCTACGTATTTTATGGTTGATTTTGGTTAGTTTAATGAATCTTACCAGTGAAATTTGAAGCTTGTTATAGTGACAAAGATAACTAGTTGTATAAAACCGTAAAATGCATTGTATGTTAATGTGGAGTATATAAATCAATTGGTAGATTAGAATGGAGAAAATTTAATTAAAAGTATATGTAGAATTGTTAGACACAAATGTACAACTTGATTGTTGCATGAAATGTTGTGACTTTTATGAGTTTGGATAAAATATGTGTATGAAATGTGAACTAATAGAAATGAAACACTAGAAACAATTTTGAGGGAAGAAATAGTTATAGTAGAACAAAAGAAAGGTTGCAATAAGTTAGTAGAAAAATTAACTAGTTGCATTTTGTATTATAATTCTTATAAGAGAAAGAAAGGATTAATTTGGGAAAATTGAAGTTTAATCATCATTAATGTGAAAAATCAGTAAGGTGCTAATTTTTGGAGGACTATAGATACAAATTAATATTATAAATTTGAAGGGAAGAGATAGTTGCTAATCAAATTCTATGTTTAAGTGTTAAAAAAAAATAACATGAACATAAAGTGGGGATAAATCATCTCAATTATGCTTAAAATCGGTAAATAAACATTTCTGAAGATTTGTAGATATACCTTATAAACTATTATTTTGGGGGAAACAAATAAATTTGTAAAATGAATGAGAAACTAAAATTTAAAGAAAAACATAGAGCTGGGATAAAAACAATTTAACCCATTAGTAACCAATTGGGCACTTGGCCTTGGTGGCTAGTGCGTGCATCGAAGAACGTAGTGCCGCCATGGGGCGCTCGAGTGGGGTCTCGGGTCTCGGGTTCGATTCAGAATATGCACAAAAATGCATTTTTAATGTTTTTTTTTTTTTTTTGTGTTTTTGAGTTTTATGAATTCGAGAAAAATTATATAAATGTTTCAACAATTAAAAATAATGCCTCACTGTTTTGGGTTATATGTTTGGGAGTTTCCTAAAAGAATCACATTCATGTTAAAGAGTTGTAGAAGGATATTAAAAAAAGGGAAATTAGTAATGAATTGTAAGTAAAATGTGTGCATTAAAAAAAGTGATGTTTTAATCAAAGAATTTTAATAAGATTGAAGTCTAGTGTGAGAAGAGAATTGCGTAGATCTAGCGGCGACTCTGGCGCCAGAGTGAGGGGCTAGATCTTATTAACTCCGGCGACTCTGGCGGCTCGACTTCGTCAATGGCGGCGATGGACTGGTGGAGTTAAGGTGGGGATGGTCGACAAGATGCTGGGGACAGCAGTGGGGAAGAGGGTAATAGGATCAGTCATGGCGAAGAGCTTCGATGGTGAAGGTGGAGACACAGGAGACAGGGGCGGTGCAGTGGAGGGGAAGGTGATGACTGTAAGAGCGACGACAGAGGACGTCGACTGCGAAGTCGAGTTGTGGTGGTTGTGACTAGAGGTCGAAGATAAGGGCAGGGGAGCGACGAAGATTCGGAGTGGGCGATGGAAGAGGCAGGAGTTGGAGAGCTTGGCAATGGCGGCTCAAAGGTGGTGTAGCGAGGAGATAGGGGATGTCGAGGTTGCTCGGAGGAGGCAGAGTCGCTCGACTGTGGTTCGGCGGTGGAACAAGGCGAGGATTGCAGTGGTGTCGTGGTTGGCCGGTGCTTGGGGAAGAGCAAGGAGGAAGACGATAATGGCAGTTGGAGGCGAGGCAAAGTTGGGTGCAGGCTTGGGCACGGTGCGATGACGGGGATGAGATGAGACGAGGACGATGTCGGATTGGAAGGTGATGGGGATGACGAGGAGAAGGGTCGATGGTCGATGAGGAGCGACGGGAGTACGGCGATGAGTGGGTTCGGTAATGGAGAGGGAGGAAGAAGAAGTCGAAGAAGGGGGTAGGGGTTCTGTTTAGGTTTTCATTTCTGTTGGGGGATAAAAAAAACAGAGAGGGGGAGAAATCGTAAACGGAGAGAGAGTGTGGGAGAGTAATAAAAATAATAATAAAATATAAAAGTGGGTAGTTGGAGATATGGGGGGGTTAGGAGATACTGGGGATTGTGAGGAGTAAATAAGGGGATACGGGGAGGTGTGTTATTGACTGGGTCAGTAACAGATTAAGGGGGAGAATTGGGTTAATGGATATTGGGTTAGGGTAGACTAGGATTGTAACACCCCGAATTCCAAAATACATTGAATTCGAGATTCCACAGGATCTTTATGCTTCATTTAGTACAATTTTACAAGGAAATAAAACTTTTCACTTTACATCAGAGTTTACATGAGATCTTTACACTTTACATTTTACAGCGGAAGCATATATCATAAATAATTTACAAGTAATGACAGCGGAAGCAATTTACAACATTACACAAAGATATAACAGCGAGTTATCTATGTGCATCAGTTCTCCTTTAATCTTTATCAAGCCATTTATCCTACATACAAAACTGTGGGTACGTCAGTTTATTCAACCGACGAAAATTATACATGGCCATCCTCTCTATGCCAGAAACAGTATAATGATTCTCAATTCTTAACAAAGCACAAACTTTTTCACAAACAAAACTAAAAGGGTCTATCCTGTTGATGTCGTGTTGTGATTGTGCACTTAGTCCTTAATACAGTTATTATATTATATGACACTAATGCGCACTTGTTCGGATTCTATGCATCCCATACTACATAGGTCCGAGGGCAAGCCCTTAATCGTACTTCATTTTATAGGGTTTAATCCCTCGCCATGACTTAATCTACTACGGTAACTACAGTAAGTATCTTAGATGTTCTATGATCTACGAGCCCACGTCCAGGCAGCCTGGAGGGGAATCCCATGCACTGACACGACGCATCGAGCAGGCAACCTATGGACAATTCAGCCTCCGCCATGGAACAATGGCACCACCTATAGCCACTCAAACATCCCACAAGTGTCTCCACCGGGATGATAATTCTGGAGTAGTGCACACGCCATGTCTTGACGCATCAAGCAAGCAACCTGTGGATCACTCTCACACCGCCAATCTGATGGCCCTCATACTCGTGTTTTTCTCTTACTTTCATCACATCTCTACTATGTATCTAGTCCTTATTTAATTATAATCATGAACAAAATCAAAGCTCTAGAGTTAGCCTCTCCACTATACCGGACTTAATCATTCATTCAACATGACCCAACCTTGGTCTTTCATTTCAAATTTCATTTCAATTCATCTCTTTCCAATTGCCGGTGGGAGACTTAGTTACTCTTTAGTTTCAATTTCAATTCACAATCACTAGAATTGAGCCTTTCAAACCCAATAGTTCATTTTCATAATCACAAATGATTTTCCTTTTCATGTCCACAATCATACAAACTTTTCATAGGTTCAATAGAATGATTTACTTCATTTCATGTACACATTCATGCGAAGGCACATAGAATTTACTGCTTCTAAATTGTCACAACGAATAATCATTCAACAATAGTAGATTCATTATCTCTATCATAAAGCAACTTAGAATTCTGAGATATCAAAAAATGATCTGGACAGTCGACTTAGAGCATACTCAGTCGACTTGTTCAGCTAAGGAAAGTTCTTCAATAAACTGCTCGGAAGAGTAGACTGCTGCACATGGCCAGTCGGCTGTTCCGCAGCGTTCAAATTTAATTATAATTTACGGGGAATTCGACTGTCATCCGAACCAGTCGGCTGTTCTGTAGAGTTCAATTGAAACTTTTAATGTTCAGCATAGTCGACTGCTACATATATTCGGTCGACTGATCAAAGTTAATTTCGAATTAAGGAATATCTCTTCCTTCTGTTCTTCAATTAGCACACAGCATTTTGTTCAACTACAGTATGTTCAATGTCAACATAAACATGCGATTCTTATCCATTTACCAGCATCACAACATAGTTTACGATTAAATGTAGGTTTCACAATACCAGTATTTTCTTTCACCCAAATAAAATTTCTAATCATGCATTTATCCTTTACTCATTATATGTCTACGAAGATAAATATTGATCCTGAATTAACATGCTGGGAAAAGTCAAGATAACGGCACACATTAAAATGCATCATTTCATGGAATTTCGAACTGTACATATTTTATTTCATCGTACCAGTCGACTGTCAACATGATCGGTCGACTGTACAGGTAATCTCCAGTTTCTCTAAATGTCTTAGTTCTTTACCATTCATTCACATTTTCCACCTTATGTATAGCATAGAGGATTTCAATATGACCATCAATTCATCAATCAAATTTTCACACGCATGATAACAAAACAATCTCAATCCTAACATTATTTCTATTCTAGAAGTCATGAGAAACACCCACCTTTTGAAGAAATAAACGAAATCCCGCAAAGCTTCCTAGTGCGATAGTATGACTCGTCCTCCTTGCTCCTTGCCAAAACAAGAATTCCTTCAGTAGTGATGACCGGCCTCCAATAACACTCACTCACAACTCTCTTACAAATATATTTTCTTCTTTCAATAAAATTTTAGTGTAGAAGACAATTGAGTGAGAGGGGTATTTATACTCAATCTTTGGGTGAGATGGAGGGCTAAGATTTAGTAGATGGTTATAGGATCAAGGGTTAGGAAGAGAGTAGGAGTTATAGTAACTACCCACACTCTAGGTAACCACCCATGCACTAACCCCACTTCTTTCAGAACCGGCCAAAATAGTGTGCTCATGCACGTGTACGTGCAATGCACGTGCATGCACTAGTTCTCTATTTTAAAGTTGTACATTATAAAAAATACTCTTTGAAAAGGTGTTCCACATTACAAGTTGTAATTAAAATATAAATAATTCATGGGCTAAAATTGATGGGTCAAAATAACAGTTTTACAACAATAAATAAATTAGATTTGGGCTTATGTTTATTTGAAGATAAGGGCCTTTATAAAAATAATTAAAGAACACGTATACATATATATATACTCATCATCCATAATGAAAATAATTATAAGATTTCATACTAAAAAAATTGCATGTGCACACTACGTGCAAAAATAAATAAATAATTTTCATAAATGAAAATCGGGGTGTTACATCACTCCCTCCTTAGAATAGTTCCGTCCCCGGAACTACAGTCAAGAGCGAGAAACAAAAGCAAGCATAAAAAAATACAAAAATACAAATCAAGCAAAAAGCTCAGGATGATCTCTCAACATCCTCTCCTCAGACTCCTAAGTAGCCTCTTTAACCAAATGGTTTCTCCAGACTATCTTGACCATAGGTATCGTCTTATTTCTCAAGACTTTCTCTCGACGATCAAAAATCTCGATAGGAGACTCGATGTGATTCAGATCCAATTGCAAACCTTCCGGCACTTCAGGTAAATGATGACTTGGATCTGGAGTATAATCTCTCAGCATAGACACATGTAAGACATTGTGTACCTGAGACAACTCTTCCGGTTACTCAAGCCGGTAAGCAGTTTTCTCGATCCTTTTCAATATCTTGTACGGGCCTATAAACCTTGGGGCTAACTTCCCACTCTTACTGAAACGGATCACGCCTTTTCTGGCTGATACCTTAGAAAGACAAAGTCACCAACCTCAAACTCAAGGTCCCTTCTCCGGTTGTTTGCATAGCTCTTCTGCCTACTCTGAGCTTCTACCAACCTCTTCTTGATCAGATCAATCTTTTCAGAGATTTGCTGTACAAGCTCAGACCCAAACAATTGACGCTCCCCAACTTCGAACCAACAAACAGGCGTCCTAACTTCCTGCCATACAAAGCTTCGTACGGCGCCATCCCGATGCTAGTCTGAAAACTATTGTTGTAGGCAAACTCTACCAAAGGTAAATGCTTTTCCCAACTGCCTCCAAAGTCTAGTACACAACACCTAAGCATATCCTCAAGAATACGGTTGACTCTCTCGGTCTGCCCATTGGTCTGGGGATGAAAAGCAGTGCTGAAATCTGTCTTGGTACCCAAAGCTGTCTGAAGACTCCTCCAGAAATGTGAAGTAAACCGCGCATCTCGATCAGACATAATAGTTGACGGAACACCATGAGGCCTGACGATCTCGCAAACATACAACTCAGCTAACTTGTCCATCGAAGCAGTGAGTTTCATCGCTAAAAAGTGAGCAGACTTGGTTAGTCGATCAACTATAACCCAAGTCACATCATTGCCTTTAGGACTCTTGGGCAATCCCGTAATGAAATCAATACTGATGTTATCCCACTTCCATTCCGGAATAGGTAACGGTTGTAATAGACCTCCGGGTCTCTGATTCTTGGCTTTGACTTGGTGACAAACCTCACACTTCGACACAAATTCAGCCACATCCCGCTTCAAACCTGACCACCAGAAATGCGGTTTGATGTCTTTGTACATCTTTGTACTTCCAGGATGTACCGACAAAAGAGTAGCATGTGCCTCCTGAAGAATACTCTCTTTCAGGTCTGCCTGATTCGGAACACACAGCCTCTCTCCAAACCACAGCACTCCATCCTTGATTTGAAATCCGGACAACTTGCCAGCACCAACCTGCTCCAACATCTTCTGAATTTCTGCATCAACCTTCTGACTTGCAATAATCCTTTCGTTCAGTGTCGGTTGAAGCCTCAGCTGAGCTAAAAATGATCCCAAGCCTTGCAGAACAACTTCAATACCAGCCCGATCCAACTCCTCTACCAACTACCTCTGAGTTGTAATCAAACTCGCCAGATTGCTCTTAAGGCTAAGTGCATCAGCAACAACATTAGCCTTCCCAGGATGATACTTAATCTCCAGACGAATGTCCTCAAGTACCTCCAGCCATCTCCACTGCCTTAAATTCTGATCCATCTGCTGGTAGATGTACTTCAAGCTTTTGTGGTCCGTGTACATGTTCAATTTCTCACCGTACACGTAGTGTCTCCATTGCTTCAGGGCAAAGATAATCGCAGCCAACTCCAGATCATGAGTCGGGTAATTCTTCTCATGCGGTCGTAGTTGCCTAGACCCATAAGCGATTACTCTTCTTTCTTGCATTAAGACACAACCAATCCCACAATGGAAACATCGCTATAAACATCATACTCAACACCTGCTCTAGGCAAAGCCAAAATAGGTGCAGTAGTCAGCTTCTCTTTCAACTCCTGAAAGCTCGCCTCACATTGCTCAGTCCACTTGAAGTCCACATTCTTCTTAGTCAAACTAGTGAGCGGTACGGCTATCTGAGCGTAGCCCTAGATAAATCTCTTGTAATATCCACTTAATCCAAGAAAACTCCTGACTTCCTTCACTGTAGTAGGCCTAGCCCAATCTTTCACTGCCTCTATCTTTTGAGGGTCAGTTGCGACTCCCTCCTTAGAAAGGATGTGACCTAGGAATGCCACTTCAGATTTTCAGAAATCACACTTGGATAACTTGGCATACAACTCCTGCTCTTCCAGCTTCCCCAAAACTGCTGCCAGATGCTCAGTGTGCTCCTCTTCTGACTTGGAGTACACGAGGATATCGCCGATAAACACCACGACGAAAGAATCAATGAACGGCCTCAGAACTCTGTTCATCAAATCCATGAAGATTGCGGGTGCATTCGTCACTCCAAATGGCATAACTAAGAATTCGTAATGCCCATGTCGAGTTCTAAATGCAGTTTTGTGTACATCTTCAGCTTTCACTCGAACTTGGTGATATCCTGATCGAAGATCTATTTTGGAGAAAACAGTTGCTCCTTGTAGACGATCGAACAAGTCATCAATTCGGGGAATAGGATACTTATTCTGAACAGTGACCTTATTCAGCTCTCGGTAATCTATACACATTCTCATCGATCCATCCTTCTTTACCAAAAGCACTGGTGCTCCCCAAGGTGACGCACTAGGTTGAATAAAGCCTTTCTCCAACAGTTCCTCAATCTGTCGCTTCACCTCATCCTGTTCCACTGGAGCCATCCTATACGGTGCCTTAGAAACGGGTGCACTTCTCGATTGAAGGGTGATGCTGAACTCTACATCACGATGCGGGGGTAACCCAGGAAAATCATCCAAGAACACAGTCGGATAGTCCCGAACCACAGGAATCCTTTGCGCTTCCACAGGAATTTCTTCCTTGCGGATAGCTGCCACCAGCCTAGAACACTTCTTCTTCCCTTGGAAAGTGACTTCAGGTCCACCTGGAGCCTTCACTGTTACTGTTTTGGTCTTGCACTCGATGCTTGCACTATACACCGACATCCAATTAATGCCAATGATAACATCGACTCCCAAGATAGTCAGCTCGATTAGATCGATTCCAAAAATTCTATCCCCAATCACAATCTCGCAATCCGCATAATAACGATCAGTGGTTAAAGTTTCCCCTGATGGAGTAGCTACTGCGAAGATCTTGCCTGAAAAATTCTTCAGTTCAACTCCCAACACTTTAGCAAATTTAGGAGACACAAAAGTATGAGAGGATCCAGTATCGAACAAAACAACAGCTTTCATTCCATTCAAATAAAGTTTCCCTGTTATATAATACACACCCATTACGTAATAGTTCACAAAATAAGCGGGAAAAAGAAAACAACATAAACCTCTAAACATCTGCCCTCGTACCAGTGATGACATGATCCATCTCATTGGCATCAGCTTCCGTCAAGGCAAATACTCACCCTGGTTGGTACGGTCTCTTCCCAGCCTACTGAGTTGGTCCCTTCCGAACAACATCCTGCAGCTTCGGGCACTGGGATCGGTAATGACCTGTCTCCCCACAATTGAAACAAGTCACCATAGGAGGTCTCACCCAATTGTTTCCGGGTCTCCCATCTATGTTGACAACATTTTCTCCCGTTGGTTTGAACCTCTGGGCTGACGGTTGTCCCCTGGCATTCCCAGCAGTTGCGGGCCTCTTTCCAGTGTTCCGGTTGTTCTTTCTACTCTGAACAATGTGGAACTGCTCCATGTCTGCCTCCGTGGCTGCTGCTCGTTTGACTAGCTTGTCAAACCTCCTGATATCGAAAGGTATCATTCGGGACCTCAAGCTCGGCCTCAAACCATGCTTGAACTTACGAGCCTTCTTCGCCTCATCCATCACTAACTCAGGAGCATACCTTGAGAGTTGAGTAAATTTAGTCTCATACTCCCTGACTAACATGCCACCTTGCTGTAGTGACAGAAACTCCATAGCCTTTTTCTCCTGGACATCGGAGGGGAAATAGTGACTGTGGAATTCTTCCAAGAATTCCTCCCAGCCAAAAACTATACCTCCCATTGTCCGTTTCATCGACTGTCACCAAACAGCCGCATCCTTCTCAAGCTGCAGAGTCGCCAACTTCACCTTGCTTCCCTCAGGGGTCTCCAGCACTTCGAAGATCGTCTCTACCTGACGAATCCAGTTGTCAGCCGCATCAGGGTTTGACTTCCCTTCGAACACAGGTGGTTTCATCCGTTTGAACGATTCCACGAGTTTAATTGCCTCGGGCACTGGATTCACAGGCCCCCTCCCTTGGTTCTGATTCATGGCCACGGCGTTGAGCGTCTGATAGACCCTCGCAAGTTCCGTCTCCAAGTCCAGACCTTCACCATTTTTAGCTCCTCTTCTAGCCATATTCTGATGCAAAAGATCCATTAAATTCAAAGTATAAGGCATGAATTTGAAATCAACTTGCATTTCATTGAGTTCCAAACTTTATACATTCGAATTGAAAACATTTCTTGACGTCAGAATGAAAACAGTAGAAGCTACAACAGTCTAACTCCTACAGTTCCTCTTCGCTTCACGAAGCTCTCCCCGTAGTTCATTAACTTCTTCCTTCAGCACATCGGTCATATTCTTCCTCTTCTCGAGTTCCCATACACGATGATTGAGAACTGCAAAGTCGTCCTTGCGCTTTGTCAACTGAGCCTCTAATAAGCCGACTCTCTCCCGCAGTGTTTCTACCTGCCTCTGAAGAGATATCACAAGACTATTTGGAACTGGTTCTTCTTCTTCGTCAGAAGAAGAATCATCAGACGAGTCCGGAGGTGGGGTAATCTCTCGGGACTCAGGCCATTCCTCTTCATCAGAATCTGCTTGCCCTGGATAGCACTCTTCCTCGATAATATGCCAATTGTCGTCGCTAACAGGGTCGAAGTGATCAGCCATCTTAGAAATAGAGAGGAAGAAACATATGTCATAGAGCAACACAAATGTAAGTAACTTACATTTAAATCTCTAGACTCAAACACACACTCTAATGTCCACTTCTAGGATGTCGTTCCTTATAAATTTGTATAAGTGTGAAAAGTAGCTCTGATACCACTCTGTAACACCCCGAATTCCAAAATACACTGAATTCGAGATTCCACAGGATCTTTATGCTTCATTTAGTACAATTTTACAAGGAAATAAAACTTTTTACTTTACATCAGAGTTTACATGAGATCTTTACACTTTATATTTTACAGCGGAAGCATATATCACAAATAATTTACATTTAATGACAGTGGAAGCAATTTACAACATAAAACAAATATATAACAGCGAGTTATCTATGAGCATCAGTTCTCCTTTAATCTTTATCAAGCCATTATCCTGCATACAAAACTATGGGTACGTCCGTTTATTCAACCGACGAAAATTATACATGGCCATCCCCTCTATGCCAGAAACAGTATAACGATTCTCATTTCTTAACAAAGCACAAACTTTTTCACAAACAAAACTAAAAGGGTCTATCCTGTTGATGTCGTGTTGTGATTGTGCACTTAGTCCTTAATGCAGTTATTATATTATATGACACTAATGCGCACTTGTTCGGATTCTATGCATCCCATACTATATAGGTCGGAGGGCAGGCCCTTAATCGTACTTCATTTTATAGGGTTCAATCCCTCGCCATGACTTAATCTACTACGGTAACTACAGTAAGTATCTTAGATGTTCTATGATCTACAAGCCCATGTCCAGGCAGCCTGGAGGGGAATCCCACGCACTGACACGACACATCGAGCAGGCAACCTATGGACAATTCATCCTCCGCCATGGAACAATGGCACCACCCATAGCCACTCAAACATCCCACAAGCGTCGCCACCGGAACGATAATTCTGGAGTAGTGCCCACGCCATATCTTGACGCATCAAGCAGGCAGCCTGTGGATCACTCTCACACTGCCAATCCGATGGCCTTCATACTCGTGTTTTTCTCTTACTTTCATCACATCTCCACTATGTATCTAGTCCTTATTTTATTATAATCATGAACAAAATCAAAGCTCTAGAGTTAGCCTCTCCACTATACCGGACTTAATCATTCATTCAACATGACCCAACCTTGATCTTTCATTTTGAAATTCCATTTCAATTCATCTCTTTCCAATTGTCGGTGGGAGACTTAGCTACTCTTTAGTTTCAATTTCAATTCACAATCACCAGAATTGAGCCTTTTAAACCCAATTGTTCATTTTCATAATCACAAATGATTTTCCTTTTCATGTTCACAACTTCCACAATCATACAAACTTTTCATAGGTTCAATAGAATGATTTACTTCATTTCATGTACACATTCATGCGAAGGCAAATAGAATTTACTGTTTCTAAATTTTCACAACAAATAATCATTCAACAATAGTAGATTCATTATCTCTATCATAAAGCAACTTAGAATTCTGAGATATCAAAAAATGATCTGGACAGTTGACTTAGAGCATACTCAGTCGACTTGTTCAGCTAAGGATGTTCTTCAATAAACTGCTCGGAAGAGTCGACTGCTGCACATGGTCAGTCGGCTGTTCCGCAGCGTTCAAATTTAATTATAATTTACGGGAAAGTCGAATGTCATCCAAACCAGTCGGCTGTTCTGTAGAGTTCAATTGAAACTTTTAATGTTCAGCATAGTCGACTGCTATATATATTCGGTCGACTGATCAAAGTTAATTTCGAATTAAGTAATATCTCTTCCTTCTGTTCTTCAATTAGCACACAGCATTTTATTTAACTACAGTATGTTCAATGTCAACATAAACATGCGATTCTTATCCATTTACCAGCATCACAACATAGTTTACGATTAAATGTAGGTTTCATAATACCAATATTTTCTTTCACCCAAATAAAATTTCTAATCGTGCATTTATCCTTTACTCATTATTTGTCTACGGAGATAAATATTGATCCTGAATTAACATGCTGGGAAAAGTCAAGATAACGACACACATTAAAATGCATCATTTCTTGGAATTTCGAACTGTACATATTTTATTTCATCGTACCAGTCGACTGTCAACATGATCGGTCGACTGTACAGGTAATCTCCAGTTTCTCTAGATGTCTTAGTTCTTTACCATTCATTAACATTTTCCACCTTATGTATGGCATAAAGAATTTCAATATGACCATCAATTCATCAATCAAATTTTCACACGCATGATAACAAAACAATCTCAATCTTAACATGATTTCTATTCTAGAAGTCATGAGAAACACCCACCTTTTGAAGAAATAAACGAAATCCCGCAAAGCTTCCTAGTGCGATAGTATGACTCCTCCTCCTTGCTCCTTGCCAAAACAAGAATTCCTTCAGTAGTGATGACCAGCATCCAATAACACTCACTCACAACTCTCTTAAAAATATATTTTCTTCTTTCAATAAAATTTGAATGTAGAAGATAATTGAGTGAGAGGGGTATTTATACTCAATCTTTGGGTGAGATGGAGGGCTAGGATGGAGGGCTAGGATTTAGTAGATTGTTATAGGATCAAGGGTTAGGAAGAGAGTAGGAGTTATAGTAACTACCCACACTCTAGGTAACCACCCATGCACTAACCACACTTCTTTCAAAACCGTCCAAAATAGTGTGCTCATGCACGTGTACGTGCAATGCACGTGCATACACTAGTTCTCTCTCTTCCTCTCAAAAGGTGGTTAACCAATTAAGTGACTCTTGATCATAGGAAATTTTATTTATACTCAAATAATTCTGGTGTACTTCTGATATGGGATTATTCTAATCAATTCTCCCTTACTAATCCCGTGTGTACAGCCACGTCATCAACCAAGGAAACAGCACATCTCTGATTTCCTTCCGAAATCAAACTCGTGGGCCCCCACAACAAGGATGACGTCATCATCATCCTTTAAACCAAACCAACAACACTTGTGCTATTACCATTCACATGGGCCTCCCCCCTTTTCAACCTCTCTCCTCCTATTAAATATTACCAATCAGCCACTCATCTATCTATACATCTATATATATATAAATTATACTTTTTTCAGAAATACGGGGTATTACACGCACTTGGGATTAAAAGTTCGAACACTTGGGGAATATGAAATGTATCCCATCGCAACTATAGTATTTTTTGTTTTGTCTGCCTTTATCTTTGGTCTGTTTGACAACAATGGCTGTACACCAAAATGTAGGGGTGTTCATCGGTTCAAAACCGAACCGAACCGAACAAAACCGAACCGAACCGAACTTTTCGGTTTGGAAAAATTGAAACCGAACTCCGAAACCGAACATATACATTTCGGTTTTAACCGAACCGAAATATATCGGTTCGGTTTGGTTAATAACCGTACTAACCGAACTTAAAAAAAGAATTTCAGTTTTGAATGTTTATATTAGATTCTGAGTGAAAAATTCATTATTCAATATTCATTAAGCAAACAACAACCAATTAGCATTGTACTCATAATTTATACACTACAAAATTATAGTAATAACTAGCAAAAAAACTTAATTTACAAGTTACAAATGATTACAATTTACAACCAATCAACTATATAAGCTTATATTTTACAATTTGAAATTACAAGTTTCTGACTTTCTGTAACACTGTTGTTGTTTGCACTTTGCAGGCCTCATCTGAGTCATCTCAACTCTCAAGCACACCAGAACAAATGAACAATCAGCAAATGAACAAAAAACTTGAGCCTGCAGCACCAATCAAAACAATCAGCAATTGTTAATATATTTTTTTTCAAAATAAATTGTCAAGATGTAATGTGGTAGTATAAGCACAGTACTTGTTCACCAGGCTACAAACTTTCAACATCCAAAGCCTTATCCTCAATTATCATATTCTGTGATTGGCAAATAAAGCATTCTTCGCACACTATAAATACTCCCAAGCAAATAAACAACATGAATCACATGCTCGTATAAATTAGTGTGTTATGAAATTTTATGGAATGCTGTGCTCAGAAGTAATATACCTTCTGTAGGCTGCAGAGATATTCACAAACAGCAGCTGGGCCTCCTGTACGCAAGAGTTGAATAGAAACTGATGCAACACTTTTGGCAGGAACTCATCCTTTTATTTTTTCTTCAACCCACTAAATTTCATTATAGATGTTATTGATTGCCTTCTTAGCATTATGTTTAAGAGTTGTAGGAAGATGATCAATTTACCTCTCTGATATTTCAAGATTTAAAACCAAAGGAGGTATCTTTAGCAGATGCAGCGCATGTGATATCCATTCTCATCATTACTGCAGATGTCCTATATAGAACTAAGAAATATATATATGTATCAAAGAAAACTGTGTATATGATCTTCATTGTTATCAAACATATGCAACTATTATACATGCAGGCAAAGGAAAAGGTGTCAAACTAACATCAGATAGTATCTCATAATTCAGTTTATTATTCTTATGTCAATAGTAGTATGAGAGTAAAGAAATAAACTATCGGATACATCAAAGTCCTTCTAAATACTAGAGTAACTAGTGTACTAAGTGGAAATTTATTACTTATAGTTGAGTGCATAATCTCCCTACTACATCTGAACAAATTTTTTACAAGAACATAATTATAAGTGGCTTTGTTACTATACTCAGAGGACCGCAAAACTTCTCTACATGAGTACATCTAATGAGGATATCTACATAACAATATGAAGGTAGGTCCGGATGTACAGGCTGTTAAGCTTAGCTCATAACACACTAGCTATCTTTTGCTGAAAAATATGACACTAAAACCATATTGAACAAATGAACATCCCTTCTAAGTTATGTACAGTTATATTCCTGCCTACACTCTCGGTAGCCGGGCACTAAAATTATAAAGGATAGAACTTGTGTGAAAATCAGGAATTGTCATTTTGACCATTGAGTATTTAGGCAAAACAAAAAACAAAGGTATACCTTACAATAATATCCACAACCATCTGTGCCCTCAGTGACAAGGAGCAGCTTCGGGTTTGGATGGAACAGTTTACGAACAACAGCATCATCATATGGATCTTCTCCTTGAGTTAAAAAGGAAATCTCTTCTTCACTTATCGGTTTTATATATTTACAGTATAATCAGAAACAGATTCCCTATATAACGTTTCAATAACATACAACACAGTCCAGGGTACCTTAATAATGTCAGCAAGGTCCCATATGCTGAACATTCCATCTCTAGCATTCTCAGCAGAAGGCCATAGTGGAACTAATAGTAAAAAAGTTCACAGGTGACAGTGCAGCAACTAGCAATTCTTCGAATTAAATCTACCAATTTAAACCAAACAAAAGTATAAACCAAAACTTATTAATTTCTCGTTACAAATTTAAAATTTTAACACCTAGAAATATCAAGATTAATTTATACCTTAGCACTTAGCAGCTTAGTTTGAGAGGCACTGCAAATTGCGAGGCATTGCCACTGCGAATCGTGATGGAGAATCAGGGGAATAAAGGAGGCCGGTCAAGGGAACGGCACGTCGGCACCAGAGGAGGATCGGAGAGTCGAGACTGGAGGGTGCGAGTCGTGCGACTGTACGAGGGTGCGAGTCGTGCGACTGTGCGAGGAGGGATGGAGATCGGGAGTCGAGAGCCGATGATGGAGATCGAGAGTCGAGAGCCGATGATGGAGATCGACTGATCGAGAGTCGAGACCGTCTAGGGTTAAAGGAATTGAGAATTGAGAGAGATGAGAGGAATGGATCTGTGAAATTGAGAGTGATTTGGAGATGAGCCTTGGCCGAATTAATCGATTGAGAAGGAGAAATGGAGAAGGAGAACTCTGGAGAAGTCATCATTAATAGATAGTTGTACTTGGGAAGTGAGAACGTCGGTGAAGAGTGAAGACTGAGAAGAAGATGAGAAGTCAAGGGTTAGGGCATCGGCTATTCGATTTCGGCTGAAGTGAAGGGGGAAGGGGAAGGGCCGAAGGGGTATTAATTTGAGAAGAAAAAAAAGTTTGGTTTTTTTTTCGGTTCGGTTTTACTAGATCCAACCAAAAACCGACCCGAACTCTCTAACAAAACTATGGTTTGGACCAAAACCGAACCGAAAAACCAAAAAACTGAACCAAATTGATAAATTTTGGTTCGGTTCGGTAATCGGTTTTAACCGAAGTATGAACAGCCCTACAAAAATGAAAAGCGTCCCTCAGATCGTTTAGATACATCTAGACAGGCCTATCACCTAAAGACGGTCGAAACATGACCCTTCGTGTATTTATGCCATCTGTTCATATTCTGTATCAGGGGAAGGACAATCTTTCTCTTCCTTAGATGTAAAGCGCCGAATTCCAAATACAGGTAATTCATAGCAAATACAATATCGTTTACTTCAACTTCGTAAAAATTTACAAGGAATTTAAATTATTTTTCATTACACATTGTCTGTTACAAAATACACAGCAGAAGTTACAACAAAATATACAACTTTAACATTCAATAACTTTAATATCGAAGTAATCATCATTATCAACTAATCTTTATGCCTTCTGCTAATCCAAGTAACTGTGGGTATGTCAGTTACAAACAACTAACGCAATGTTATGATACACCGAATCTCTTACTTTAGCAAACACAAACTTGAATGCACAAAAAAGTGTAAAAAGTGACTATCCTAAACATGTCAGTGTATGATATGAACTTAATGCCTAAAGCAGACATTACACTGTGATGCACTAATGCATACTTGTTCGGATTCTATGCATCACATACTACATAGGTCTGAGGCCAAGCCCTTATCGTACTCCTCATTATGGAGTTTAATCCCTCGCCATGCACAACTTACTATGGTAACAAAAGCAAGGTTTAGACATTCCATAAATACGGATTCCACTTACGGAGTCCACCGTCAAAACATACAAAATCCTCGTCGTGCGAACATCCCGCAAGTGCCCGTCTAGCCCAGACATACGCATATACATTGGAGATCGGCCTCCCACTATTCATGATCCTGGAGTCCACCATCAGATCAATCGTAGTCCCAGATTTAATTAAGACACGTCTCACATCGCAAGCAACCACAGTCCTGGAGTCCACCATCAAAGTAGGTCAATATTCCTGAAGTCAACCGTCAGACTATATAGAGGCGCCCTGTAACATCTCTTTGTTTTTAATACTTTCAAAATAGTTATTATATTTCTTTTATTGCTATTAAATATTATTGTTATTATTATTATGTATAAATATACAATTTTATCTCATACATATTCTTCAGATTATTTATTTACTTGGTGGAGCGGGTTTTCTTGGATTTTATTATGAAAAGAAGGAGTATAAGAACATATAAATAATAAACGAGTTAAGGAGGGGCTTATAATTAATTTTCCACTTTTTATTTACAAAATCTACCCTTTTTATAACATCTGTTTATTTTATAATATCAAATTATTCATTTATATTTATCTTTCGTATAATTATTTCGATTATTATGATTATTTTACATAAATATGCAGTTTTATTTACCTTTAGACTCTGGAGTTATTTAGATATACTGTGAAGTGATTTTTATAGAAATATACTGTAAATAATGAACTGGGAGGGTCTTATAATTAATGTTTGGTCAAATAGGGGCCTACAGTTAATTTTTCATTTTTCTTTCTTCTTCCCCTTTCCCCTTTATTTCGTTAGAAACACAACCCATTTTCGAAACCGACTTTCGCCTTTTCTTTCTTCATTTTTGGGCATTTTTAACCCATCAAATTTCTATGAATTTTGAGAAAATTTGAAAGGGTTTTAACTAAATGAAGGGTGCTCTTCAACCCTCTGGTGTTAGTTTTTGAAATCATCAATTGTAAGGAAGAAGAATCGAGTTTGGGGGAAATAGCGGAGAACTAACACAGTCGATCTTCGCGTTTCCTCAGGTGAGTATTTAGTTTATTTTATATATATATTGTGCTATGATAAATTTTAAATCATGGTTTGCTATGTGTAATGTGTAAAGTGTATCGAGTATAGATGCATAAAATGTATCGTAGAAATTCATATGTATTATACGGAGTAAATTATGGGGTGTAAGAAATTAATGACGTGTATATTTAGGATATGGGGTTGTAATATTTGCATATATGTAAATATCTATGATATGTGATTGTAATATTGAGAATTGAGAAGTTATGATAATACTGATATATTGTGAATATGGAGAATAAACTGAGGTACATATATATATGCTTTTATGCTAATTTAATGATATATGCATATATGGCAATGTAAAGGAGAAAATATAGAGATATATATATACTGAATGAATATGTTATGGAGATATGAATTTGTTACGAGATGATATGAATATGTAACGGGAGATATAAATATGTTACAGGAAATGTATAAATATATAGAAAAAGTTGTAGTTATAAAGTTTTGTATTTTGTTGATAAAGAGGATACATGAGGATAATACGGAAGGTGCATATATATTTACATATTGACGATACTATCTGGTTAAAGTCATGCCTATGCATATGAGATATAAATATAGTTATATAAGCATGTGGTGGGAATGTATATTTATGGAGTCATGTATTCATATGAATGATATTAATGGTTTGCATATGCTTATGAAATTAATGGAGTTATATATATTTATGTTATAAGGAGACGTTATATTATAAAGGAAAAATTCATGTTATAAGCAGAAATTTTATAATAAGGAGAAATTTTATTGTATGGAAAATTTATAAATGAGATATATTTGTTTATGGATATTTAAAGGATATATATATACATGGATATATAAAGGAGATAAAATGGTGAAATATATGAGATAATGTGATAAAAAAATAAAAAAATGAGATAAAAATGATTATAAAAATAAATGATTATCAATGCCTATAGAATCACGGGGGTTTGTGCTAGAACTCCTAATACCCATTTTATCGGCTTGGGGTGCGGTGTTTGCGAGACCCTTGATGGGTAGCGATGCGTAAGATCCTTGGTGGCAGCGATATTTGATGCGTAAGACCTGTATGACAGTAATATGTGTATTTGATGCGTAAAACCTGTATGGAAGATATACATATTTGATGCGTAAGACCTGTATAGCAGCGATGTGTATTTGATGCGTAAAACCTATATGGCAGCGATGTGTATTTGAGGTGTAAGACCATTATGGCAGCAATCTGATGCGTAAGACCCTTGATGCGTAGCGATCTTTGTTTTGACTGAGCTATCAGCTTCAGTTTGGTGATGACATGGGCACTGGTCGACAAATTAATAAAATGAATAAATGTGAAATGAAAATGAGAAAGTAAAGAAAACATATGATGTGAAATGAGAATGAGAAAGTAAAGAAAGCATATGATGTAAAATGATAATGGAAAAGTAAAGAAAGTAAAGCAAGTATATGAGTTGAAATGAATAAGAAGAGTATAAGAAAATATATATATGAATGAAGATGAGAATTGAAGAAATTGTGTTATGAGTATGTAAATGAATATGAAAAGTAAATAAAGTATGCATGAGAATGTGAATGAAAAGTAAAGAAATTGTGCTATTTACAAATCTATGGAAAGAGAAGCAATTGTGCTATGTGATTAAATATGAAAAGTGATGGAATTATAGATGTGAACTAATATGGTGTTATGTACATGAGTATAACAGTGAAGGAATTATGTATGTGAATTAATATGAATAACTTGAAGAAATTGTGGCGTGGAAATGAGTATGAGAAATAAAGAAAGTGTGTATCTACGATATAATAGTATACGAATGAAAAGTAAAGTAATGTATAATATGAGTGTGAAACAGTAAGTGAAGTGTATTATGTGATGAATATGAGAATGGTTATAAAACTAAAAATATGTTATGATATGAGTTGATGTACCTTGAATTGTATCGAGGAACTACTCGCCTGCTATTTTCATTGAAATGATGGGAACTACCTGCCTTGGCACAACTCCCAGGGTGAATCGGTGGGTTGTTGATATGATAGTGGTATTGTGAAATGGAAAAGAAAAGTAAAGTAAATTGTAAGATGGAAATAAAAATAAAGAAAAGTAATAACCAAGCTATCGGCTTGAGATGTGATGTTATATTACCCAAGTTCTACTTGGAGTGTGGTGATTATTACCCAGTTTATCTGGGGTGCGGTGATTATTACCCAGGCTATTGACTTTGGGGTGCGGTGTTATATTACCCAAACTATGTTTGGGGTGCGGTGTATTATCTGATATAAATGAAAGTAAAGTAAATTGTACTATGAGAGGTAAACGAAAATGAAAGAAAGATATATTATTGATGAGAATGAGAAGTAACTAAAGTTGTATGATGGGATGAGAATAAATTATAAAGTAAAGTATATGATAAAATGAGGAGCATTAAAATAAGCTGTATGATGAAGTTAGAATGAAAAGAAGGTAAATTGTAATATATAAAATAAGAATAATGGTTAATGTATTACGAGATGTATGAGATGTGTATGAGATGTGAATAAATGCGATGTTATGAGATGTGTTATAACATAGGGATAAATGTGATATAATGAGATTGGATGAACATGATATTATAAGATTGAACGAATGTGAGATTATGAGACCGAAGAAATGTGATGATATGTGATGATAATGAATGAATGAGATGATATGCGATGAAAATGAATGCATGTGATGATATGCGGTGAAAATGAATGTGATATCATGAGGTTAAATGCATGTGAGGATATGCGATGAAAATCAATGCATGTGATGATATGCGATGAAAATGAATGTGATAATATATGACTGAATGAATGTGAAGTTATGTGATGAGAATAAATATGAATATGTTATAAGATTGAATGAATGCGATGTTATGCAACGAGAATGCATATAAATATAGTAGGAGATTGAATGAATGAAAGACTATAAGATTGAATGACTATGATGTTAGAGGTGAGAATTAATGTGAATATAGTATGCCTTGAAATTGTGTCGAGAAACTACACGCCCGCTATTTCCATGAAAATGGTGGGAACTACCTGCCGAGACACAACGTCAAGGTAGGGTGAGTGGATATGGATACGTAAATGGGTTGAATATTCAAAAGAGTACTTGGTGCAAGAATCACTTTTGTTATGTTGTATATTCAAATTTCAAGTTAAACTTAATTTTCATGATATTCGTAAGTTCTTTCAATTTTCTTCATATAGTTTCATTTATTTGCTAAACTAGTAATTATACTCGCACCAGATATGACTAACCCCTATTGTTTTGTGGGGGTTAGGGGAGTCCCTCCCTGAGATTGGATGACCCACCCTAACTCTCCTGTAGGATTTGATTAGTAGCGAGGTGAGATAGTTGTTGTGGTTTTGGTTATACTTTGCTCGTAGTATAATGGAGTATGTATGTATCTATTATAGACCTTTTATTATAAGTCATGTAGAATTGGGGATAGTAGGGAGTATTATTTTGTATTATGAAAGATTATATGTATAATTGTAAGAGATAATAATAAATATAGTGCTGTGATGAAGTATGAAAGCCCGTACCAACCTCGTTGTGGACTACCGGGGTCTGTGGTTGGTTTTTGAAAGTTTTTTCTAAAGTATTTCTAAAAATCTTATATGTTTTCAAAAGAATTTTTGATTTTTAAATTGTATCTTGCTTATTATGATAAATTATGCCCCCAGAGCCCCATATATTAATGCTTGTGTATGGTTGAATGATTTGGCCTGAGGAGGATTGATATATATTAAAGGTACTTATATTTATGTAATTGTTTGCAAAATTCCGTAAGGAATATCTTTAAAATGGCTAATATTTCAGGAGAAAATTTGCAAAAAATTTAATTGAAAACTATGAATATTTCCCTAAGTAAGAAATGTTGTAGATAAGAAATAAATTAAGCTAGAAAGCATTTGATAATGGAATGGTTAAAATAAAAAAAAGGTGAAATTTTGGGTCGTGGCACGCCCCACTTACGTTTGCTCAAGTTTCATCACATCTTGAACTAATGTGTGACCTTATATTTAAGTTACAGTTAACGAGACCTATAGTTTAGCTTACCCACCAGACTTAAACCAAAATACTGAGAATATTAGCCCACAAGGGCTACCTATCAAAGATAAAATCAACCCACACTGGTTACTTCTCAAAAATTCATTTTTCACAACTGCCGGTATTCTGGGTCCCGTTCACTCTAGAACAAGCAACCATCTCAAAAGAGATCACATATGTTACATCTAACCTCATATAATAATTTTCATTCATTAAACATCTTTTAACTTCTTTTATTCGTTATCTTTGGTATCATCAATCATGAAGTAACTAACTTCTTATAGCAACATTCAATAACACATGATGAGTTAAAACCCTAATAAACAGTACATGTCTAACATTCCAACTTGATACTTTAACTATCTCGCAATCCCTTATAATGTACATCTTACTAACATCCCAATTTTAAAATCTAATTTTATACGTTGTAAAAGTTTTAGGACAACTAGATAAAAGACATCAACCCAATGGCATTGTAAAAATCATATAAATTCCAATACTACCCCAAAAATAGATTTATTAGTTTCATAGGAATCATAAATTAGTCTACTACAACTTTGTAGTTAAGATCATCTACATTCATCCTCGATTACCTCGTCTAAATTCATTTGCAAAATAGTAGGTTCACAATCCGAAAAGTGCAGCTCATACTACTTATAAAAATCACAGAAAATTCTATCCTTCATAAAATTATATGTTCTTTAGGTCAAATTAAAGGTATACAAGTCGACTATAACTTTGTATTTATAAGTTTCCCTTAAATATTATGTCTATAACCCTGAATTCTTTGAAATCTACAGTAGGGTCGAAATGCTATACAGACTGCAATTGTTCAAACTTGTAAAATTCATTATAAATTCATTTTTTCATGAAAAATTAATTTCTTAGACTCTACAGAAAGGTTAACGAGTCTACTTTAACTTCTTAGGTTTGACCATTCTCAAAATACTTCATCTAAGATGATGAAATGATCTAAATCCGAAATGTGTACAAATTTCCAATAACTAGTCAACTACCAGCCAGCCTTAAGTTTAGATTTTATTAAAATAGCAAACGACATCCAATTATTATGAAATTTTAAGGAGATGTTCCTGACATATACAAGATGCTCCTATAAAAAATTTTGCTCTAGATTCTATCTTATTTAATAGTTATGACTTTTTGAAGTGCAACTAGAATTCAAAACAGGAACTTATGAAAATGCCCCCAAATCATCAGTATCATAATTTCACACATTCAATTAGCAAGAAATAATCTAAATATGAATGTCCAATCTATATAAATTATCATGCATCTAACATTTCACACATGTCAAGTATTTTACTAATAAAACTATATTAGAAAGTTGATTAAACACCCGCATAAAATTTAGAATTTTCTAGTAGTAGGACCTCACAAAAATGGTCCAATGCTCCCAAGCAAAGTCCCGACCAAGCTCCTCCTAAGCCTCAATCCGCAAGCATTCTGCCTATTTCTATCTTTTGTTTTTGTTTTGAGTTTGTGTGTTGTTCATTACAAAGGTAGAGGCTATTTATAGAAAAATTGTATGGTCAAAATAGCTCCCCTCTACCCAAAATGGCTCCCCACTCTCACAAAACTCTCTCCCACTCTCCCTCACTTCTTCAAATTGGTCGGTCACTTGTGGGGGAGAAAAACACGTGCACAGGCATACTACGGGTGTGCACATAATTTATTAAGTGTTTTTATTTAAATTAAATGCATACATTATAATATGTAGTATGTATTTAATAGAACTAGTTTAATTTAATTATAGTTAGAGTTTTCATGCAAAAATAAAAATAAACACACATACTTCGTAAATTTTATTTTGAAAAAGAATACAACCAACACGTGCACTACAAACATGTGCGTCGTACATAAAATAAATATTCAAAAACAAAATAAATTTTGATCAACGGGGAAATGTTTATAAATAACCAAAATAAAACATACAAAAAATCTATTCATTAATTTTATACATACAACAATGTAATCAACACACATAGAAAACACGTGCATCACACATATAAAATTTATATTTGGGTAAAAAAAATGAATTTCAATTTGCAAATCAAATTAGAACAAGTTATAAAAATAAATAATTGAAATACGTAGAAATATTACATGTAACGGTATAAAATATATGTGCGTAACATCCGTTAGAAAAATTGTCTTTCCTCAATTTTGCGGGGCGTTACACTCCCCTCTTGAAACTGTTCTGTCATCAGAACTTACTAGGGTAAAAGTTGTATATTGTACATACCAAAGAAAATCATTATCGTATATAGAAAAAACTGTCAATACCAAGTAGATAATTGTACTATAAAAATACGTAAAGTGGAAAACAAAGCAGACTCATGTAAGGAAACTAGAAAGTGAATAAGAACGAAACACGAAAGTATTAGAAAAACAACAGGGTAAATTGAAAAGGGAAAAGAGAAGCATAATAAAATAGATGCTTAAAAATAAGTTTAGTGACAAAATAATAAAAGTAGTAAGAAGTAGTATGAAAAAGAGTAAAATAAAACAAAATAAAATGGAAGTATGGAAATAAATAAAAAAGAAAAGAAGAGTGTAAGTCTAAAGCATTGGAATAATATATATAAATTATAATGCAGTAGGAAAATTTTGAAAATAGATCAAGAGTGTAAAGGAATATTAGGTCGCTAAAAGTAATGATAATTTAGAGAGCAGTATGATAACAAAATATCGAGACGTAAAACAAACCGATAAATAATTGAGAAAAGTCATAAAAATTTAAAAGGTAGTTAGCAGCAGCTAATACAAATTTGAAAGAATTTACGGAAAGAGAAGTTAATTAAAGGAAAACGGGAAGATTAAAATGATTAAAATCATAAAATAAACTAGTAGTATTTATATTACGAGATAAAAATGAAGTAGCAATTTAAGAGAAAAAGTTTGATAAATATATGAGCATGAAATTTAATTTGAAGTATAAAAAAATATAAGATAAAAGTAATTTTGTATATCAAGTTAATATCATATAATAATTCGTAAAGTAGATACAATAACTATATATACGATTTAAAAATAAATATATAGAATACTGGTCAAAATATTTTCAAATTGTCGAGTATAGCAAGAAACTAGCATATAGTATTGATTGTATAGAAATAAAGTGCAATAGTAAGAGTATAAGCATGAAATTTAATTTGAAGTATAAAAAAATATAAGATAAAAGTAATTTTGTATATCAAGTTAATATCATATAATAATTCGTAAAGTAGATACAATAACTATATATACGATTTAAAAATAAATATATAGAATACTGGTCAAAATATTCAAATTGTCGAGTATAGCAAGAAACTAGCATATAGTATTGATTGTATAGAAATAAAGTGCAATAGTAAGAGTATAAATGATAAAAGTCATATTATATGAGTAATAAATAAACATAAGACTAGTTAGTGATACAGTAAAAAAATAAATAGAAGTGGTATAAAAATACTAAGATCTGCAAGCATAGAGTATATATACAAAATATTAAGATAGCAAAATAGTTTAATAGTAATTTGTAATAATGTAAGTGGAGGAAAATATAATAATGATAGTAACACACCTACGATAGAAGCATGTACAAATAATGATATAGTTAAGTAAATAAGTATAATCTATATAATAAATTACAATGAAAGCTATCAAGTGGCTCACATTCAATCTCTCCCAAAATCAATGGACCAGATCTACTCTCACAAAACATGTTTTCCCGCCCAAAATTTCAAACTCCACAAATTCAAAACCCACACACTCTCTCTCCTTTTTTCCCCAAAATCAACCCGTTCTCTCTCTCTTTTTCTCCCCGCTCTCTAATCTCTATCCCGCCTACTCTCTCTCTTACTGTCTCCCTCTCTCTATCTCCCCGCTCTCTCTCAGTCTCCTTCTCTCCCCCCCACCTCCGCTCTCTCCCTCTATCTCCCCGCTCGCTCCGTCGCCTCTTCAGTATCCCCCCCAACTCCGGGATGACTTTAGCACCCCCCCACCTCCAAACCCTAACCCCCTCCTCCTTCCTTCCGCTCTCATCCATCAGCGACCACCACCTCTCTCTCCGCCGGCCACCTCCGGCACCTCTTCAGTACCCCCACCACCTCCGCCGCGTCTTCAGCCCCCCTCCCCCATCTCCAGTCGCCAACCCCCCTCCTCCTCCCTTCCGCTCTCATACCTCCAGTCGCCAACCTCCAGTCGGCAATCAGCGACCCCATCCAACCATCAATTTCACCATCTCAGGTATACAAAATGCTTGGGGTATCGACAGAGATTGTGCTTTTTTTTTAGTGTTTTTGGTGGTTATATCCAACCATTGATTAGAATAATTGTGCTATTTTTGTTGGTTATGATATTTGGGTATTGAGAGAGATTGACTAATTTCAGGCTGGTTTGGGTATTGAAGGAAGGCAATGTGGGTGGTTTGGGAGGGATTAAGGGGAATTTTGTTGATTTCGATATTGGAAATGCTGGATAATTCTGTAAGTGTAGGCAATGGGCTTAGTGTTGTTGTTTCGGAGATTGTTAGGGGAGGGACTAGTAGTATAGCGAGCATTGACAAAGGGAAGAGTTTGTACTGCTGTGAGATTATTGATTTGGAAGAGTTTGGGTCAGATGTGGAAGCTTATCGTGTTTGTGAGGATGGTTCCAAATTTTCAATGACTTCAGCATCTATCGCTTCGTCAAGTAGAGTTGTGGATGTGGCAAGTAGGGTTCAGAATGGGTGGCAATTTTTGCCTAATTTAAGTAATTTACATGTGGGTTGCAGTAAACAATATGAAGATCAACCCAAGGCTATGTCTTTGAAATTTCATTTGTAAATATTTGCAACTAATAGGCATAATCAAACATAGAATGCATAGCATTTATTCCAGGTTTGTTTATTAGATAGGAGCAGGGGTTAGAATTGTTAGATAACCGCGAATTTGGGGTGAGTAAACCGGGATTATCTCAACTCCTCAAAAAGGATTATAAACAATTCAAAGTTTTGATAACTATATAGTTTCATGATATAATTTCATTTCCAAGGCGATATTAATAATAGAAACATTCAAGCTACCAAGCATGCAGTTGGTGAAGAAATTAATGAAATTGGTATAACAACAAATCCCTGGTGCAATGAAAAACAAGTTCCCTTTTGCCGAGAATAGATTAAAATTAAATACACAGACTCAGTAAACCAATGAATTTGAAAAAAATATTGCAAAAAGAAACATCAGAAGCACTGTCAGCAGTGAAAGTAGGTTTAGTAGATTGTTAGGGGTTGCACTCAATATATTTTCTGCTCTTCAGATATGGAATCTTGGGATTTAGTGAGATTCTCCCAAAATACTGTGCTTAGTCATTCTACATCCTGCTCATCTTTCTTGCTCATCCGACTAAACACCATATCTCCTACATCAATATATATATATATTTGGTGGCTTTTCTAGAAGATAGATCATAGTAGTTAATATTATAAAAGTTAATCAAAACATCAAAGAAGAAAATAGATTACTCTACAATATCTTGATTGGTTTGTTAAAATAATTAGAACGTCCAAGTTAATCATCATATATTTTCCCTCCTTTATATATAGATCAATTGCTCCAATTAAAGAACAACAATGTATGACATCACTATATATGGCCATGTAAGTATCTCCTTTTTTAAAAAAAAATTCTACAACTCTTGATATAACAATAAGTTCCTCACATTTTAATGTTTACTTTAATACTTTACAGGTTGATGTTGGCTTAGAAAAAAACAGTAAGTGAAGCTTTTCATTGTGTTCTTAGCACATTAATTAATTGTCCACTTACATTCAAAATTGACATTTTTCTATTGCAGGTGCAATTCCTTCGACAAAAAAATGTCGGGGTTACCATTCGTGATGAACGCGAGCTTAATCTAATATCTCTTCGCAAGATAAGCTTCACCCCGTATTACTTGGTTGGTCTTTTGCTCATTATTGATTTTCTATTAATTCCTACTTTTTAACCACCCAATGTAGAGAAAGGAAACAAGTTATTCTGGCAAAGGAGAGGGAAAGGAAAATGAAATTTCCAGTGTGGTATATGCTTATCTTGCTTCTTTATCTTGCATTATCTACATTGCTTTTTCTTTATCTTTCCTCACACTGATTCTTTTATTTATTATCGATGTAATAATCAAAATTAATACATTCTCAAATAAGTAAGTGGTTCTCCTCTTACACAGTCATTTATAACGATTCATTTTCACAAATTTAGGCTCATAATGTTCATGTTATATCGAAAGCTACGTTGGCCCAACGTAGACGACGAGAACGAGAGAAACTTGAAATGTGCTCTACACGAGTATTAGACACAACTGACGAATGTTTACCTTGAACAACTGTTCCGTTATTCAAAATTCCTTCTAATGTACCACAGGAACATACGTATGATGGACAAACTTCTTCACTACTGCCCAAATATTGGCCTGCAAAGAACCTCTCAAACTTCTGACGTTGTTAGGTAAATAATGTTTGCTTTTTAAATCTTAACTTTTTCAGAATGTCTTTAGTTAGTTGCTCTCCATGTTCAGCCATATGATTGATTCACAAGTAGAGAGACTTGAAGGGTGCACTCCGCGTCAATTGGCCCAACGTAAGAGACAATATCGAACTGCTATGTCCAAATCGAATAGGTTAATTTTATTTTACCTTTAACCCATGTATATTATCCATAGGTTAAAATATATACAACTGTTAACTTACATGGCCATCGTAACTAATAGGTTAAATTCAGAATGACACTTTCTCAGCATGATGAATGTAACCTGCTCTTATTGTTCAGCATTGCATTGGAATGATGAAAAATTATCGGTCTCATCTGCCAGAAATAATTATTTCGGAAAATGTTGTTCACAAGGAAAAGTGAAGTTACCTTTGCTCATTACTCCACTCCCACCACTTCAAGATTTATATGATGGTGATAGTGTACAATCGACTTCATTTCGGACTTATACTCGAGAATACAATGCAGCAAATGCTTTTACGAGTTTGGGTGTCAGGATGGATGAAATGGTCATCCATGGTAGGGGGCCTACCTCATTCACCATACATGGAGAGCTGTGCCACCGAACAGGGTCATTAATACCACAGCCAGGTCAAGCTACTATTTATGTACAACTCTACATTTACGATCCAGTTTCTGCTTTAGGTTTTCGTACATCGCGAAATCCTCATTTGAGAGCTGATGTTCTCAATATTATTCAGGATTATTTGGAGTTCAATGAATTTGCATATAAGTTCCGTCAAGATTGTAAAATTTTAAACCAGACAAGTTATTCGGATCATAGCTTATATGCGGTTCTACACTACAATTCAGCAAATGACCGGCGTAGGTATAATCTTCCAACTGCTGATGAGATTGCAGTGATTATACCTGGTGATGGAACTGAAATTAGTGGTATGAGAGATATTATACTGCATTTGAGGGAAAACAACAAGTTAATGCAAATTAACGAGTGCCGTCCAGCATATTTGCCCTTGCATTATGTCTTGCTATTCCCTTATGGTGAGTTGGGATGGGAACCAAATTTGAAACAGTGGGATGTCATCAATGGAAGACCTTCGACTGCTAGACTAACTCAAATACAATTCTCTAGTTATCATTTATTTCAACGCAATACAGAGTATTCAACTATTCTGAGAGCAGGAAAACTTTTGCAAGAATTTATTATAGATTATTGGGCAGCCACTGAGCAGAATCGACTGACATATCATAAGCTTAATCAGGAAAAACTTCGAGCCGAACCTTACTAAGGTCTTACTGACATCGCTGCAGATGGGTTAGGACTTGACCAGGTCGGACAGCGAATCATTTTTCCATCTTTATTCATTGGTAGTCCAAGATATATGTTTGAAATCTTTCCAGATTCAATGGCTATTACGCGCCACTACCAACACCTAGATATTTTCCTTACCATGACTGCAAATCCCAAATGGCCAGAAATAACTGCAGCTCTATTACCACATCAAAAAGCCATTGATCACCCTGATTTAGTTTCTCGCGTTTTTGAGTTGAAGAAAAATGCTTTGATGAAGGAGATAGAAAAAGCAAAAGTATTTGGTCAAAAAGTTGCGCATGTCTTTACCAATGAGTTTCAGAAATGCGGGCTACCTCATATGCATGCTCTTTTCTTTCTTGCAAATCCAGACAAAATCCGTACATGCCAACAAGTAGATGAAGTATTTTTGCTTTATTTCCAGATCCGATAGCGGATCCCCTACTCTTTGAAACTGTCAAAAATTGTATGGTGCATGGCCCGTGTGGTGGACGAAATCCTCAAGCATCATGCATGGAAAATGGAAAATTTCAAAAGAGATATCCTAGAGAGTTCTCTGAGGCAACAACTATGGATCAAGATGGCTATCCAATCTACCTTCGTCGTGATACTAAACATTTTTATACTGTGAGGGGGCAGCAGGTTGATAATAGAGATGTTGTACCTCATAATACTTACCTTTCTAAAATGTTTAATTGTCATATTAATATTGAAGTTTGTGCTGGGGTGAGATGTGTTAAATATATCCACAAATATATTTTCAAAGGAAACGACCGTGCCACAATTGTGTTGGGAGGAGAAGATGAGATCAAGCAATATCTCAAAGCACGGTATATTGGCCCTCCAGAAGCTGCATGGTTAATTTTTGGACACTAATTATATGAAGAGGTGCCAATGGTTGTACGCTTGGTACTGCATTTGCCTGGAATGCATCGTGTTGTTTATAATTCGGCTGATAGGATGGACAACATCGTATCTAGAGCCGAACTAGAAATGACAACTCTTACGGGTTTTTTTGCATGTTGTTCATCCAATTTAGCTGCATGCGCATTCACCTACCAATAGTTCCCGCAACATTTTGTTTGGAATAAGTCTTCGAAAATGTGGATGCCGAGAAAGAAGGGGTATGCAATCGGCAGAATGTACTTTGTATGTCCAAATTCAGGTGAGAGCTTTTATTTGCGTTTGCTACTAACAGTTGTGAAGGGACCACGATCATTTCAGTGCTTACTTACAGTCGATAATATTAAATATGCTACTTTCAAATTAGCATGTGTTGCCAGAGGACTGTTGGAAGATGATGGCGAGTGGGTACAATGTCTCCAGGAAGCTGCAATTATGGGCACCGGCTACCAACTTAGAAGGTTATTTAGTGTCATTCTTACGGAATGCTTTCCGTTGGAACCACTTACCTTACGGAACCAATTCTCAGTGCATATATGTGATGATCTTGAACACAAACTGCGTACATTGTTTTTCATTCCCAATCCTACCCAAGCTCAAGTTCTAGATTATGGTCTATATCTTTTAAACCAAATGCATCAAGAATCAGCCAAGAGCTTAGATAACTTCCGACCCATGCCCCATCCTATGCAAAATTGGAGTACGGTTGTTGGCAACATGTTTATTTGGGAACATAAAGTATTACAAGTTGAATCCCTACAAGCTAATATACAAGCAAGTATTTCACTTAATGATGCACAGTTATCTGCATATACTGCAATAATTACATCAGTTATGGGCGACAAGGGAACTACATTCTTCTTGAACGGAGGGGCCGGTATGAGAAAAACCTTTTTATACAATCACTACCAACGAAATACCGTCGAGATGGTTTCATTGTTGTAACTGTTGCTTCTTCTGGCATTACATCATTGTTACTGGTAGGAGGTAAAACTGCACACTCAATATTTTCCATCCCACTTGATGTGTTGGATAATTCCTTTTGTGGGTTCACTAAGTAATCACCTCTGGCAGATTTTTCAGGGAAGCAAAGCTAATCATTTGGGATGAGGTCCCTATGCAGCATAGGTTTTGTGTAGAAACTGTTGACCGTACACTTCAAGATATACATGATAATAAACATCCATTTGGTGGTATCACTATGGTGCTCGGTGGGGATTTTCGACAAATCCTACCTATAGTACCGAAGGGGGTTCTGGAACAAATTGTTGGTGCATCGCTAAGAAAATCTTTACTTTGGAATGTCGTACAAGTCTTAACTTTGAACGTGAACATGCGTCTAGATTCATCCGATATCAGAAATGTTTCATTTGCCAGTTTTCTAAACGAGGTTGTCTTCTTACATGTTTTTTGTAATAACTAAGCAAATCTCTCTTTTTGACTCTTATGACAAATAAGTCTTCTTTATTATATAGATTGGCTCCAAACCCGATGAGACCGTACAACTTCCTTCAACAATTCGGAGGTGTCACACATTAGATGAACTTTTATCTACCGTTTGCCCGCAAATAAACGTTATCGGCACTATCACTCCCAAATATCTCACAAAGCAGACAATTCTATCAGCGAGAAATGATGATGTCAATTTCATTAATGCTGCTACATTAAATCTTCATCCGAGACCAAAATTTACATTTCTTGCTGCCGATAAAATATCTGAGGAGGATGGAGTTGATCGAAGCATCACCAATCGATACCCTAACGAGTTTTTGAACTCTTTAGATCCTCCCGAGCTACCACCATTTAAACTCGAGCTGAAAGTGGGGTGCCCAATCATATTGTTGAGGAATGTAGCACCAAAGGATGGTATGTGTAATGGCACCCAGTTAATTGTAGTTCGGTGTGCTTAGTCGTCGCGTGTAATTAAGGCTATGATTTTAACTGGCGATAAAGCAGGAAATTTGGTCTTTATTCCAAGAATACCTCTAACCCCTAAACCTTCGTCTTCGGATCTACCTTTTGCAATGACAAGACGCTAATTTCCAGTTCGATTAGCATATGCTGTAACAAAAAATAAAGCACAAGACCAATCTGTTGATATTGTGGGGATAGATTTACGCTCACTATTTTTCAGTCACGGACAACTCTATGTTGCACTCTCTAGGTGTACAAGTTTGATCGTATTTTTCTACTCCTACCAGAAGATTGTTTGAGCTCAACAACAAACATTATTTATCCTGGAGTTCTTTTATAGTTATTTCAGAAAATACAGGTACTTTTGATTAAAATTTATGACTTTGATTATCTTTCAATAAAGTTTTTTCATACTCTAAGTAATGAACATTACTTAAATAAAACTTTTAATTCAGTTAGGTGATCTCCATAAACTCAAGTCACCAATATTTATTATAACTATTAAATAGTATTATGGATGATGCACAAACTATTAAATTTTCTCTAAATAGAATTAAGAAATTCATCTACCAAACTGTGCATCTACTAAATAGAATAAAAGTGAAGCTACCGCTACCATACTCTCAGCACATCCTCTCAAGTATACAGTGTCTAAATTTCCTTTGCATTTGTAAGGATAACTACAGATAATCTTATTAACTATATATTTAAGTATGCATGGCAACAATGATCTTAACAGTTAGTATTTTGGGAGATGATGTATAATAATGATCTTAAAAGAAAAGTATATACAATAGTAGTTATTAAACAAATTCTTGAAATATGAATGACAATTAGTATCTTATCAGGCCTTTAGTGTGATCATCTGTTTATCAATTCACACTTCACAGTTACACTATCAGGCCTTTAGTGTGATCATCTTTTTTTCAATTCACACTTCACAGTTACACTTCTCATAAGTGACTTTTTAAAGTAGAGTTATAACATATATGTTTCAATCTGTAACAGATTAACTTCTTTACTTATTTCATAGAGATAGATATTAAATATAACTATAGTTTTTCTAGCTAAAAAATTAAATATAACTATGGTTATCTTAAACACAAGCATATATATATTGAATCTCTCTTTATTTTTCTACAAGACGATGCTAAATTTTCAACTATATAGCAATTGGAGTTGCAATAACAAACAATTATTCTAGCAAAAACAAGTATCACCCTTTCTATAATTTGATGGCAAACATTAAATCAATAATGAGCCAGCAAACACTTCAAATCAATTAACTTATCAGAAATGAAATATTGACACCATATATAAGAAGAAAAAATAGAAAGAGGGCCGTCTATTAACTTATTATTTTTTCTTTAATGAAACAAGATGACAAAATAAAAAAACCAATTATATATGATAGACTTACCTTACCAAAACTTTTTTTCATTGTTGTTTTACTTTTGAACTTTAATAGAACTGGGATGCAGCTGACATGGACCTCAAATTTATAAATGCAACTACATTGATCAATTGGGATTGCAATAAGGTAAATTTATATTTACTACAACTACACCCTATATTAACCGTTAATTGCTGCTAATTTAATGCTTCTTCTTTTTTTCCCAGATTGTCGTCCACACTCAAAACCGTTATGTACATATTGACAGTTTAACTTTTTGTAGGGTGATGAAGAACATGTTTGGTTGAAGGCATTGTTCTGTTTGAAAGGTAATGGCTTCAAAACTATTACTATTGTTTTAATTGTTTATTGTAAACTCTTACTATTTGATTCAAAACTCTTATTGTTTTTTTAGGCTCACTGTTTGGTTCTATTTTTGAAGACTTCAACCATTATGTTCTCCTACAACCATGTAAAAAAAAATTTCATTCGGTTGGTTGGTGTTTATTATGGTGGAGGATGTAATACTTGTAATAGTTGTAATATTTAGCATTTTGGGAGATCATGTAAGTAATTGTATATAATGATGATATAATATAGTTATGTTAATACCCGTACCCGCAATTTTGTGGAGTTTTGGATTCTGTGTATGGTTTTTTAAAGGTTTTTCGAAGGTCTTTCAAAAAATTCATTACGTTTCCAAATGATTTTTTGGTTTTTATTTTGATCTTGCTTTATATTCTGATTTTTCCCCCCAGAGCCTTATATATATGATGACTGTGTGATGTTGCTTGGTTATGCCTAGGGAGGATTTATATTTATTGCCTGTGATGTCATATTTTTAATTGTTAGTAGAATTTTGTAAGGAATTTCTGTAAAAGGGCTAATATATTAGGGGAGGTTATGTCAAAATTTTTACTAAATTTTCCAAAATCTATTATGTTTACAAACGATATCTTGGTTTTTATTTTGTATCTTAGTCATATGAAGATTTTTTCTTCCCAGAGCCCTATATATATGATGTCTGTGTGATGTTGCTTGGATTGGCTTGGGGAGGATTTATATTTCTTGACTGTGATGTTTAATTTTTAATTGTGAGCAGAATTCCGTAAGGAATTGCTGTAAAATGGCTAATATTTTAGTGAAGGTTCTGTCGAAATTTTTAGAAAATTTCCTAAAATCTTTTATGATTCCAAACTATATCTTGGTCTTTTATTTTATATCTTTAGTCATATGAAGTTTTTTTTTCCCAGAGCCTTATATATATGATGCCTGTGTGATGTGGCTTGGATTGGGCTAGGGAGAATTCAATTTGACTGTCTGTGATGTTAATTTTTTTATTTTGAGCAGAATTCCGTAAGGAATTGCTCTCAAAGTAATAATATTTCAGGAGAGATTCTGTCGAAATTTTTACTACAATCCTGCCTGTAAAATTTTAAATAAGACTGTCGAAATATTTACTAAACAACTTAATTAATTAATCATTCTTCGCGATAACGTGCCATAGGAAACAATTTAATGGCGTCGTATTAGAAAAGTATTAGGAAGCAATATAATTTCAGAGGAGGCCTGTATAGAGTAGATGATTGTATTAGAAAGGTGGTTGTATTTGTTTGCAATCAGTTTTTTTGTACCTCTTTAACAGTTATTCATTAAAATGTTTTAGTTTTTTAGAAATTTATCTTTATAATTGCTTTAAATATCTCAATATTGACTTATCTTTATTGCCTTAAATATCTCAATATTGCCTTAAATTTGATTTTTGTCAAGAGATGTGAGAACTAAATTTATAAATGCACCATGATAGGAAAAATTTATATGCATGTACAATGCATAAATTTATATGCAGTTCACCCAACCAAATAACTCCAACTAAATTTATATGCAGTTCCGAATACGTGCCATAGGCACGTGCCACGGGCATACCTAGTTGCATTATAAATCATAATGTTGAAGTAGTATAAGCAATGTTATAAAACATTATAAAATGGTATAAGCTGGTACAAAAATGGAATTGTGGTAAGTAATATGTATAGAAATAAAAGTGGGGGTTATTAATGTAGAAAATCTTTTTTTTTTTTTTGGTTCGCCTCGTTGGTGTCCAACTACAGGCTTGCCTCCTTGACATCAAGTTGCAGAATTGTCTCTAGAACATCCAATTGTATTTTGCCTTCTGGACATTCAGTTGCAGATTTTGCCTTGCCGACATCCAGTTGCAGTTTACCTTCATTGATGTCTAGTTGCAGGTTTGCCCTCTCGACATCAGGTTGCACCAAAATGGTGGATGGAAAGATGTAATCTTTCATATGTACTTGGATATTGGATATTTAATTTTAATTATGATGTTATGTTTTGAAAGTGGTGATATAAAAATAAGAGTAAAAG
Source organism: Hemerocallis citrina (assembly GCA_017893485.1). Taxonomy (NCBI): domain Eukaryota; kingdom Viridiplantae; phylum Streptophyta; class Magnoliopsida; order Asparagales; family Asphodelaceae; genus Hemerocallis; species Hemerocallis citrina. The sequence continues at coordinate 232,338,726 of CM030361.1, read as the reverse complement.
TGTAGGAGACTAGAAGAAGGAAATGAAGTAGAAAATTACAACGATAAAATATTAAAATAGGCGTAAAGGTTTTAAATATCGAATATATAGAATTAGTAGCAATGAAAATAATTTATAATATTAAGACAAAAATAGTATAAAGTATATGCATGACCTGTAAATACAAATGAGAACAATAATTATGTAGTGTAGTAAATTAGGATAATAAATATAAATAATTATATATATAGAAGAAATATAGTAATGTAGTAATTGGATAAGTGTAAAATGATATGCATAGTAAGTATGTTGAAATATATGATTTATATATGGAAATCAGTGGAAAGTATATGAAGTAATCAAGAATGTAAAGATAATAAAAATTAAAATAAAGATAATATATAAATAATGAGTGTATGTATTATATTAGAGAAGTGTAAATCTACAAAATTAATAAGTAGCTATTAATAATGAAAAGTAAATATAACAAAAGGTAGGAAATAATAATTAATAACAAAATATATTATAATTAGAGTTTTCATGCAAAAATAAAAATAACGTATACATACTACATATTATAACGTATGAATTTAATTTAAATAAAAACTCTTAATATGTTATGTGCACACCCAGAGTATGCACATGCACATGTTTATCTCACCCACAAGTGGCCGGCCAATTAGAAGAAGTGAGGTAGAGTGAGGGAGAGTTGTGTGAGAGTGGGGAGTTATTTTGGTACAGTGAATCTCTTACTTTATCATCCGTGGGCAAATTTATCATAACTCAATTTTGCAGGGCATTACATCGGAGGGCGATGGACACGAGGAGGGGGGATGCAAACGACGTTATCAAGGGATGAGGTCCTGACTTCCTGCACATGGGGACTCCCCACCACTTCTTCTTCTTCCTCTTCGATTGTCTCACGGGGGCTCTCCCTCTCCTCCTCTCCGACCTCCTCCTCAGGTGCCCCAGAGTGACCGCACTCCGCTCCCTCACGGCTCTCCCTCTCCTTTCAAATCTCCTCAAGCGCCTCTTCATAGTGACCACGCTCCGCCCCCTCACGTCCCGAACTCTCCTCAACTTCCATTTCCTTTTCTAGACCTTTAGAAAGAACACGAGCGAGTCTCGGACTCTCGTGCTTTCTCACCAACTAGGACGACTAAGAAGATGATCCTGAGGAAGACCCACTTCGGCTAAAGGAAAAAAGCTGAACCACTCTACAGATCACTAGACATGATAAAAAATCTTTACCTGCTTACTGGTTTAGGAGAGAGTCGTTATAGAGAAAGAAGCTCTAGCTGAAGAAAGATAAAGTAATCATAGAAAGTGAAAAGGGGAAGGGAACTTATAGAGGGGAGAGTGACTTCTCGAATAACCATAGTCAAGTGACATCTCGTCGATAACTACAAAATCATGTAACAGATCCTGGATGATCACGCGAAGTAACATGAGTACCAGATCCAACATCACTCGCCCAACTCGTGGACTCGCGGATTACTCTGCAATTGAGCTCGCGCCTCATGCCTCGACCCTCAGCTTGGTATTCCCGATATGGGACTAATCTCATACTCTCTCCCTCGGTTCTCACTCTCTTTCTGCATGTACAACTGAAGCCCTATGGGCCCCTGTGCCACGTGGCACGCACAGAGACAGGTGCTGCACAGTGCCTCAGACCCAGTGGGACTCCCTCGGTGACGTCAGCATGATGTCACCCCACAAGCACAGCTTCGTTTCCGCTGTTTCTCAAGCTGTGCCCCCTCCCTCCTACTTCACTTTTTTACACTTTTTGTAATATATATATCATTAGAAATTATAGGACGTTACAGTAGTGCTCTGTAAAAAAAACCTATAATGGACATTTTTGGACCAACACCAAGAAAGAGGTCGACTACTTGCTCTTAATATAGGAACTGGTCAAACCTGATGCTGAGATTTTGCCACCAAGTGATGTAGTCCGTGACATACTCGCCCGGTCGCATCTTTCACTAGAGTGATCGATTGTTGCAATGCCTTCACTGACACGAGAGAACCTTCGGCGAAACAGAGTTTTGAGTTGGGGGAAGGTATGTATGGAGTCGTCCAGCAGGTTAGAGTACCATTCGAATGCTATTCTCGTTAGGCAGTTGACGAATTATCAGAGGAGGAGAGCATCATTGCTTCTAGTGTTCTCGCACATGGCTTTGAATTGGGCTATGTGCTAATTGGCATTGCTTATGCCGTCAAACTATTTGAACATGGGTATGATGTACCTGGGAGGATATGAGACGAGGTCGTAAGATAAAGGATATAGTCATTCCTTGCACGAACTAGTTTTCCCTGGTTCCTGGTAGGCTAAAATGGCCTTGAGTTTATCTACTACAAAGACCTCGTTGGTTTCCTTTGACATTTCTACCCCAGTTTAGGGGCTACCATGCTAACTAATACCAGAATGAGGTTGTCTCAGAATCTGAGCTTGAAGGATGTGTGGTTCTGGTTGCTGTTGTGCAAGTATTTACAGCGGAGCAACCACATTGTTGATCATTCTCTTGAATTTGCTACATAGCTCCCAACTCTTTATCTCGTTGTTCAAGTCGCCGTTGAAGAATGTTTATATGAGGATCGTCTTGGTTATTTTGGAAAATCACTTTCTCGTCATCTTCGATTTCATCAAGGGGAACTTGGAGATTTGTCGGCTGCTTCCATGTTTCTGATGCAGTCGGTGTGATGGGCGGAGCTCTGCCCCTAATCACCTTCCTGGTTTGCATCGAATGTGGAATAAAGTCTTGTTAGGATTGCTAGAGGCTTCAGGGATGTCCACCATATAGATAGTATGTGTTGTCAAGGTTTCACTGAAACCTTCTATGGCATGATAGTGTTCGAATTTGAGAGCAACCATTATCTAGATAGAGTGGAGTGGAGATGCCCCTGGTGAGGGACCTCTTCTTCCTCTGCACTGCCTTACAGAGATTGTAGACTTGATATGACAAGGTTTACTCTAGGCCGTTCGTTTGATGCTATCCTCGTGAGAGATGATCGGGTGATTGGTTAGCCCCTCACATCGGTTGCTGACTGTCACCACAGATAAAGTGGTTTCCTTGGTTTTGCCTGAATCGAGAACTAAAGGAGAGCGATTGCACTTGTTATCTCGTTAACGGTCACACTTTTTTTTAGCCTAGCTGCATGAATGGCAACCCTTAGTTTTTGTTTTTGTTCGACTAGGATGCAGCTGCCATACGAGAGCTTGTCGAAAGCAGAGATCTTTATAGCTGGCCAAGTTGAAGACGCGAGTGTCCCCGCTGATGAAGCCAAGTTGATGTAATAATTTGCAAGCACACAAAATTGCAACAAGTAGTATAGTGTAAATGAAAAGAGTGGTGAACCAATAAGAACTAATTATTTTATTGAATACCAAAATTTACCAGATTGTCTACTATTTGGAGAATCGAAAATTTTGATAAAAACAATACCTAAATTAAACTAAACTAAAGTAAGAAACCAAACTAATTAAAAAGAAAAAAATCTGAAAATTTAAGGTTTATTAATAGCAAAACTAAATCTAGGGCTTTTGATTTCACCTACTTAATCCCACATAATTCATAATTTCATGAAACTAAAAACTCTACTTTTCAAGTTGTAGACCAAAATTCCCTAATTATTCAATGTCTTCTCTTGAATAACACCAAACATATCCTCAATTAATAATTCGTCACATCCTTATGCAAATTTAATTATTTGAAGATTCATTAAGTTCTATGGATTTCTCTACAGTCACATTAATCGCGATAAATTATCTCTGATTTCGTTCAATCAATGATGTTTAATTCTGTAATTCTAAATCACAAGTTACCTCTCGGCATCCCCTGTGATTCAATAAATCAAACAATAGTTGGCCAGACAATTGTATGAATTAAGAACAAAAATTAAACACACAACCGTAGAAAGTAGAAGAATAAAATAGCATAAAATTTGAATTGTTTTTTTTATTTTTAACTAGGCTATATTGAAACCTAGAAAAATAAAATTAGTTCATAGCAAATTTGCAACTAATAAACATTGGTGGATTGCATAATGAAAAGTAGAAGAGAATAAAGAACTCTAAATGATCTTGATGAAAGGTATGACTCTTTCTCTCCAATGGTGTGATGAGTTATCTGTTCCAATTCTCTTAGCCTCCAAGATATTTTCTGATTGCCTTAGAATTCACATCAGCATTTATATATAGCACCCCAACGAATCCTTAAAAAGAAATATCCAAATACAGCCCATTATACCCAAAATTCGCACTCAAAATATAACATCAGCACTGACGCGGTCGGCCGTAACTTCGGTCGGTCGACCGTTCATGCCCTTCAACTGTACAGGGTTTCAACTGTGAGTGGAACGGTCGACTGTGCGGTGACCGATCATGCGGTCGAATGACAACTTGATGTTTTTCTGCATGCCGGTGTAGAAAAAAAATGACTTTTCCGGAGTTACAGAACTCCGTTTGTAACGTATGAGTACTCGTTCCGAACAAGACTCGACAACCAATATCTTTGATTTAGAACAAAAGTTCATATTTGTAACACCCCGAAAAATAAAAGATATTATTTTAAATTATTAATTTTATCAATTTAATTTATTGTCTATTTTTATAATTTTTCCTTGGCTACTATTTTTGCATCTTCAAAACACGTGTAGTATTATGAGATTACATTTTTAAATTATTGTGGTTCATATCCATATTCCTCATTATTTTCTGTTATTATTTATTTTCATTTGTATGGATGAAGAATTATCCGTTGTGGGTTAATAATACAATTAGAATTAGACATATAATAATGGAATGCTATTTGGGTCAATAAATAAGTCTAATATATAAATATAGAGTTAAAAATAGTAATATATGTCTAATTCTATATTTATATATAGCACCCCAACGAATCCTTAAAAAGAAATATCCAAATACAGCCCATTATACCTAAAATTCGCACTCAAAATATAACATCAGCACTGACGCGATCGGCCGTAACTTCGGTTGGTCGACCGTTCATGCCCTTCAACTGTACAGGGTTTCAACTGTGAGTGGAACGGTTGACCCAAATAGTAACTCTATATTTATATATTATACTTATTTATTGACCCAAATAGCATTCCATTATTATATGTCTAATTCTAATTGTATTATTAACCCACAATGGATAATTCTTCATCCATACAAATGAAAATAAATAATAACAGAAAATAATGAGGAATATGGATATGAACCACAATAATTTAAAAATGTAATCTCATAATACTACACGTGTTTTGAAGATGCAAAAATAGTAGCCAAGGAAAAATTATAAAAATAGACAATAAATTAAATTGATAAAATTAATAATTTAAAATAATATCTTTTATTTTTCGGGGTGTTACAAATATGAACTTTTGTTCTAAATCAAAGATATTGGTTGTCGAGTCTTGTTCGGAACGAGTACTCATATGTTACAAACGGAGTTCTATAACTCCGGAAAAGTCATTTTTTTTCTACACCTGCATGCAGAAAAACATCAAGTTGTCATTCGACCGCATGATCGGTCACCGCACAGTCGACCGTTCCACTCACAGTTGAAACCCTGTACAGTTGAAGGGCATGAACGGTCGACCGACCGAAGTTACGGCCGACCGCGTCAGTGCTGATGTTATATTTTGAGTGCGAATTTTGGGTATAATGAGCTGTATTTGGATATTTCTTTTTAAGGATTCGTTGGGGTGCTATATATAAATGCTGATGTGAATTCTAAGGCAATCAGAAAATATCTTGGAGGCTAAGAGAATTGGAACAGATAACTCATCACACCATTGGAGAGAAAGAGTCATACCTTTCATCAAGATCGTTTAGAGTTCTTTATTCTCTTCTACTTTTCATTATGCAATCCACCAATGTTTATTAGTTGCAAATTTGCTATGAACTAATTTTATTTTTCTAGGTTTCAATATAGCCTAGTTAAAAATAAAAAAAACAATTCAAATTTTATGCTATTTTATTCTTCTACTTTCTACGGTTGTGTGTTTAATTTTTGTTCTTAATTCATACAATTGTCTGGCCAACTATTGTTTGATTTATTGAATCACAGGGGATGCCGAGAGGTAACTTGTGATTTAGAATTACAGAATTAAACATCATTGATTGAACGAAATCAGAGATAATTTATCGCGATTAATGTGACTGTAGAGAAATCCATAGAACTTAATGAATCTTCAAATAATTAAATTTGCATAAGGATGTGACGAATTATTAATTAAGGATATGTTCGGTGTTATTCAAGAGAAGACATTGAATAATTAGGGAATTTTGGTCTACAACTTGAAAAGTAGAGTTTTTAGTTTCATGAAATTATGAATTATGTGGGATTAAGTAGGTGAAATCAAAAGCCCTAGATTTAGTTTTGCTATTAATAAACCTTAAATTTTCAGATTTTTTTCTTTTTAATTAGTTTGGTTTCTTACTTTAGTTTAGTTTAATTTAGGTATTGTTTTTATCAAAATTTTCGATTCTCCAAATAGTAGACAATCTGGTAAATTTTGGTATTCAATAAAATAATTAGTTCTTATGGGTTCACCACTCTTTTCATTTACACTATACTACTTGTTGCAATTTTGTGTGCTTGCAAATTATTACATCAACTTGGCTTCATCAGCGGGGACACTCGCGTCTTCAACTTGGCCAGCTATAAAGATCTCTGCTTTCGACAAGCTCTCGTATGGCAGCTGCATCCTAGTCGAACAAAAACAAAAACTAAGGGTTGCCATTCATGCAGCTAGGCTAAAAAAAAGTGTGACCGTTAACGAGATAACAAGTGCAATCGCTCTCCTTTAGTTCTCGATTCAGGCAAAACCAAGGAAACCACTTTATCTGTGGTGACAGTCAGCAACCGATGTGAGGGGCTAACCAATCACCCGATCATCTCTCACGAGGATAGCATCAAACGAACGGCCTCGAGTAAACCTTGTCATATCAAGTCTACAATCTCTGTAAGGCAGTGCAGAGGAAGAAGAGGTCCCTCACCAGGGGCATCTCCACTCCACTCTATCTAGATAATGGTTGCTCTCAAATTCGAACACTATCATGCCATAGAAGGTTTCAGTGAAACCTTGACAACACATACTATCTATATGGTGGACATCCCTGAAGCCTCTAGCAATCCTAACAAGACTTTATTCCACATTCGATGCAAACCAGGAGGGTGATTAGGGGCAGAGCTCTGCCCATCACACCGACGGCATCAGAAACATGGAAGCAGCCGACAAATCTCCAAGTTCCCCTTGATGAAATCGAAGATGACGAGGAAGTGATTTTCCAAAATAACCAAGACGATCCTCATATAAACATTCTTCAACGGCGACTTGAACAACGAGATAAAGAGTTGGGAGCTATGTAGCAAATTCAAGAGAATGATCAACAATGTGGTTGCTCCGCTGCAAATACTTGCACAACAGCAACCAGAACCACACATCCTTCAAGCTCAGATTCTGAGACAACCTCATTCTGGTATTAGTTAGCATGGTAGCCCCTAAACTGGGGTAGAAATGTCAAAGGAAACCAACGAGGTCTTTGTAGTAGATAAACTCAAGGCCATTTTAGCCTACCAGGAACCAGGGAAAACTAGTTCGTGCCAGGAATGACCATATCCTTTATATTACGACCTCGTCTCATATCCTCCCAGGTACATCATACCCATGTTCAAATAGTTTGACGGCATAAGCAATGCCAATTAGCACATAGCCTAATTCAAAGCCATGTGCGAGAACACTAGAAGCAATGATGCTCTCCTCCTCCGATAATTCGTCAACTGCCTAACGAGAATAGCATTCGAATGGTACTCTAACCTGCTGGACGACTCCATACATACCTTCCCCCAACGCAAAACTTTGTTTCGCCGAAGGTTCTCTCGTGTCAGTGAAGGCATTGCAACAATCGATCTCTCTAGTGAAAAGATGCGACCGGGCGAGTATGTCACGGACTACATCACTTGGTGGCAAAATCTCAGCATCAGGTTTGACCAGTTCCTATATCAAGAGCAAGTAGTCGACCTCTTTCTTGGTGTTGGTCCAAAAATGTCCATTATAGGTTTTTTTACAGAGCATTACTGTAACGTCCTATAATTTCTAATGATATATATATTACAAAAAGTGTAAAAAAGTGAAGTAGGGGGGAGGGGGCACAACTTGAGAAACAGCGGAAACGAAGCTGTGCTTGTGGGGTGACATCATGCTGACGTCACCGAGGGAGTCCCACTGGGTCTGAGGCACTGTGCAGCACCTGTCTCTGTGCGTGCCACGTGGCACAGGGGCCCACAGGGCTTCAGTTGTACATGCAGAAAGAGAGTGAGAACCGGGGGAGAGAGTATGAGATTAGTCCCATATCGGGAATACAACTAGAATAAAATATTAATAAATAATATAACCTATGATCAAGATTCACCAATCCGGTTAACCACCTTTTGAGAGGCAACCCGTGGTGGAAAGTTGTACTATACTATAAATCATTTGTCTGATAAATTGAATAAATTGTTTGAGTTGTGGCAGGGGCATTACAAATGGTATCAGAGCCGACTTTCGACACCGAGTGTGGGGCATGTCTATATAGTCAAGCGGTGGATTCCGGGACTATAGACCCAGTCCGGCGGTAGATTTCGGGACTGTGGTGAACACTCCATTAAATTCGGGAGTGTGATTGATCGGGCGGTGGATTCTGGGATCATGATTAGTCGGGCGGATAGGAGGAAAGCTTAATTAAATCCAGGATTATGATTGATCGGGCGGTGGATTCAGGGATCATGATTAATTGAGCGGATAGAAGAGCAGGTGCTCCACAATGGCTAGAAAGTAGATCCTGCACTAGATTGTGCATGCTCCAAGCTCAGCAAGTTCGCTCAGTTCTGAAGGGGGGTATATGTGACATCCCGTAATTTATATTTATATATATATATATATATATATATATATATATATATATATATATATATATATATATATATATATATATAAATGATTGATCATCCATCCAGGGTTCACACAATAACCCTAATCACAATCAAAACCCCACTTGGTTCGATCATTAAAAATATTCTTTATATTCTCTTTTCTGAAAAACAAAACTTTTCCCACAACACCACGACTGTGAATCAAAAGCTCAAACGGGAATATCTCATTCCAAAAATAAATATTTGTACATCCACAAATCTCTTCATTATTCACATTGTCTTTTAATAAACCATTACTACCATAAAATACTCTTTCTTATATGGAAAGAAAATCCAATCTACAAAATCCTTTAATTTCCACTTTTAAATCTCACTTTCCGTACATACATAAAACTCAATGAATATCTCTTTAATCCAATCAAACTTAAACAGAAACAAGTCACTTTATTGTCTAGGATCTCCTCCCTAAAATCTGAAATTTTTTAGTTCTAAAAATCTGAAAGATCACCTCTTTAGAAACTGAAAATAATCCTTTAGAATTCGAGCTTTCATCTTTCAAAACTGAAACATATGTTCTTCCAAAACTGAGAATTTCAGCTATAAAAATATACCTTTATACCCTGAGATTTATTATTTGAACACTTCAAAATCGGGAAGTATATTTCACAAAGTCTGAAATTTGCACATTCGAAACTTGATCAAAAGAATCAATTAATCATCATACAATCACTAGATTTATATTCATACATATACTCATCCATATTCACTCTAGGATTTTCAAACCCTAACACACAAACCCTTCACAAACACACACAACCTGAATCCTAAAATTCCAAACCGAAAACCCCCAACAAACCCAACAGCAACCACACTGCCAACTCGTGTTTACATAGTGCTCGGGTTGGCGCTGTGCAACCCTCAAAACCGAACCCTAACCCATAGGGTTAGGCGTCAAAACCTAACCCTAGTGTTCTACTCTAATCCATATATTTTTCGATGGGTTTTTTAACATGAAATCAATGCATAAAATTTTAATTTTTAACTCCTCATTAATCCACATTAAAATAATGAATAACTCATAAAAATTCCATCTTTTAATTGCTCAAAACATGTTTCTTTAATCATACAATAAGGTCTACACAACTACAATAACATGTATGCTCTTTAGATTTATTTCTACAAATAAAAACTATATCTTTCATATATAGAATACTCCATTATTCAAGAACAAATTATTTTAGATCCATACACAATCAAGATTCAATCTTTATGCCTCATAATCAACAATCTCATATCATACATACATCTCTACAAGTACTACAATTATGCTACATACAATCTATGATTAACAACAGTTCATTCATAGCATGATACTATATATTTATGAGATAAAACATAGCAAGAGAGTTGGAGTGTTACCCACCTTAAGAAGAAAATTGATACAAAAGATTAGCCTTCTCCTCCAAGCAACAGATCCACTCCTCAATAACTCAAGAAATCACGAAAAATAGGAAAAGAAATGCAGGCCAAAATCTTATACAGCTCATATATACATATGGTCAGCTCAGATTTAGGGTTTCTTGAGGGAGTTTTAGCAATAAAGTTCCTCTACAAATCCAAATTGCATTATTCAATTATTTACTCAATCTTTCCAATAATAATACAATCAAATATGGATACATATCCATCCCAGAATATCTCTACTGAAAAACTGGCCCCGAATATGGCTAAAAAATTTGAATTCAAATTTTATCTCCAAACGACTTTTGCAAATAAGTCTCATTCTTTCGAAATATTTATAAAAGTAGTTTCTCTTATTCAGAAAAATCACTAAAAATAAAATATATCCAATTATAAATAAGAGATTTTATTAAGCAACACTAAATTCTAAAAACGTGCATTTCAAAATATTTGCACGTGTTTTGCATGTGCAAAACAACCATTTCACAGAAAATCGAAAGAGTTAAATAAATTCATCTAAAAATTATTTATTAATCCAAAATATAATATTTAAAATCATGGGTTGTTGCACGTATTTTCTCCCAATATTGGTCAGCTAGAAATTCTTTAGAAGTGGGAAATTTTGAATGTGTTTAAGGGCTTGACAAAGTGATGGAGTAATGGGGGGTTATTTCTTTGGTCATGAGTTGTCATTTGTTTTTGTAAATAAGATTCCTTCCACTCTCCTCTCTCATTTATTTTTAAAAAAATTATAGAAGAAGGAAAGAGAATCCCTGTAGCGCCCTAAATTCCAACGTTAGAAATTCGTGACACCATCCAGTATCTTACTACAAATAGTACGTAACACAGAAAAGTACAGGAAATTAAAAACTTTTATTTCGATAAATGTTGCTACAATGTCTAGAAGGTACAAAAATTATTACAACAAAATTTTACAATGAACTTGGACAATGCCACTCCACTTGGATGCTTCACCTGCCTCGAGTGCCTCCCGCTCCCACGATTTGGTAGTCCTGCACTAACCAACTGTGGGCACGTCATTTGAATGCAACTGACACAATGCTGATAAAACCACTGACTCCCCAACTAAACAACCCAAAAAATATTAATGCAAGAGAAAAATGTGCAGTCAGAACACAAGTGTGAGTGTATGCCATGGCCTAGAATCTAATGCACAGTTCTAAGAATGCACACGATTCTCCTACTCTAATGCACACTTGATTTGAAAGCGTATGCATCCCATACTACATACTTCCCAAATGAAGATCGCTTCCTCCTGATTGTAGGGTTCGATCCCTCACCATGCATACTACTCTCGTACTCTTTTCCGTTCCTGACATTCATCTAGTGACTGATGAGGTTGCAGTTGTTCAGTCCAATTCTGCTTCTGCAGTCAGTTGTGGTGTTCCCGTTTTTCACTATGCTCGATCCAACTCCGGACCCAATAACTTTCTCTCACCAATGTCATTCCGGCACACTAGTGATCTGCACTTAAGCCCATAAAGTGCCTCGAACGGTGCAGCTTTAAGACTGGCCTTAAAGATGTTATTGTACGAGAACATTACAAGATGCAAATGGTCCTCCCATGATCCACCGAGCTGAAGCATACAGGATTTCAACATGTCCTCAAGAATCTGGATGGTCCTCTCTGACTTTCCATTAGTCTACGGATGAAAAGCTGTACTATACTTTAATTTACCCCCTAAACTGTTCTGAAGACTTTTCCAAAACTGAGATCTGAATCTCGTATCCCTGTCAGATACATTACTAACTGGAACCCCATGAATTCTAACAATCTCTTGCATGTACCTCAAAGCTAGGCTCTCAGTACATTGTCTGATATGAAAAGGAATGAAGTGAGCACTCTTCGTCAAACGGTCGACAATCACCCAAATGGCATTATGACCCTTAGGACTCCTCGGTAAAGCGGTCACAAAATTCATAGTGAAATTTTCCCACTTCCACTCCGGAATAGGAAGTGGTTGAAGATGTCCAGCGGTCCTCTGATGCTTTGCCTTAACCTGCTGGCAGATCAAGCATTGAGAAACAAACCGAGCCACAGCCCTCTTCATACCATGCCACCAGAAATAAAGCTTCAAATCCCGATACATCTTAGTACTGCCAGGATGGATAGAATAGGATGACTGGTGGGCATCCTCAAGCAACCTCTGACGAACTTCACCCTTCGGGACACATAACCTGGACCCAAAACGAAGCGATCCATCAACATGAATAACCATGTCCGTTCTAGACCCAGACTCAACCTTAGCTCAAAAACTCTACAACTGCGCATCACCAGCCTACGCCTCTTTGATCTGATCAACAAGAGACGACTGAAGCTGGAGCACCATACAACTCTGACCAGAACTCGACAACAAAACATCCAACTCCAACCTCCGCATCTGCTCAATCAGATCCCGCTGCTGAGTCAAGAACATAACTGCTGGTCTCCTGCTCAAAGCATCTGGTACCAAGTTTACTTTACCAGGGTGGTATTACAAACTGATGTCGTAATCGGCCATAAGTTCAAACCAATGCCTTTGCCTCATGTTCAACTCCTTCTAGGTGAAGACGTACTTGAGACTTTTGTGGTCTGTAAAGATCTCCACTTGGTCCTCAAGTAAATAATGTCTCCACATCTTCAGAGCATAGATCACTGCCGCTAACTCCAAGTCATGAGTCTGATAGTTCTTTTCATGCGGCCTTAACTACCTCGATACATACGCAACGACTTGGCCCTTCTGCATTAGAACTGCTCCAAGACCCTTACCAAAAGCATCACAGTGAATTACAAATCAGCCTGAACCATCTAGAATAGTCAACAAAGGCACTGACGACAATTTGTTCTTCAACTCAACAAAAGCCACACCACACTCATCAGACCAGCAAAACCTTCGATCCTTCCAAGTCAGCCTAGTCAACGGTCCTGCTATCTTCGAGAAATCTTGGAGGAATTTCCAATAATAGCCAGCTAAACCCAGAAAACTCCTGACCTCTGAAACTGAAATCCTTCACAGTCTCAACCTTGGCCGGATCCACAAAAATACCATTGCCCAAGATAATTTGCCCCAAGAAAGAAACCCTGTCGAGCCAAAACTCATACTTGCTGAGTTTCCCATAGAGATGATTCTCTCTCAAAGTCTACAGAACCACTCTAAGATGCTCAGCAAGATCTTCCCAATTCCAAGAATACACCAAAATATCATCAATGAAGACCACCACAAATTTATCCAAAAACTGAGAAAAGACCCGGTTCATAAGACTCATGAATACAGAAGGTGCATTCGTGACCCCGAATGGCATCACAAGATACTCATAGTGACCATATCTGGTCCTGAAAGCAGTCTTCTGTACATCAATTGCCTTCATTTTGACTTGATGATACTCGGAACGAAGATCCAACTTCGAGAAAACAACAGCCCCACTCAACTGATCAAACAAATCATCGATCCTGAGTAACGAATACCGGTTCTTCACAGTAACACTATTTAGTTCCCAATAATCCACGCACAGTCGACGACTACCATCCTTCTTGTTGATAAAAAGGACTGGAGCACCCCAAGGCAAAACATTGGGTCTGATGAATCCCAAATCCAGCAACTCCTGAATCTGCACCTTAAGCTCTGCTAACTCAATCGGTGCCATTCTGTAGGGACTCTTCGATATAGGCATCATACCATGCTGAATTTCAATACCGAACTCTATATCCCTATCAGCGGATAAGCCAGGCAAATCCTCTGGAAAGACATCCAGGAAATCCCAAACTACTAGAGGCGCAGCCTCACACCGTGAAGGAAATTCCATCACACAAACTTGCTAATCAACTGCAGCTCACCAAGGAAAGACTCCCTGGCATGAAACTCAAACTCTGCGTGATATGGGATTCGGAACACAACTTTCTTGACACGGCAATCAATAATGGCATGGGTTTTACCCAACCAATCCATACCGAGAATGACGTCGAATCCTGAATTCCCAGTAACAATCAGATTAGCTTTGAAATCTGTGCTACCAATATTCACGGGACACTGCCTACACTCCCGGAGACAAATGACAGCTCCACCACCTGTCATAATATTCCAAGACACTAACATGTTGCTACACTCGAACTGATGGCGAGCCACAAATCGATAGGAGACAAAAGAATGGGTTACCTAGGAATCAAAAAGACTATGAGCAGAAAAAGAGCAAACAAGGACGACACCTAAGGTAGAATCAAAAGAGACAGAAAAATAGTTTAACAGGGGGTGAAGAAAAACAAAATGCAGAGAGATAAAATAGAAGAAATAGATGCAAGAGGGAAGAAAAGAAGCAAAAGAGGAACAATAAAATAACAAAACAATAAAAGCAAAATATACCTACAACAACACTCTCTGCTGACTCAGCATCAGCAGCAGTCAGGTTGAATGTGTGACCTCTCTTGGGGGCAGCGGTCCTCTGACCGACAATCTGGCACTGCGGAGGAAGGGGTCGCCTGACTGGACCACGAGCTGGGGCAACTTACTAAATGGGACCCCTGGATGGAAGAGCCATATGCTGCCGCGGACAATCCCACGCCATATGATTAGAAGCACCACAACCAAAATAGCGGCGATTGGCACGCATGCAGTCCTTGTGCTCATGCCCAGAAAGTCAGCAAAAGTCGCAAAAACTAGCCTTCAGAGGAACTGCAGAAGAGTAAGGAGCTGCCCTGACTGGCTGGGCTGGGACAAGCCTCCGAACAAGCCCACTAGAAGGCCAAGCAACAGAGTGTGGAACAGTCCACTGAGAAGGAGTCAATCCACCAAGAGCCTGCTCCTGAGCTCGAGCTGCTTCCAGAGCTTCTGCATAAGTGCGCAAGCGAAGGGAGACAAGCTGCACCCTAATCTCTCGCTCAAGCCCCATAGTGAATTTATTAGCCCTGTTCACCACAAGAACGGCTGCAAAGCGGCTAAGCCAGGTTTCAAGAAAGTCTGATGTTACAACATTGCATGGACAATATGTAACAAAATTCCATTACTAGAAATAACGACCAACCTGTTTCAGGACCAGGAATTGTTGCTCCATCTCAACTCTAGTGCTGCTAGGAAAGAACTTCTCCAAGAAGCTCCTAGTGAAAGTGGCCCAAGTAATCGGTCTTTCGATCCTTTCGGACTCGGACCTCCACCAAATATTTGCCAAGTCCACCAGCTGAATGGCTACCACATCCACTCTAACAGCATCTTCCACTCTAGCTGTCAAAAGTAGTTGCTCAGTTTGAATCAGCCATTGTTCTATCTCCAAAGGTGTCTCAGTGCCTGAAAACCTGTCGGGATGTAGCCTTATGAAGTCTGTGACTGTACCCGGATGGGGAGAAAGAGCTACCTGCATAGGCACAGTAGGCGACAGAACCCGAGCAGCCTCTAAAGTAGCCATCACTAAGTCACTGTGGTTCTGTTGTATATTAATCAGCCGTTCCAACACAATGGTGACGGCCTCAAACCCTAGATGCTCATCCTGAAGACGAGAAGTAGAACCTCTACGAGCCATAGTCTGCACAAAACTAAAAAAAATTAGCATCCAGATCAAAGTTGATAATAATTCATTTATGTATGCATGGTTGGTGAAATGTTGAGCCAATCCCAGATCGAGCCAACCTTGTTTAATATATTAGTCAAACTAATATATTAGCCAAACCTGGGCTCTAATACCACTAAAAAATCTTATCACGCCCTGCTTTCCAAAAGAAAATATGGAATATGGATACGTGACTAAGCCCAGCGAATGATTTTCATCATCCATAAGCTATTCAGAATCTTAACAACATCTCACAAGAATAATCAGAGTTGGAAGCAAAAGAAATCAACCAAGCATGCATATACAAGTTAAAATACCAACAAAAATACTTGAAACCAAAATATTATAATCTCAAATAATCCAGATCTGGATAAGTCAATATCCTGGGTCACATTGCCCAAATACAAAATAAATCCAAGTATCAAATATAATTGTTCAAAATAAGCAACAAGAATAATAATAGCAAATTTCCAGCAAATAGTATCTCATGTCACCAACTCCATCTGGCAACTGGTCTCCAAAATCTGCAATTTAATAATTGCAGGAATAAGAAAAAGTAAACAAACTCCCATCAGTGCAAGTTACAGGCCGCTTGTAGTGCAGGATATAAGTATATTGGAAAAACTAACTAACAATATGGAGTAGGCATGATAACAAAATATAACAACTAGAATGGCAAGATGAACAAGTATAAGTGGCATGTATCAAGAGTCAAGTGAACAAGTATCATATAAATAAGTAACAAGTATCAAGTGTTAAGTATCAAGTATCATGTAGCAAGTATCGACTAAACAAGCATCAAGTATTAAGTGAACAAGTATCAAGTGTCATGTATCATGTTCAAGTGTCATGTTCAAGTCTTGTAGTTATCACTATCTAGGTAGCACTCATGCATCTATACTTTTACTACATGGTTTCTACATTCATCACAGTTTCATTTTAGATTTTATAGTTGATCATATAGGGCAGTGTACTCAGGGACAAACCTAAAAAGATCAAGTAACAAGCCTCAAGTATCAAGTATCAAGCCTCAACAGTGAAGTTGTAGTATCCCGTATTTTTAAATATTATTTTAAATATTTATAAATGAATTAAAATGATTTTTGGTGAATTAATAAATATTTTTCTGAAGATTTATCTTTTTACACGTGCAAATATTTTCTTGAAAAGATCAAAAGAAAAAATTTATTTTGTGAAAAATCATTATTTATTACTTGAGATTATTTGTGAATTTTTTTAATTTTTTTGATATTTATTGAACCTATTTGTAAATATTACGAAAAGAATGATCTTTTTGCAAAATTGTCATTTTGAAGGATGAAAGTGCAAAACTGTTTTTCTGGACTTTTCAAACAGTGCCATTTTGAAATAAAGTGTTTATTTTGTTTTTAAATCTCAATTAAATTAGTTTTATCAAGTTTTCAGGTATAGGGATCTATTTATGTAAAGTTATATTTTAAAAGGATTATTTTGCAAATGTGTTTAAAACCCTAATTCTCCCAATTCCGGCCTATTTAAAAGAGTGGAGTGCAGCCTTCTTTCGCTGCACAACACAAAGGTTTTATTTATTTTTTTTTTTTATTGGAGAATTAAGGAGGTGATCTTGGATTTCGCAAAAGAAGGGCTTTTCTTATTCTTCATTAATTCGATTAGATTTCGTCATTAAGGTGAGTGACTTGTTTTGTTTTATTCTGTTTTGTGCATGTTTTAAGTTGTTTTTTTTTGTTCTTGGAATGTTGTATGCGGTATTTTACCTACTGGAAAGCATGTTAGGGGTTGAGTATGAATATGTACGTAATAGATTGGATGGATGGATAAGTTAAAATTGAATCTTTTGAGAAGAACCCTAGTTATTTGTGAGTAGAGTTGCATGTGGATGATTTTAGATTGTTGGAGAACCTAATATAAATTGTGAGAAGGCTATTTCTTTTGGGTTATTACTGATTTGATTGAGTATGGTGAAAGTTATGCATTAATTGATTAAACATGAGATTCTTGGGACTATTGGTGAGTTGGATGAAAGCAACTTGACCATGTTAATGATCAATTTGTTTATGAGTCAACTATTGAGAATAGTTGAGATTGAGGAATTTTGAGAATGAGTAATCGATTAAAAAACCATGTCTTGAGGATTAGAGTTTTGATGTCTAGATTTGGATTTGATACATTTTTTATTAAATTTGGGGATTTGTGATTTTGTGAAAGATTTTACTTGAATTTGGATTTACTCAAATACTAAGTTTTATATCTGAATATTTTGTTATTCTAATCTATGGATTTGTGAAGTTCTTTGGTGCACAAGCTGCAAAAATGTTTTTCATGAATATCGTATTTTGGTATTTTAGAAGAAATTGAGTTTTATGTGTTTTCGAAGGATTTGACTATATCTCAACTTATTTTTGTATTGATATGGTTTGGAATATAAAACAAGGTTATTTTGATGTATGACTAATTCTTAAAAACTCTAACTTTGATATATGCATACATTCATTTTTTATTTTGAAGAAATTCATCAAAAAGCTATTTTATCAATTCAAGTGGTTTTGATTGGTTTTTATGAATCTTTGTAT